>JANQAP020000132.1:1209940-1225356 GCA_026874005.2 Erythroxylum coriaceum
TGTTTATACAACGTATATAACATTGTGAAAAATGAAAATACTTGAAAATTAAGTAGTGGAACTACAATTTCGACGTAATGCGATTGCGTTCGAATGTATTACCGAAATTTATTATGTGTAATATTTTGTGAATGTCCGCAATGTTCACATACTTTATAACCCACATTCTAAAACTTTAAACTCTAGCATGTAGCTTTTATCTTTTTAGATGTATAAATTACGGAAATTGGAAAGGATTATGCACTTCAACCTCTTTAAAACGTTTGATATTGCAAATGAATTTGCAGAATGTGTCTTCTTATCAGTGTCCTTGAATTTGCATTTTAAAGGGTTCTTTTTGACATAAAAATATTGTATTTTAAGACTAGTAGTTTTATATGTGACAGGTGACGTCACCTTAGACTGGCGTGGAAATTTTGAAAAGCTATGCCCACACTTTCATGTAAGAGAAACTATGGCCCAACAAAGTGAATTGTACAATGATGACATTCTCTTTTGCTGAAACGATATAAATATTTGCCAACTCAAAGGCATATCATTCACGGGATTTTTCTCAGGCAAAGAACGGTACGTGCATATATGCAAAGTTACTTGGGTTCTTCCTGCTTCCTTTATTTCATCACCATTGCTAAAGGGTCCTTGTAAATTTAGCATTTGTTAGACTTTTCTTTTTCTCTGTACTCTGTAGGAAGCACAGGAGAGAACTGTGGGTATAGAATGTGGTTAAAAAGAATGGAATAATTGTTTACACTTGCAACCGTTGCTTTGGTTTGAGAATCTGCAGTTCTGGCTCAAATAAGGTCTAACTCGGAAAAGAACGTAAAAACGTGTTAATGTGAAAATGTAAGACAGAAGTTTTAACATTAATGGCAAAGCTGAGGTTTCGTGCAAAAGAGACTAAAGTTCTACAATGACTTAAAACTAATGAATACGTGTAATTAAGTTGGATCCTAGGCATTAGAATGCGTTCAAAGCAGTAAAATTAGATCACTTTCGGTGACAAAAAGAAATTACTAGGATGTGAGATAAATGTATAAGGCAGTCATAGTCTGAAATTTTTCCATACCGTACGAACTTAATTAACTTGAATCTAGTTATAATCTGGTATGCTTTATAAATTGTCTTAAAAGTTGAATTGTTTAATTACTCGTCATGAGAATGCTATTTACTTTCTTTCTTACTCCAGATAAAACCTAATCGTCCCTTATATTCACCTCTCCCTTTTTAGTTTCTTCCTTCACACTTAGCCTCCATTGGTATGGTATGGAGCTATCAGCTAGCTACTCTGGACGGCTATATATATCTTGACATGAAGGCTCTATTCACTATCTTATCATCTTTTCTATATTTCTATTTTAACAATTTGTTTAAGCAATTCATCTGTGTCTTCCTGTAAAGGTTAATGTTTCTGATTTCAATTTACTTTTAACTTCCAAAAATAAAGTTAATGTTTTCTCTCAGGGTTGTGTGCATACACCAAACCTGAGCCCCTAGCCAAATTCACATGAAAATCCACCCTTCCATTGTTTTGCTAATCCAAAATGTACTTCAACCATACCAAATAGCATGGTGAGAAATCTGTAACTTTTCTATGAAATTATTCATCCTCTTGCCACTAGACAACAATTGTTAGTACGTGGTATGTGAGATTTTAATTTTATTTAACACAAAGCAAGGCATCTTCGTGCATCCTTTTGAACTGATTAATAGTAAAATTTTTATGTTAGACAAACCTGCCCCAATTTATTGAGACAGTTTTAATTTGTAGTACTACTTTATTCCAAAATTTCAAATTAAATTAATTATAATTATGCTTGGTAATCGGTATTGCATTTTTTAATATTATCTCATACAAAATTTAAAAAATTTTCTTTAAGCATTTGTATACTTTTACTGGTTTCAATTTAATTATGTACCATACATTTGTTATTTTTAACAAATTTAATTATATAATATATCTATTTGATATCTATTTTTATTTACATTTTACTTATATTAGTTATTGATAAATGGTTACAAAAATTTATATGAAATGGTCTTATAATTTTAAATTTTTCCATAAATGATTGATCTTTAGAGGAGACATGATGAGAAGCGAAATAAATTGCATTTTTGACCTATTTCTAAACTAATAATAAATTTTTACTCTGATGAATGATTATGTAAACTTTATATAAAACATTTATAAACAAACATAATAATAACAAAAGAGAGTAAGAAAAGAAGGGCAAAACTAATTCACAGTGGTTCAATCAAACAATCCTTGGCCTATATTTACTCCTCAAGTTTTACTTTATAATTAATTATTTTCTTCCTTCAATCAATGAATAACAACTCTCCATATAACATCTTCTTTGTTACAAGTAAAGAGGAATCCTTACAATTGTCCTACTTTGGCATTGGTGAAGAGTAACCCTTTATAGATCTTGGTCAAGGCCAAGAAGAATCCTCATAAAGTGTATCTTAAGCAATTTCTCAATTACAATAAGTATACAATTTTCACATCAATAAACAAAGACTCAATATGTGTTATGTAACACAAAAATGCATTCTCTAGCCTCCCAAGGAACCAATATGCCATAACTTATATGAATTCTATCTTAGAAACAAAATTTAGCTGTTAAAATGGTTAGTAACAATTGTATTAATTAGCTAATCCGGCACATCGATCGACCAGTATATTGATTAATATGTCATAGAAACTTGCGATACACAATTTTTTACTTCTCGTAATACACTAATCAACTATACCTAGATATTAATCAACTAATGTATCCAAAAATAATATACATTGGTCTACTAGTATGTTTCAGAACATGTTTCCAAAAATTTTTCAAGTTCTTTGAAAGATTTAACCACATTCCTTTAACTAAAACTTAATCCAAAATTATTTTAAAAGTTCTCTTAAAAAGTATTTGAAAGATTAAAAAAATTCCTCTTGATTGTGGAATGATTTATGCATTATGACATATATGCAAATGATCACACAATGATTAATTCCCTAATTCATTAAACTAATCAAGATAAGATTATAAGAAGGATTATAATGATTTGTTTAAGTCTTGATATGCTTGATTCCTCCTTATTCCAGGTTCGTCACTTTAATTACGTATATGCTCCACTTTGCTTATTTTCTCCATCCATTAATTGTTCAGTTTATTTACTCGACTCTTTTGCTCACTTTGCCATTCTATTAAACTTCATTATTCATATATTATTTAATTTTATTATAATATAGCTACTAATATCACCAAAAATAAATATGTTAATAGAAATATATTTCATTATCATCAAAATCATGGGTTAAAACCTCACTTTATTAATAATCTCCTCCTTTTTAATGATGCAAAAATATATGGTAGTATTATAGAGAAATAAGTGATATTGAGTAAGTTCTCCTATATTGAAG
Source organism: Erythroxylum coriaceum (assembly GCA_026874005.2). Classification (NCBI taxonomy): domain Eukaryota; kingdom Viridiplantae; phylum Streptophyta; class Magnoliopsida; order Malpighiales; family Erythroxylaceae; genus Erythroxylum; species Erythroxylum coriaceum. The sequence goes on from JANQAP020000132.1 coordinate 1,213,350, forward strand.
CAATATGTAATGTATGCTCTCCGTAATCAATGCAACATGAAATATTAGGGTTTAGGATCACTATTCTATGCCCTTTTTGTCAACATTAAAAAGGGTTTATGATATATAAATCTATAAGCATCAAAGGAAAAAAAAAATCTCTCATTTTTTTTAAAGATTTCATCATATAGGTAAAGAATACATGTAAAGCATTTATAAAATCAAAGAGAAATTCTTATAATTCTCATATATCAAATTCAAAGATCAAAATTTTCTCCTCTTAAGTATATGCAATAATACTCTTTCTTCCTAAATATGCATGCCAAGTAAATATTTTCAAATATTTTCAAAATGAAAGAAGTGATTACCTCCTTATGTGTGTGTGTGTATATGTGTGTGTAATCTTTCATCCTTTTCTTCCTCGCTTAAATTAAGAAAAAGTTCTCTTGATACTAATTTCCTTACTTAACTCATATGAGGGCTCTTAGTAATTTTCTTTTGAAATTAATTATTGGAGATACCATTAATGTTTCTCATTTTATATCCATAGAGGCAATTCCAATTATTGGTATTCATTTGATGCCACTTGATATTGATTTGCAAGGAAAAGAAATCAAAGTGTTTAGGTACTCACATAAACTTGGGTCTTTAGGAGTTAGTTCCTAAACCTTTCTCAACCCATAGTCTTTTAAGTCTATTTAACACATATTCTCTCAAAAAGTAATTTCTATGTATGTGTCCATAATCACAACAAAAATACCATTTCATATGATCGTAATTGAAAGTGTTAGTGTCATGTGATAAATACTTACAAAATTATGATCTATATACATTTTCAGGTCTTCTTTAGTTATTTGTAGGAGGTATAAAGTTCTCTTTTCAATATTTGAGAAATTAGGAGCTCTCATTATGGGACAATGAGTCTTAACAAAAGATTTAACATATTACATGATTCTTTTTATAAAATATGACCTATGGTGATTTTGAGCAAATGTCATTCTTCTTTTTTTCTTATAGGGCCTAGGATGATAATAAGCTTGTTTCATGCCATTTTGATTATAAAGAGGAATATATGAATAAAAAGAATATTGCATGCTCTTTTGGTAGGATCTTGCATGAAAGTTATACCTATTTTTGGCTTTTGAACCTTGTTTTCTAAGTTTAGAATGTAAACCATACAAAAAAGTACAAAAAATATTTTCTTTAATACCTAGAAGATGATGTATGAGCATTTAAGTTTTCATATCGAACATTATATACCCATGTGATAACTAAGGTAGTGGCTCATAATTATAAACATAATTTTTCTTTAGCTCTAAGCATGCTATTTAATTTTTAAAACTATTTATAGTAAATCTTGACAATGATTCTTTGAGAATATTGATCTCCTTATTCAATGTCTCTTTCTCATGCAATAAATCATACTCATTATCATTATCAACATCTATGCCCTTAGATTCTATCATGTCATGTATGTCATATTTTTGTTAATTTTCATTCGTGCATGTATCTAAGAGCTTTAAAATTTCTTTATGCTTGAAAGAAAATTTCTTCCTTTTTAATCTTATGACCTCTAGACATTCAAGCATTCAACTAACTCATCATATGAAAGATCGATATTACAATTATCATTATCATCATCAAATTTTAAGGAAAAGAAAGCCTTGAAATTATTAGCCATAAAACATGCACTTGTCTTCATATTTTCATATTCTTCACTTTTTAAACTAATAGCATCATCCCATGTGGCCTTAAGTGCTTTCTTTTTCTTCTTTAATTATTTTTCTCTTTTCTTTTTTATGAACTTCTTGAATTTTTGTGATGAGCTTTATATCATCCTCATTAGTTTCACTTATGAAATTATCATCATTATAAATTTTCTCACCCTAAAGATATTAAACACCATACATTTTATATTTGGAGCTAATTCCTCTTTATACAATTCATTCATATACATATTATAGGTAATGAGTGATCTAACTAGCTCTTCTAATGGCAATATACTTAAATATTTAGGTTCTTATATGACCGTCATCTTTACTTTTCAAACTTTTGATAAAGACCTAAGTAATTTCTCACTAGTTCATGATTATTACAAGTCTTACTAATGCTTTTAAACAAATTAATGATATAAATATTATAAATTGATTCATTATATTCCTTATGAAAAAATTCATATTAATGCACAAACATGCGTACTTTGCTCTTTCTCAATTGAGTGATGCCCTTAACTATGATTTTAAGTTTATACTATATCTCTTGAGCCATTCCACATATGCATACTCTGTTACATTCATTCTTATTTAATGCAGAAAATAAAAAAATTGTATAGTCTTACTATTCAATGAAATGAGTATTATCCTTATTGTCCCACTTACTTCTATCCTTCGGTATCTTAATCTTCACTTTGTCTCTCATTAAAGATTTTACTGGAACATAAGGTCCATTCTTTATAATATCCCAAACATTAGCCCCTTTGGTTAAATAAAAGTGTCTCATCCTATTCTTCTGATAAAGGTAATTATCTCTATCAATGAATAGGGGTTTATATTTTTTTTGACTTCTTTGGCTAAAATGTTAATCAAAATGTGCCATAGTGATCTTTTCTCAAAATTTGCAATAAATTTATATGCAATGAATAGACCCATTTTGATACCAATTATTGGTCCCTAGCTGGCATACGAAAGAGGGGAAATTATGGGTATCCACTTTTTTCCTAATTTTTAAACTAATGAATGAATTGCTTACTCTAATGAAAGGTTATACAAATTTCATATAAAACATTCGTAAAACAAACATAATAATAATAATAATAATAATAATAATAATAATAATAATAATAATAATAATAATAATAATAATAATAATAATAATAAAAGCGAGTAAGAGAAGAGGGGAAAATTAATTTATAGTGGTTTGTGCAAATAGTCCTTAGTTTATATCTACCCCTTAAGCTTTACTTGGAAATTCACTACCTTTTTCCTTCAATAGATGAAGAGCAACATGCCATAAAATATCTTCTTTGTCATAAATGAAGAGGAACCTTTACAATTGTCTTACTTTTTCATGAGTGAAGAGTAACCCTTTACAAATCTTGTTCAAAGCCAAATGGAATCGTCACAAAGTATATCCCAAGCAAGTTTCTTAATTAAAATAAGTGTACAACTTAAAAACTCCTTATCTTACTTAAACCAATAAATAAATAAAGACTAAATATGTGTTATATAATACATTTTCTAGCCTCCCAAGGCTCTTAAAAACTCTTTAGCGTACCTAACCAACCACCCACAACTCATATGTTATCTATTTATACTCGAAACAAACTAAAACAATTGTTATAAATAAAAACTAGTCGTTAAAATAATTTGTAACAATGATATTGAGTGACCAATTTAGCACATTAGTTAACCAATATAACCTTTGGTCAACCAATGTATTGACCAATATGACTTGCAAACTCATAGTACACAAATTTTCAATTCTCCTTATACATTGGTTGATCACGCACATAAACACTGGTTGACTAATATGTTTAAAAATAATACATTAATTGACCACACCTATACGTTAGTTGGCTAGTGTTTCTGAAAATATATTTTCAAATATTTTTCAAGTTCTTTCAAAGATAAAACCACATTCCTTTAACAAAACTTAATCCAAAATCTTTACAGAAGTATCATAGAGAGTATCTTGAAAATCAAGAGGTTTTTAATACCAAAATAAATTTTCTTTTGATTATGAAAGGATTTATGTATTATTTCTTATATCAAATGATAAGAAAATGACTGAACTCATAATTCATTAAAATGACTAATATAAAGTTACAAGAAGGATTATAATGATTTACTTATGTCTTAATATGACTAATTCCTCCTTATTCTTAGTTCTTCACTTAAAGTGCATATATCCTCTACTTTGTTCATTTTCTCCATCTATTGATTGTTCAATTTATTCAGTTGATTCCTTTTTTTACTTTTCCCTTCTATTAACTCCATCGTTTATGTATTGTTTGATTCCATTGTGATAGAGCCACTTATATCATTTATAGGTTTATATTTTTCATCTTATTAAGGGTTAGATTAGTTATAATTCAGCATCTTTATAATATGTTTTTATATATAATATATGATGTTTCCCTATATTTAGATCATCACATTGTAAGTGATAAGTTTCAAAAGAAAATATGGATGTGACTGCTACTTTCTTTATAAATATTTGATCAAAGACATATTAAAGTCATTTGGAATATAACTAAAAGTGCAATAACTATGTAGAAGATATCAAGGGCCAATTCAACAAAAAGATGTCAAAAAGTTGAAATTTTGATAAAGAAGACATAACAGGCACCAAATATGATGAAGGAGACACCTGTAAGTTATATACTGGATGGAAGAAGTTGAGAAGTGGAACAAAATTAGTGTTGAAATGATAAATGGACTGACATTAGATTCATCATACTTTTATGAAAAAAGTTACAGAACAAGATTTACAACTTGGTACTAGGCACTGGTTATACACTACTTTGTGATGCATAAGAGTTCCAAAACAAAATTGGTGCCAATGTTAATAATGGTTCAATGTTGATTTTCGTACACAATTTTTTAAGACGTATTAATCCTCAAGTTTAGCCATTATAAAACTCTATTTTCGTATCTCTAACTATAAATACTCTTATTAGGTTTAACTTATGGCACTTTTAGAGGGTGTTTAATAGTCACCTTAATTGAGTTTTTTCTTTTTTTTCTTTTTAAGCATTAAAGGAGAATAGATAGTAAGATTGGAGGATACCATTATAACTTCTCTGCTTCTTTCCTTTTATCTTTCTCTTATGTTAAGGATGATGCATTTGTGTTTTGTTATATTTAGTAGCTAAAACCATAGTTAGTTAGGGATATAACTTAGGATGGGTTCTATAAAAATCTAATGGATGATTTGATAATTTTTTTTAAATTTAATTTATTCTCTTTATTCTTAATTATTATATTTATGCTTGATCATCATAGATTTAATCTTAAAGATTGTATGAAGGACCAAAAGGTGAAGTAGGAGCTATGCACTGGAAGAATAAACATGTTAGACTTAGCGAAAAAAATGTATCTTAGACTATTGTGATTATAAAAAGATTAACTGTTTAATGAGTTTGATTAGATTGAATTATGCAATAATAGGTGGTAATTACCTAATTGAATATACATATGTGCATCAAGAGAGGGTATGGATACTTTAGGTTATTCCAATTTTAATAACTTACTTTTTTTTGGTGAACAAAGATGAAAACTAGGGGCCATTACAGCCCAGAGGAAACAAAACACCTCTACGGTCTATGTCAAGCACCCGAACTAACTCTGGTGGTGGACTAACCAAGATCACATAATCATCATCCATGCTACAAGCAAACTTGGCCAAGAAATCAACACAGAAGATACTTTCCCTGAATTTTAATAGCTTACTATAATTGGCATTGTACGTAAGCATATAAACTATAGATTAAAATTTTGGCATTATTGTCGAAGAACTATATCATTTTTATTTTTGTTAATCTTAGTTTTTTTAATTTTATTTTCATGTACTTTGTTTTCTTTCATTTGTTTCAAGTAGTTGATGTATAATAAGAGATCCATGAATAACAACTTGGATGACCAATTTCAATTGAATGAATTTGTAGGCAAAATAGAACAAAAAAGAGATAAAAGATGGTTGCACACTAAGATAATATAGTCATTGGTATGAAGCAACAAAAGCCATAAAGGATACCTATAGGGACATTTAAATGCCCACGATAAGACAAACCCTCATACATTAGACTAAGTCAAAGGGTAAGAAATTATGAGGCTAAGTAAATACATCTACTCCCACGACTATCCTTTAAAGGATCAATTAGTGAAGATATGATTATATTTATAAAGGATTTCTATTCAGTGATCCAAAAAATTTATTTGAATGACCTTATAGAAGATGAGCTTTAGATAACATATTTCCTAGACTACATAAGTGATCAAGCAAAGACATGTTTTACCACAATCGAGGTGAACTCATTTGAGGAGGGGAACCAAGTTTATGGTGGCTTCATGCCAAGATTTTTCCTTTCATATAAGAACACCAAGCTAAGGATGTAAATACAAAACTTCACAAAAAAAAAGTGGAAGCATTCTATAAAGCTTAGGAAAGATAGAGAGCTCTACTTATACCTACATCATCAATATTCCTTTTAGTTGTTGATACAATTCTTCTATAAGGGCCTCACACTTAGATGTCAAACTTTGGTTAACACTACAACTTATGGATTATTTATAGAAAAACTATTGAGGAAGTCAATGAGATCATTAGGCAAGGAATTCATCAACCAAAGTGGTAAAGGAAAAGTCAAAACCTTCCCTTTTTGAGGTGCAAGCATCTTCAGATTTGCCATCACAAATAGCTAAGACGATATTTATGAATCGATGCATAGGTAATATGAAGGCATACTACCGTTACAACATATATAGACATCTTTCCCGTATGTGCAAGAATAATGATCCAACCTTACATTGCAATAAAGAAGTGAACAATACTGGTTCTTATATATGGGAAAACATACTATGAGGAATGTCCATTTTCTGACAATTATAATTCAGGATAGAGTAATCGCCTAATTTTTTTTATGGAAGGAGTAGGGATCTAAAACAAATAGACCTATAAAACCACCTAAAATCTAGGCCTCAATGTCATCAGATATCGCTATCAAAGAGTAATGTCATGAAACAAACTATCAATTAGTTTATGTCTTAGTAAAAGGTATGAAATACCCAATAACATTTCTTGAAAAGTCTAATGAAATACCTCATATTGTTTCCTAAAAAGTCTAAGTTAGTCCCTAATGTTATCTATTGTATCATGTTACACTTTACCATTTTTAAAATAACACTAATAGCATCCTAAATCCTTAAAAAGTTAAAATTTTAATAGTTTCTAGTATATAGGTCATCAATTTACCTAATGTGATGTCACAATTAGGCAATATAGACCAACTAGATATCTAATCTTAAAAATGATTTCTTTTAACATTACTTAAAAAGTTGATTTTCACCTTAAAGTTTCATAAAATATCTAAATAAGCTCCTGTCATTGTCTCTATTACTAATTTTGCCCCTATTTAAGAATTAACGAGTACTGTTTTAGTAATGTTAGGGTGTAAAGTGGTACCATAAATAATGATGGAGGCTTACTTAGATCTTTTGTGAAAAATTGAGGCACAAATGATACCTTTGGCCTTTAGTCTTATATGGATGCAAAATTGGGGAAACTAAAGAAATTGGACAAACTTAAGTCTTAAGTGAGCAGAATTAAAAAGGTAGTGCAATCTAATTGTACAAACCTAGAGGTATAAATGAGCCAGCTAATTAAGGTATTAAGCAAAAGAGGCTTGGACAAGCTTATAAGAAATCCTGAGGTAAACAATAAAGATCAGGTGTTAGCCATTACACCTAAAACTGGTATAAAACTTAATTCTTATGTTGTTATAGAAAAAAGTAAGGAAGTTGTACAGGTTAAGGAGAATAATGGGAAAGATGTGGACATAAGGGAACTAACTCCAATTCCATCTTTAATTGGTATCAATTAGGAGCAGCCCTTGAGAACCATTATGAACCACTATTGCCACGAATCCCATTCCTTAGAGGCTGAAGAAGAAGACAAATGAACACAATTTCAAAATTTTCTAAGATTTCTTCAAGAAAATACACAAGAATATAGCTTTCACCAAAACATTAACTCATATGCCTTTGTATGTGAAAATTTTGAAGGATATCATTTCCAACAAATTTAGTATGCTATGGTGACCTTGATAAAGGAATGCAGTACAATCTAAAATAATAAAGTACCTCTAAAATTGAAGGACCCATAGAGTTTTACTATTACTTGTCAATTTGATACTTCTGATCATATTAAATGATTTTGTGATTTAGGCATAATTTAGGTATAAGTGTTAATTTGATGTCTTTATCTATGTTTAAGAAGCTAGGAATAAGGGAGCTCAAGCTGACAAATGTATCACTTTAGCTGATAGATTGTTCCATTAAGTATCTAATTGGAGTAGTAGAAAACTTTCCTATGAAAGTACGAAAATTTATGACTTTTATCAAATTTCTAGCGTTGGATATAGAGAATGACACTAGATCTTCATTATATTAGGGAGACCCTGTTTGGTTACCATAGGGTTATTATTGATGTGGTTGAAGAAAATCTTATACTTAGGTTGGACAAGGAGGAAATGGAGTTCTGTATATATAGGTCTTTAAAAAGACCTCTTGCCCTAGATGATAACTGTTATAGGATGGGTGTAAATGAATCTAAGATGAAAAAGTTCCTAAGGTTAGTGGTGATGAATTCGTTGAAAGCATATAAAGGTTTAAGAGTTAAATAAAAAAAAGAAGATTATCTAAAGAAATTCTTGTTAAGAGGTAACCTAATGATTATAACTTTTTTCCTTTATTTTACTTTCTACATTTTGAAATTTTCTTACTAATATGTATTTTCTTTTGTAGGCAAAATTTTGTGGGATTTCTTATAGTTACACCCTATAAATTTGTATAGAATTAGAGGCGATTTCTCAACGTTAATTATCCTATATAATTGAGTTTAACATCTTATTTGTTTGATATTAAGGGTAATGTCATGTTTAAGTATAAGGAATTTGAAAATTTTAAGTTGGTTCCTTAGATTTTGTGTTTTAACTAACATGTTTTCTTATTAAGTTTTTGTTTTTTGTTTATTCTAGATTGTAATTTCTGCATTATTATTTATTAATACATGCATAGATTTCACTTTTAAGGAGTCAAAGGTTATAAAGGAGAAGAATTAACAAGAATAAGATGGAAATTTTAAGTTAAAGCATGAATTGAGGGTTATAGAGGATAACCGATATTGGTTTGTAAGTTGGGACAGGCACCAATGTTAAAATAGCATAGGGGAGTGTAAGGAAACATAACATAACCTTCATTGGTATGTACAGTATGTTCAACATTGATCTTAAGAGTGAGTAAGACATTAAAGTTATAGAAGATAACCGGTGTTCGGGTTAAAGTATGTTTAATACCAGTCTTATCTTAGAACCTAACACTATAAAAGCTAAATTTGACTTTCTCCTTGCTAAAATTTTTGCTCTTCCTCTACCTGTCAACATCCTAAATCCTAATTTTCATCTAAATCTTGACCTCAAACAAAAAAATCTTACATTTCCAATACAAAATATTTCCCAAAAGTACAAAACTTAACTCTTAAAATACTAAAATATTTCTTGATATAATTGTTTAGAGATATTAAACAAATGTCATGGATTCTACAATATCGAACCAAATTAATTTCTTTAATTTTAAGGTAGTAGTACATTATAATTAAGCTTTGATAGTTTAAGTTGGATAATTTGTGGATTAAGTTACTGTTACTATAGAATTATGAAGAATATTGGCTTTGGATTACAAAATTGTGTTGATTAAGGATTACTGTGCTAAAATTATAGGTTGTGTTGGTTGTTTGAAGTGTGGACATAATGGTGTTATTATGGTATGCATTTCTAGGTTATAATTGAGTTATGGTAAAGTGTTGTTAATGTAGATTTTCTATATTGAAAGGATGACTCCAAGGATTGAAACAAAGGTTAAAAGGGGTCATATTCTTTCTTCTTCTTGACACCACCTCCTATAAAAGAATTTCAAGGAAGAGAACAAGGAATGGTACAATAAGTATAGAAACAACAATATGATTATAGAAAATACCATAATCTCGAATATTGAAAGGATTTTAAATTCAAAATTTTTCCAAAAATTACATTAGGATTATTTATTGACTTTATGAGCAGTTATAACCAGAGGTGGTAAAGAAGTTCTATAACAATTTTGAGCATAAAGTCAAACCAAAACCCTTATCCATATACTTCTATATTCAAGGCATTGAGATGTTGATTTCATAGGAAACAATTGAAGAGCATCTTAGGCTACCATTAGAGAGTAGGAGGTTGAGCTTTCATAATGGGGGGGAATTAAAGCATCATGAGTAGAAACTAGAGAGAGGCACTATATAACTTCAAGTTGGAGTTGAATTTTTTTAACAAGATGTATGCATTATCTATATAATGGATTAGCCATACAATTTTAGTTAATGGCCAAAATCTTAAGTTATAATGTTTAGCCTCAGCTAAAAAGATTAAATCAACTCTAGACAATGAATTTATACCTCTTGGATTTACTCTTCAATAATTGTGTGGAGCTCCATAGGTCCAATTATCATCACTAATGTTATAATCTATCAATAATGTGGTTTAGTATGGGTCACAAAACAAGAATTTTATATTTTTTTATGTTAATTAGTCAACTATTAGAAATGCAAAGAGTGAACCTCTCCGATGTTAGGATTATGAAGATCATATAGGCAAATTACATCAATGATGATTGGATAATATTACTTGGGTATCCCTAAGGGATTGAAGGATTAATCCAAAAAGACTCGATAAAGTTTATAAAAAGGTAAACTTTGAAATAAATTTTAAGCTTTTTTTCTTGGTAACCATTTTTCCTAAAGTACCTTAAACAAAAAAAAATGTATTTACTCCCTAGTTCATGATTAGTCAAGCTTTTTCTTATGTTTTGATGTTTTTAGGAATAAGATGTAAGGAAATAAGTATAGGAGAAATGGTAAAGTATATAAAAAAGGGGAATGTAAAAAGGGGGATATCATGCCAATTCAAAATGTTAAAAAAGAAAAAAGTAAAAAATGTTAAAAATGTGAAAAAGAGAAGAAAATAAAGTGTTAAAAATCGATTAGAAGGGATTCCTATGCTTGAAAATAATGAAGGAAAAGGGGTGGTTGCAAGAATAAGAGGAGTTATTAAAGTGAGGATTGATGCTTCTTTTTATTTATTTATTATTTCTCTGACAATTGAGAATATTTTAATTTCTTGTACTCCCTTTCCTTTGTTAGCCCACTTAATCCTTTGGCCCTATTACAACCCTATTCAAAGTCTTTTTGATTTTTACTTGTATATATCTATTTAATTAGTGGAGATTAGATAATTTTCAAGCTTATAATAAGTTCATGTTTATAAGGAGATGATGTGAGTACCTCACTAAAATTTTAAACACTCATATGAATGAGTGATATAAGTACATGTCAAATAAGTTTTTGTGCTTAATGAAAGAGGTAGAATAGTGGTTACTTTTTCTTATTTATAGAGTGATCTACTTAAGAAGTATTATATTTAAGTTTTACAATTAAATTGAGACTTGAATTTATATATCTTATATTGTTCACTATAGAGCTAATTGATGAGTTTAGATCAATGTTTATGGGCAACATTTAAGTAAACTCTCTCGAGACTATAACTTTTTTGCATGGAACACTTAGGGGTTTAAAGACTTATGGCATATGCTAAATGTCACCATATATCGATGAAAGTATGATCTTTTTAGTTAGTAAACTCTGGGTTAGTAATTAGGGAATTTTTTATTGATTACTTAAAGTAATTAAAAACAACCTCTCTATTAGGTAGAAATAAGGCTGAATATTACTAGACTTCTCAGACTATGCGTTTCAACAGAACTCTCGCTAGGTGTTGTTGTTGTTGTTTTACTACTTAAAGATAAGCAATTAGTTAAGAAAGGAGGATTTGATAGTTCGATATTTTATATGTTATTAGGTGTTTTATATGGATTATATAATGTTTTTCCTATATTTAATTTTTTAATTAAATAAAGATTATATTCCAAAATTAAGATTGAACCTTATAAAATGTATATGTTGTATCAAGAGAATTACATCTCACAGTATGTAGGTGAGGCATACAATTGGAAGTATCTAGATAAGGATCTTAGCATTATATGTACTCATTTTAGGTTCATTTAGCTTTGATTGCATTGTTGTGAGATTCCCCATCTTTTAGCCATTTCTGTAACACCCCACTCCCGCCGGACCCGAACCCAATATCGACAGTGATATCCGAATCCGTGCCCTGCGAGGGTGGCGTGTCACATCACTTCACTAAACAAAAGTCGGTATA
>JANQAP020000132.1:1324277-1340573 GCA_026874005.2 Erythroxylum coriaceum
AAGGAAAGCTTGGATAGTCAACAATGGCATCATTACAATAATTTATGATCCCCGTGGAATTATTGGGTTTTTTGTCTCGATTTAAAAGCTTGTGAAAACTTATAACTTTTTTAATATGTTAAAAGAAAGTTTATGATCCTAATTAATGACTTGGAGCTGGAGATCTTGATTCTTGTTGAAATGGTAATTGATATTTCAAAATTAGTATTACATGGTGTATGATAGATATGAACTAGTTTTTTTATATAGACCTAAATAAATGGATCAACAAATCAAATATCTCCACATAATGTAAGGACAAGTAATTTCATCTTAGGCATTGTCAAGTTATTATAAAAGCAATAACTATTTTCAATACTTTTTTTTTCTAAATATATGACATTACCTTTCTTTAACTTCACTAATTTGATTTTCAAAGTTCATATTAAGTTCCTCAAATCTATCGGAAGGAAGCCCACAACCAAACCCCAGATCTATCACACCAAATCTTACTATTAGACACCCAACCTTAATTAGGAAACGCAGCACGTGCAAAATGAAATTTGGTCCTATGCATTTTGATTGAGAGGCTTGAATTCAAGTATCTTGAAGGACTAAATTAAGATGGTAATGACTTTCGATTGAAATATTTTACCATATGACATCTATTGTTTGCTTTATCTCTCCATCCACTATTCTAGAACCATTTACTATACCAGCCATAACCATTAGTCAATGTCAAGTTGCCCGTCATAGCCAAATCACAAAGGAAGCCAACAGAGATTGTGTTGTAATAATTCGAGGCATACCTGATGAATCCATTGGCAATTGTGAGACATAAAGGACCCGCAAAATGGAATGTCTACAACAGAAGCCAAACATTGGGGAGAACATCCTTAGAACGGTACGTACTTATTTCACTGCTTTCCAAATCCGAAAATGACCCAAATTCAGCTCATTTTTAATCAGTGTCCAATCTCCAAACTCCCATCCAGACCTATCGCTGCATTGCTTTGAAGATGTTTTGAAATTATGATAACGCAGAAGTTAACTGAGTTTAAGCTTCAACTGTAGTTTCGAGAAATACATCTATATACATAGTAATGTGATGTATGTGTTAGTATATTAAAACGTTGAGAGATATCATCAATTGTCCTTGACTAGTTAAGCTGGACCAACATTTTAGATTAGGTAGACCAATAATCTTTTGTTGGGTAACCGGCTGCTTAAACTTTTAGAAAATGAAAACATAGAATATATGTCTAGGTAAAGGCGCTTTTGTTATGACCTGCGCAAAGTTTTATTATGTTTTCCAAAGGAAAACTTTATTGACTTTATGCACCTCCACAACAAAACCTTTTTGCTTTTAAAGTGAGTGTACGAGGGATTAAAAATTGGGTCAGTTAGGCAAGCCCTAGAAGCTGGAAAGTCGAAAATTGGCATCAAAGACAATAATGCAAACAAATGAATCAACCAGCACAGTTACAAACTTACAGTGGTGCAGAAGCAAGCGGCAAAATTGACCCATTGAAATTGAATGTGCGATTTGGATTCGGAATAGTTCCCCAACACTTGAGCGGAAGGGCCTCTAAACTAATGCTTTCCCTCTTATGTGTCTACTTATTTGCAGGCCCATTACAAGTCCCATTTAGCACCTGGAAATACTCAGGCAGTGATACAAGTTGCATCCATAACCAAAACCAGAATGCCAATGTCATGTCACTGCAACTATACTGACACGACTTGCTCTCAAGTTTTCTCAAACATATCCGGCATGATGCTTTGAATATTTCAGGTAACAATGAATTTACAGAGTTCTCTGATCAATCTTCATAACTTCAGTCAAAGTCCCTACATTGGGAAAATCTAAAGTTTCGGAGATCAAGTTTATCGTCAAATATTGGTTGAGAGGTCCAAACTAGACGAGTAACCAACATAAGATGAGCTTTTTTTCCCCATCCAATTTTGACTCCGCAGATACGCGTTTGTATATTCATGTGAAAATGAAGACCAACATAAGGATTGAAGTTCATGTTAGCAGGCGTAAAAAGAATATGTTGCCATAACTCTGATCACTCGCTACCCCCTCCAACAGAGATTGTATCCGCCCTCCCAAGTTCTTCTCAGAACAAGAAAAGAGAATGGCATTTCTTACATGTCAATCTTGGTATCCGATACCAATGAAACTTAAGCACAGAAACATTATATGTTCTCAGAAAAGAAATCGAGCAATATAAGCTGTAAAGAGAGAGAGAGAGGCATTTCTCTGCATTTATTCTAGTAGTCTATTGCTACAAAAAAGAATAAAGAACCTAACAGGAAGCAGCAGACCAGCGTCGAGTAAAGGAGTGGTGGGGAATTCCCACTTCTCCTAACAAGAATAGACTGACTGATAAGAAAACAAATTTACAGAAGTTACTAACCAAATTTTCTACTTTTCACTTGCAGGAAGGTTCTCCTGCCAAAGGCAGAAAACAACCTTGGCTCGAGAACCAGAAGAATAACATACGTGCAAAGTGCTCCAATTTGAAGCCTGCACAAAGAATAAAAATTTGACCTAAACTTGGTTAACATCTGCTGCGCTCCCCGAATCAATCTTTTGGATGTCCAGTCCGTATTGTTAGAACCCCATCAGAGAAAAAGAGTTAGCAAAATCAGGTTTTACATGATGCTTCGAAGCCCGGCCAACCAATTTCTTGTCAGTTATAGTGATCCAAAGTCAATCTAACCTGCTCTCTAACGAAGGGCCTCTGACTTTAAGGCGTTTTGGCCCAATCTCTATCGGGGGCGGTTCCCTCATACTCCTTCCAAATTCATGATGGAAGTTGCGCGCTCTCTGTTCTCGTTGTCTATTTAGAGTTTCCTCATTAGCCAACCTCTTGAACTTAGCAGAGATGAGATTCGTACTTCCCTTGGAATCTGGAGCTTCGTTATGGTCTGAAGTGGATGTGAAAGTGCAATAACGTTCATCATTCCCGCAGTATTCTGATGCCACCGTTTGCCCACATCTTCCTCCAGGTTGAATTTTCTTCAACCGTTTAAATCCCTATTCAACAAAATGGACAGAGTTAAATTTCAAGCCAGTAAAGTTAAGAAATTTAAGATCAAGAAAGCCAAAGCAGCAAGGTCGACAATGAAAAGCAACTTTTCCTAGACAGATTAAAGCAACATATAGATCAGTCTAAGCTAGAAAAAACTACTGCCCAAAGACAAACTAAAGTGATCTAGGAACAACTACTTCAGTCAGCTGGTTTTGCAGCTTCAAAAAATTTAAACAGTATGGAATCACAAAGTAAAGAATTAGCTAAAAAACAAATTATAACGAAGTACAAGATCTCAAGTTCTAAAAATATAATCAAGGGTTGAAGTGACAATATTTAAACTGTATGAGGATGCCCAAGAGGTCTCGCAATCTGAGCGTGCAATAAAATTTCAAATATGCATCAAGTGCTCGAGATCAATAGGTGCTGACACTTCTAACATCAATGTAGCTGATAATAAAAATTCAGATTCATCCAACAAACATTAAATGCTTGCTTCAAAGTTGACTTTAGATTTTGAGTGCCTCAACCAGGTAAATATTTATTGTTGGTATGTTCAGGCACTATATGGAGTGCATATATCGAGGAAATGTTTGCAAGAAGTTTCCAGTACTGCGGAGCAAGAAATTTTCAACATATAAAAATAAACACCATCATTAACATACAATTCAGTGCTCCAGATCTTCATGTTAATGATGATCCAAAGTTAATGGTTGGTGCAATTACTATGGACAATAACCAACAAAGGAGGCATTGAGAATATTTAGATAACGGAGCAGCTACAAATATAATTCTACAATAAAATCAGATATTGAAAGGAAGACATTAGTAAAGAAAAGAAGCTCTCTTTCGGAGCATTTGGTTAAAGAATATTTCGGATGTCAACTGTTTTCTTCTCACCTGGAAAATTACTTAAAGCGATATAGTCCTAGAGTCAGATAATTGATAAGCTTCAACTATCTATAACACCCATAAAACCATAACTGATCGAACAACATTACAAAACAGATTCTCAGCATTGTCAACTTGACTAACTAGTTTCAGACAATGAATCTTTGGTTTTAGTAGCAAAACTACCAAAAAATTCCATGTGGACAGAGAATTACAATTCCTAATATGATTTGAAGTTCATTCACAGAATGGACAGAATATAGGACTCAGTAATAATAAAGCTTACCAGATTTTCAATGTGCTTTGAAGATGCATCATTTACAACTCTCCTTTCCACCTTCACAAAAGACCTGCGCTTAACCCTAAATATCTCTGAATCAGAATCATCACTTTGCTGGTCCACACTAGGTCTAACATCTAATCTGCAAACATCAGTTTGCTGGGTACTTGGACATTGATCACGTGTCATAGACAAACGTGACAAGTCTTCACTGGTTTTTGATACTCTTGGAAAACATTTTGAGCCAACAGTCAATGCACCAAAGTCTGCCTGTTCTTTCATCTGACAAATATAACCAACAAAAGAACGGAACTTTTTAAATAAACTGTTACATTGAAATACTGCTTTTCTAAATCTGTTATTGCACTTATGGTTCTCTAAATGTACCCGTGAGACATATTCCAGGAGGACAACAAAGATAATGGCAGAATAAGAAAAAGGAGAAGAGAAGGCCCAATCTTACAATATTGCCCGCTGAAAAAATTTCAACTGGCTCTCCAAAGGAGGAAGATGCAACGCAAGAAATAGAAGGCTCTGAAATTGCAGGTCTGAGATTTTCAAAGCCACCCATGCCCATAGACTGGCTAAGCTCTTGTGTCTGGGGTATAGTTGTGGCAGCAATCTGAGCAGTAAACTCAAAGTTGAAGTCACAATAAGGGGAGTATCCATCTACCACATCCTGGAAGGTATTTGATGATGGATATGAATATAAATCATCACCACTTTTTGCTTGGCTTTGAATTTCCTCAGAAATTTCATCTTCCATCTCAAACTTTCTAGCTGCAGTTTCCATTTCCCAAATATCATCTCGCAGAAAAAGTGTATGATTCCTCCCACACGAGAAGTCAAGTGAATTAACATCTGGATTGTACGATAATGATCACCATGAGCAATCAATAAGAGAAACACAATGAGAATCAAGGTGCTCTAATAAAGAAGCAGCGTAGTGAAATTACCATGGCGAAGACACACGGGATGCAGATAACAATTGCAGTTAATGAAAGCTACATAGCAGTCCCGTTTGCATAAGGTGCAAAGAATAGTGCCATAGGAATTTGATGTAAGGCCAGAGCATGCCCCGGATTTCATAAGAAGCCAGCGTGCACGATGCTGGAAACGTATCAATTTCACAAAAGCAATCTTGATGGAATGATGAGAGACCAAGTCTGCAGAAGAATAGTCTAAATCTTCAAGTTCTAGACTAGTGTCAAGGATCATAGCTTCTTTGCAGAGAAGTTCTTCATGAGGAAGTAAAGGCATCCTCTTGAGAAGAGAATAACGCCAACTAGCCACAGCCCCCAGAGGGAACCAATCGCCAATTGCAAAATTCACAGCCTCACCACAATTGAAACCTATAAATTCACCAAGAATGAGTATACTTATAAAGATTACATGCATAAAATAAAATCATCAGGAACCTTAGCTGATGAAACATCGTACCATGGCTAAATCCAGCATGATATGCACTAGGGAAGGTTATTATGAATTCTCCAGGCTTTTGCACAGCTTTGTATACTGGAACATCATGTTCTAACAAAACATTTGGAGGAAACAAAGTTGTCTTTCCCAAGAGAACATCAAATGCTCCATCCTCCCCATCAGTTGACAAAATATCATGAGCATAAACATGTTCCTTGACCACCTTTTCAAACTTTAAAGCTGCGTGACCAGGAATTCCATACCATGTTTTTGATGCCCCACAATGATGGTAATTGATACTGACATAAAAAGAAGAATGTCAACCATAAGAATTTATGACCATAATTTCATCAAAGTTGCAAAATGGATGGTTAATCTATGTACCTGTACAAATAATGATCCTCAACGTGCCAAGCAAACACACTAAACAGCATTCCAATGTAAAGCATGGGATCAGTTACCCCCTGAAAGAATTGCATGCAAGCCAAGAGGGTTAATAATTAAGAGAATAATTACTATAGAAGAAATAGTTCCTTAGCTACTTACAGGAATTGCTGTTTCAAGAAGTCGCAAGATGGACTTTGGCAACCGTGAAAGTTTCTGAAATCAACAAAGGGGTGGAATTATTGGTTGATCTATATGCAGCATTCATAATATAATAAAACATAAATTTTCCAAGACTCAAAAAACAGAAAGCTGCTCTTTCTTATTAGAGTTTCTACTTGCAAAAAGGCAAATCAATGCCCAGGAAAGTGAAAATGAATAGACAATGAGAACTTTGAAAGAGACAGATGTCTCGGATAAAAAACTCACTACTGACACTATCTCGCAAAACATTTTCCCCTCATATCACATAAATGGAATTACATCTGGAAACCTGTATCGGGACAAAATTTAGAAATTAGAAAAGGAGCTAATCAACACCTTTAAATTCCATTTGCTAGTTCCAAGCGGATCAGTGGGAGAAGATGAAAAGGCACTGCCATCAACATCACATGCATATTCAACTGTTTCTGTCTTTCCACATGCAATTTCACGCCAAAACTCTTTCTCCAAGTATGTTTCAGGAAGACAGCCTGCACTACAATATCTACGGGCAAAAAGCTTGTTTGCCATTTTCTCGAAATCACGAAATGTATAATTTCTGAAAAGGTAAACTCATATTACAAACCGGATAGGGCATTATGCTCTAAAAATGCAATTCATTATATGAGAAAAAATCCTCACCTTCCACTCATGAAAAAGGTGACTTTGTCATCAGTATCCCATTCAGCAAGACGAAGAGGTTGTACTCTGGTTGTGAACTTAAAACCTGCTTGCTCCCTCATCAATACAACCCCAGCAGGAACAGAAACACTCAGAGGAGAAACAATTTTGCATATACCTGAATAGTGTGTTTGAGAACAGAATTAAGTTTTAACTTTTAATGCAAGTTATCCATAAAAAAATTTCCCACTAAAATAAATTTTGCAACATATAGAAGGACCATACCATATTTTGAAGCTTCTGGTGCTATTTTTTGTAAGAATATCAATGGATCCTCAAACTCTTCCTTTGCTGGTCGGTATACAGGACATTCTGGAATATTTTCAGTCCATTCCAGATCACTTGTATTGAACTTATCCACCTTAGGCTTCAAAACGGCATCCTTGCCACTGGAAGCACTAAATCGAGAAAATGAATCAACAGTAGCTTGTAACCTAACACCACATGACGCTGAAGCCCTTAGAGCATCCCCTCCACTTCTACTCATCATGTTAGTGACGTTTACAGCCCCTGTTGAAGACTCTAACTTCAACCGTTCAAGCCTCTTACGCTTCAAATACTCTAACCCATTTCTAACCTCTCTGGAAAAACATGATCTTCCTTCCACCTGGCGAAAGCCCATAGCCATACGATAGATTCAGATATCAACATAACTATAGATGTAGAAACAGGACCAAAGCACAAAGTAGGTTAACTGACTAGTAAAATCTAGTCAGAAAGATGGCATTCAGGTCATATTAAACAGAAAACGACCAATTAATGAGTTGTCCACAAGGATTAGTAACCAATTGAAAAGGCATCTACACACCATGTTTCCAATGCAGAGTTGCCCACAACGAGTCATTAAACAAGTCAAGGTTATAAGGCAGAGTTTCACCCCATGAGACAGATAACATCATGAACGCTAATAACCTAATATCTAAATTCTTGTCTATTTTAATAAGAGATTCCCGATACAAGAATTTGAACTTCTAGATATTCCGTAATGGACCATAACCTACAAGAAGCCACGGCAGTTAAAGAAAAAGCTTCTTAGGAAAAAATAATATTGCATGAACTCTTGACTAATCCCCTATAGTAAGCTCCTCAAACCAAATATTCCCTTTAAATATTTGCGCCAGATGGAATCGTTTACCAAGTCAATCACATATGACCAACATGGAATTAATCATTTATCATAATAACCAAGAGCAGAAGAGTTGCTCACAGGACCCATGTTGAACTGAGAGTCAAAGAAGCATAAACTCTCTGCACGCACATTTCAAACACAAGTAATTTGACCTAACTACGTCCAGGACCGTTTCAACCATCTAGCATTTACAATGATCTTTTCACCTTCCAAGGTTAAATGTTATCCAGAAATTCCTTTTAAACATGGTCAACCTCAATATTCAAGGAACGCCCGCGTCAATTTTTACTGCCTCAAACATCAACTGTAACTCAAAATCAATAGAAACCAGAAATAAAATAAAAACATCGAATTGTTCACCTTCCCAACAAAATCGTAGCTAATCGCAACTTCAAATTAAAATCCAAACCGAAAAAGTAGAGATTAAAAGACAATGAACCACGACTTAATGAAATTCCTTCAGCAAAATAAAATTAAAATTCGTTAAAAAATACAAAACGAAAAGAAAAATGAGACGAAGAAGCTTTAGGAGAACGTGCACCATAATAACCCGAAGTGGGAAATTAAACCAATTAAAAAGAATTTCTATAAACAAACACGCAAAATAAAGGAAATAATTCCAAATTTTGAATAGGCCTTTGCAAAACAGAACAATGTCTCCAAGATCTGAACAAGAAAAATAAATTCCAGAACTACTGAACGAAATTATCCAGAAACGTCCTTAAATTGTGAATAAAATAACAAAACAACAATGCAAGCACGCATATGTGATTCACTAACCATTTCATGCCGCGAACGCTCTCTATGCGCCTCCGTTTTCCTGCGAACTGTTATGAAACAAAACGAGAACGAGAAAGATCGGAAAACCCGAAACCCGAACCCTAGATCACGATCTTCAATGGTAATACTTCAAAGCAATGCATTAAAAAGGAACCAAACAGCCCACATTCTCACAAAACACGTAAAACACGGAGAGACAGAGCCGAGGGAGGAGATCCGAAACCGTCGTCGAACAGGGTCCCGAAAACGTAGCCCAACGAGCGGAAGGAACCTCAATTTGAAGAAAATAGGTTGTTTTCCGTCGGAAAAGCCAGAGAAGTCGCAGGAATTGGAACCGGTTTCCCGGCGAAGCAAAGGAGTTTTCCGGTGGAAGGTAGAGAGAGAGAAAAGAGGAGAGAGAAACAAACGGTGGACGAGAGAGAGAGCTGGTGGGTAATGGCTTAGAAAAGCGAAAAAGAGCCAAAAAGAAGATGATATATAGTTTTATAGCGCGGAAAGGAAACATAAAATAGTGATGTTTTATTTTATTATTGTTAATTATTTTAATATTTACGAGAAAATGAATCGAGTGAAAAAGAGAGAGAGAGAGTTGTGGAAGAAAGTGGTGGTTGTTAGGTGGTTCAACCAAACGACCTCGCCGGCCAAAACGCGTTTTATTTTGTGGTTGGGTTCGTTCGGGTACCGTTTCGCTTCTTTCGGACGCATTTCCGTTTCCATTACCACTTTAGCACCCAAAAACCTATTTTTAAAATTTTTTAGCAGGAAGAAAATAATATTCTTTGGAGAAAGATGGGAATCTCAATTGAGGGCGTTTTGGTCAATGTAGGCGACGGTTTTAGCGAAGTTCTATGGTCTGTGCCGCGGTCAGAGAAAAGAAAGAGCCTGGAAGGACGAAATTATCACGTGCTTTAGAGAACAGTTTAGCGGATAATGAAGCGAGCAAATCCAACCGTACATCCACCGCTATGGAAAAAAATTTTTGTACCGGCAGCGAAAGAGCCAACGTAGAAGATCTGAAATCAAAGACACATGTACTTTTTCCTTCGTGCAGCCGACTTTGCACAGAATCATTTCCACCAACCTTCTAATTAGTTAGACTACGTTTTCAGATGACACTTGTGTCCTTGTCTGGTAAACCAATTGCCCTCATAAAGCCCAAGGGCAGAATGGGAATTGAGAACTGGCTAAGGCTTCCGTAATTTGTGATGAACTAACCCTGAAAGGCTGACCGAGCGTGACTCCAAGCCCGACAACAACTCGACGCGTGGAGAGATCTGGGTGCAGAGAAGTACAAGTGGCGCACAGACAAGCACCGTGTCTTATACGGATTATGTGTTGCGTAACTGTGGGTAGTGCCAGAACGGATTTAGCTGGCGGTTACAGCAGGTTTCACGGACCCATAGGTGACCGGTCCCAGCTTTTGTGCTCCTTTCTCTCACGCAAACCACTATTCACAATTTCTCTTAACCATAATTTAATAAATAAAAAAAATTATTATACTCTTGATAATTAATTTTGCATTTTCGAATAATCCTTTAATCAAATATTTAAAAAAAATTAAAGGGATTTAAAAGCAAAAGTGGAATGTTTCTCTCTCTATAAAAGGGATTGGAGGACAAGGGCTCTTTAAAAAGTTAAGCTTGGAGGATAGTCTAATGATTAGTTTTTATAAGAAGAGAAAAGTATGGATCAAATTTTATGTTTTAGTTAATTAATTTTAATTTTAATTTATTAAAATTTATTTATATATTTATTTAAAATTTATAAAAATGTGTGGATTAAATTAAACGAAACAAACTAAAACACCATAATTAAAACAGGTAACGAAGGCATTGAAAGTAAACAGTTAATAAGTTTTTCTTTTAGCTTGGCTCGGCTGCCTCTGCTCTATTCGGTGGCTTCATTTAACTTCATCTTCTATTATTAAGAACCTAAATCTTCTGTACCCAATAATTCAATTCTCTCTGTTCCCAAATGATCTCAGCCATCTAATAAGTGAAACCCTTATTTATTAAATGGCTGAGATCATTTGAAAACAGAAGAACTGGGTTATTAGGTAAAGGAGATCTAGACTCATTATTAATTACAACTAAGATGTGCCTTTTATTGTCAAATTTTTCTTAAAGACAGGAATGACTGTGTGTCAATCAAGAAATATAATGCTTTTTACTCTTTCATAGAGATTCACTAATTATTATATTGCGACTGAGCTGGCCTCTTTGAAATATTGTATATAGTATAGACCTATGCAATTGTTGCATGCTTGTAGTTTTATCAAAAGAAATTTGAGAATTCAAGCCTAGTTAAGATTGCATACTCCTCTCTTACGAACATCACCTAGCTAAAATTATATACATATGTAAGTGGAGAAATATAAAACAGAAAGAGGACAGTCCTATTGGATTGGAATATAAAATGAGTTAGTACTGACCTTTTTAACTACAAATTTCTAGATTGTAAACGTCTTTTTGTTTTGCTTTTGTGCTTACTATGTTCAGTCATCAGCCCCAAATGTCACTTATGGGAAATGAAATGGGTGACAATGAGCTGTGCTAGATATGGAAAGCCATGAATTAGGAATAAATGGGAAATTGGGAAGCTGACAAAAGAACCCTTTTTTCTTGTTTGAAGTAACTACGATAGTGATGCATTTCCATCCATATAAACTTTTACACTACAACAAATACGGAAAAACAATTACGACAAAACCGTACTTTTAGCACGAGGCGATCATTTCTACTTATCATATCATTTTTAAATATATTTTAAACTCAGAATTTTTATTAAAATTTATAATATTAATTAAAACTATAAAAATAATAATTAAATATTAACATTTTCAATTTATTATAAATATAATTCACAATAATTTTTGTTGTCACATAAATCAGACTTGTTTAAGGTTAATTTACACGTAAATCTCTAATAAATTAGTTATTCGATAAATTAAAATTACACAGTAGTGAAAAACGTTACTCACCATCTCCCTTGCTCACGTCTGTAAGTCCGGCAAGTGTTGTCTTCTTTGCTCTTCTGGAGAACAGCCTGCCATTTGACCTCACTTTCATTATGGCTTGCACTTGCATATTTTTTTGGGTTTTCATCATTGTGAGTTGTTCCTTGCGTGTGATTTGAACTTCTAAGTGTTTGAACGAACGGATTTAATGGCCCTTTTCTTATTCCGTGTCTTGGTTTATTTTCAATGATTGTAATGGATTTGCAAGGTTAATTTTCAAATCGAATGATTCACGATCCAATTAGTTGCAAGAACTAATAATCCTTTAAATCCTTCATTTGAACAACTCACAATTTCACCAATTATGAGTTAGGCCTTGGCTGTTTAGGATATTTGAGCAATGTTAGAATGTGAATAACAAAACATCATCTTGTAGATTTTATGAGCAAAACAAAATATGTCCAAAAACCGGAATTTGTTAATTGATCTCCCGGAGAAACACCTTTTCTTCAAACATTTCCTTCCCCGCTTCTTCCAAACTCTCTCCCACCCAACAATGTTAAAGTCGTGGGGGTTAGGGTAGTTTGCAGTTTCCGGAATTTGTTAATGTAGGCGTTACATTTCTGGTAGTGCCCCATTTATCATCGTAACCACCGGCAAGCAGAAACTGACAGAACCTCAATAAAAGGATTACAAATTGCGGCCAACTTCATTAAATGTTGTGAAATAACCCAAGTGGTCAATGTACGTAAATATGAAACAGTATGATTTCATATGTTAAATTATACCCTCACGTTTGCATATCTCAAGGATCGAGTTTAGTACATGAAACAAAACCAGAAGAAAAAAACTTGGTTCTTTTGCTTTTGTTAATAAAGAAAACAGAAATTGTTGGATGTTGATGTTGATGTTGACATCCAAACCCCGTGAGTTTAGGAGTTAGGACTCGGGACAGATCTTCTGTCCCCTTTATTTTGTACCTACCCAATACCTATTTGATCTCAACCATTCAATTTATTGCATTAGATGGTTGAGATCAGAAAGGGACAGAGGATACAGAATAAGGGGTACAGATGATCTTTACCCGTTAGGACTATCGTAGACCGGGTTTAATGTGGATTATGTGTACCCCTGCCCAAGTTGAAGAACAAGACGCTTGTATGTACCTGTCTGACCGAGCTGGTGATTTTACGCCGCTTCTCCTGTCTAATCAAAAGATGATTAGAGTAGGAATCATTGTTTTATTTGATAGTGTGAAATTCCTTAATAGATTAGGTTGAAGACATTCAGCAGCGGTATATCGCGAAATCTCGCCAAGTCTGTAGCCCGAATTGTTTAAAGATAGCTTGCAGGGATTTTTATAAGTCGGCTAAACTTATATCATGCTGAGCGTTTAAAAAAAGATTAAATAAAACAAGTAAACAGAGATTAGGTCTGGAAAGTAGAAACTTAAAAAAGAATGAATAGAAAACAAATGGAGTTGGCCACTGGCACCTCGCTCGCGGTTTATATAAGCATGTAACTAGATATGATCTTATACAGTTTGTTTCCAGTGGCTTTTCAGTTTTCCTTTTATTCTTCTCTTTTAAATTGAGATATTGAAATAACTAAATTCATAGATTTACAAGAAAAGATGTTGACGTCTTGCAACGATCAGTTCTCCGGACAGAGTACCATGCCAACTCTTTTTCTAGTATAATTTTTGTATGAATTTCAGCATTTCTAAAATTAGGGAAGGGCCATCTGATCTGAGCGCCATTATACAGTTCACAAAAACCATTTTATCAAAACTACAAAAATACAATTACTTATAACGAAAGTGATTAATGCCACGTTTTTTGCGAATAAACAGACAGCCCTTTTTGGGATCCTTCAACCCAAAAGACTTTCCTTTAAATTCAACCAAAGAGATTCTTCTTTATATCGATTTGTCATCAAAATTATATGATCTCTCTTTTTTATATATTGTTCTGAGTGACCGATTTTCCAAGGAATATTACGCCATAACAAGACAAGAGCCGATTTCAGTTGCACTGGACCAAAGAAATAAGGCATGAAATTTAACATTTCAATAATGAAGCCTTTTAACCATACGTCTCACCAACTATTCCTTTTCTGTAATAAACAACCCATGTTTATTTCTATCTAATTAGCTCCACCACCTTACCAACAGCACTCGAGAATAGTTTTTGGAATCTTGGTGACAGTAGGTACCTCAATACAATAAAGATATGTATAGTATGGCCTTTTCTTTTCTAATAGGTTAGCTTAATATTATTATATAGATAGTACAAGACGTGGCCCTTTGGTGTACTCAACCCAATTAGGTTCTCACCAAATGGAAAGCTGAGTAAACAAAGAAAAAAATTAGAAGTTGGGTCACCATTTGTGCATTTAATTATCCCAATTACAAATAGTCGTTGAAGTCCTAATCAGTCTTGTGTCTAAGCCGCGGACAGAAGTTAAACGCTAGGTGTCGTAACAGAGGTGTGGGATCATCATCCTCATCTAAATCAGGTTAGCTGTATATAGTGGTCATGTTGGTTTTTCTACCGCTAGATTCACGAGTGATTTGGGTAGGAATGATCAGAAATAGTAGGATCAGAATTTCACTTTTTTCTTCATTGCATTATTTATTAGAAAATAATGCCTACAGAAGATGCTTAATTCTAATTCCAATGCTCCGTAGGATCTTGGACTCGTTTTCCAGTAGACACAGAAAGAAATATGAAGTTTAATACCTTAACGGGTCAAGAATTCCCTAGATGGCTTGACGACATATTTACGTCACGATGAACGCAAGACTGAAGAGTCAAGAGTCAAAAATGGGAAAAGAAAAAGAAAGATTTAATTTTGAATGATTAATTTGTAATTCTGACTTGCAGGTTTGATGTGCAGTTACTTTTAGACCAATTAGTTTGGCATGGCACTAGTTGTCGACTAAATAACACTGCACGTGGTCAAATACACCTCGAACTGTGGAATGTTCCACAAAAGAAAAAAAGGTTCATTTTCACATATTACCAAGTCCAAAACCTGGAGTACAAGGATTCCGAAGCTGACTGGTTTTACAAGACACTCTCAAACAAAGGTAGCCGACACCTTAGCGAGAAGCTTTACGGAAATTGTCCACAACGTGACACACGGTATTGATATATGATTTGTTCAAGAAGTTTTTGAACATGGACACGGTCAAGGACTATGAAAAGCGTTTCAGCCACCAAATTGAACCCACCTGACCAAATCTTTGAAATTCTTTTTTTTTCCAGTTCCAGCGAATTGACACACACGACTTTCAATGTCTACGTCTTAAGATAAAAAATGATTTTTTCCTCTTCTTTTTTTTTTTTTTTGGGGTGAAATTTCCTCTTCTGTTTTTAGCCTCGTGGGTCAATTCCCTTTGGCTATCTCTTCATCAAAACCACCTAGCTACAAAAAGTTTAGTTCTTGAAAAAAGCTTGGGTTTATGGCATGGAAGCTACCGCGTAGTAGCCACCCACAAAGAAAAAGGGAAACCCAACTTTATAATTTGTTTGCAAGTTCACATAAAGTGTGTTAAACGCCAAGCTTTCACATTAACATAAGCTTATGATTTAGTGCAACATCTAGAAAGTTTGTAGGTTGCATCCACATGGTGGGTTACTTTTATTTCCTTCGAAGTATTCTTTTAACATGTTGTTGGGTTTGTACCTCTCTTTTCTGTTCCTTTTATATATATGTATTCTATTGTTAGGAGGTACGAAATGAGAGGGCCAATTCTAGGTGTCGTGGGATGGTGCAAGGTTCCATAGAAAACCATAAGATTCTTTCAAATTGTCTTTGTTACAAGATTCTTTCAAATTGTCATCTTTGTCTGGTTGTGCCTCTTGTTTTATTCCATTTCTTTACTTTCGTTCAGTTTGAACTTTCGTGAGTTGTGCCGGTGAAGTGGAGGATTCCCATGGCACGTAAACCTGTCCTGTCCATTTCTTTGCCCCTGTAAACTTTTATGGCAATGGAGTCAACGCCCCTGCTCCAGACCAAGGGTCGGATCTATGCCACTTTTAACCTAGATTCTCCATAATTACAATTATATTGTGGCATTAGCAGCAGGGGAAAGAATTCTTAGAAACAAGAGAGTTATTATATGATTAAGTTAGGTATAATATCCTTTAGTTTTAAATTAAATTTTATTATTAGAAAAAGAGCATTCACCGGTCGTGTATCAAAACACAGAGTCAAATAAATAAAGTGAGGTATAAACACAATCTTTTGATTTCGTGCAGAAAATGTCAAATAAAAGGCAAATGTTAAGTTCATGTAAATTAAATAAAAGAAAAAGAACGAGAAGAAGAGGAGAATTCATGAAATGTGGACTTGGATATGAAACGTAGACCTCTTTCTTTCCTTTCTTGTGTCAAACGATAAAATCGATACAAAAGTCCTTTTATTCTTTTTCTCCTTGCCTGGTGTACTTTCAAGTGAAGGCAATCTCAAGTCCTCAAACATCCAGTTGCTTACGCTTCATATCTTCCTATTTCCTTATTTATTGTCACGCAGCTGGTCTATCTTGACT
>JANQAP020000132.1:1413783-1427473 GCA_026874005.2 Erythroxylum coriaceum
ACAAGGGCAATTCCTGATATTGCTAATTGCCGAGGGAATTAGGTTAATAGAGCAATATGACGACTTTGAGGCTAAGACTAGTTTTCCATTCATGGGCTAGTCCAATTTAGCAAGGCAGGTGGATTTTGACGTTGACTTGGTGATAGGATCTTTTTGGTAAAGAAGAAAAACATAAAGACTTGATCCAGTTTACAATGAAAGATATGTGTAACTAATGTCGAAAAGAAAAAGATATAAATTAGCAGTGCAGTTCATGAGAGGACGTAATCAATTGGTTGATTTGCTAGAAAGAAAACGTCTCCTTAAGCATTAAGTAAAGAATAGTCTATAAATACGACTTGATTAGAGTTGGTGAATTTAACATTTTTATTTTTGGGTTGCTTGGTCAATATAACATTTTAAACTACGAATTTTGATTGGGAGTTTGGGACCATCAGAACCAACTATTTAGTGGAACTGTTGAGTAGCTGTAAATGGACCCAGCTCATAATGTGACATATAATTACAAGAGATAACGCCACCGACAGACCGGCTGGCTTAGTCTCACTCTCACCTTTGTCGCAAAATGCTTAAAGAATGAATCTCCTTCATTTCGCTAGTATTATTATGACTTCTAATCATCTCCTTGTCTAAAATCGTCAATATATTTATTATCTATGCAATTGTAATTATAAAAAATCATCTCAACAAACTCTTTAATTTTGGAAGATTTACTTACAACCAAATAAGATCAGTAACTTACCCTTTTAAACTTTTATTCTCCATACCATATACTTTTTTTTTTTTCAAGAAGTGAAGAAGGGCCTCTCCTATATAAACCCCTCCATAATATACCTCAATCTAAGTCTAAGCAGACCTACCCCTCTATCCACACTCTGGAACAATGCAGAGACAGTCTCTAGGCTCACCTGTCGCCAAGCTTCACGCCGGATTACCCACCCCGAAACACGACGTCTCTGACATACCTGACGACGACAAAGCCACGAAGCCTCGCCGGTTCTCAGCGTCATCTTCGTTACCCTCGCCGTCATTATCGTTACCATCGTCGCCTCCGAAACCGGAGAAGCTCATTCACTTCATTCCGCTTCTCACTTTCATCTGCTTCCTCGTTCTCTATCTCGTATCTCATACTCCGTCTCAATCTGGTAAAATAACACTCTAAATGTTGACATTTGTAGAGAGAAAAAGTTAAGCTTAACCTTAAGATTGTGATCTTGTTGCTGCAGACTTGTCACAGTTCAGCGGATTCAAATTATTCTCTAAGCATATAGGTAGGTATAATTAATGATGTTGTAGATTTGTAGCTTTGTTTTTCATTCTGATTTTCTATTCTTTGCTTCGTTATTTATGTTTTGTGTTTGTTAAACAATTTCATAGATATGAGTGAAGTGGAGCGATTGAATGAGTTTCCAAGAGGAGACGTTCTGGCTACGCGAAGCTTCAGGAATTTACAAGAAATAGCAGACAAGCGATCCTCTCACCGCAAAGTCGCCCATTTTTAGGTCGCATTTTCGGATTCTCTAACAAGCTAAGCGCCCTCTAATTGTCGGCTCCTTCCATGGCTGTCAAGTGCGGGATTCTATATATCCGCTAAATTTTGCTCCGCACGCGTGTGCAATTTCATTTGAATGTGAATTTATTTACGTTTGGGAGGAGGGCGCGTGGTAGTATATTAAACGCTGGCTAACGTCAGCGTTGTCTTCAAGTGGCGCACGTTAGTCATGTGAAGCTGGTTCATGCGCCAAACAATGATTGGAATCTAGCTGGAGGAGGGGACCGTTAGGGCAAAAGGGTACCAGCTGGAAAGTAATTGTAGGTTTTGTTGTACAGACGGAAGCCGTCTCTCTCTCTCCTCACGTGGCCTTTTTTCAATTTATTTGTATCAATTAATAAGACAAGGATAAGCCAGCGCACCATTAGTTATTGGTTTATATGTATATGTCATTCTCTTTAAAGTTCCAATTCGTGTTGCCAGATGTTATAAAGCGTATGAATGGAAGCTTTAATGCTAATTTGAACGATATTGGTTAATGCAATTAATTGATGCTAATTTGAACGATATTGGTTGATGCAATTAATGATTGTGAAACGAAGTAGGTTTCGATTGGAATATGTTCATAAGTAGGAATAGTGGTGGTGCTTCTGGTCGAGAGTTTGACAAATTTCGACAGAATGAATTTCTAACGCAGACTAGATTCTTGTTTAGTTTTCTTTTCCTGGTTAATTCCTTTTGAATTTAACTCGACCAAAGGGTTCTGCAGCTGAACATATTAGCTATAAAGTATTTTAAATCATTTCCTTTGGGAACAAAACTAAGCGATAGTACAAGAGACAACGTAGGGAGGGGTTTCGTCTTGTATGAAGCTCTAAATTCTTGCTTTCTCTGATATTAGGGTCATCGTAAAAGAGCAAGCGTAACTGTCGGTTAGCTTTTGACTAACTGGTTGGTGAGAGCAGCATAACTCTCGACACTAGACAAATGCCCCACGATCACGTGTTATTCCATGATGACATGTGTCACTGCCGCGTGGATGGTTGCTTTTAATCAGCGTCGCTTTTGGGATTGTGAGTTGTGACGACGACGGCTTGCACCCACAACAATTGGCCATGCTGCGACCAAATCAGGAACAACAAAGAGAGAAACAAAACGTCAATACGTTATGAGCTAAACCGAAGATCAAAAACATTATCCAAACAAAATACTAATTGTGTTTTTCTGTGCTCATAAATTATCCAATCTTTATCCGTTAGCTAAAAAGTCCTAATTACGTAGTTATCGTTATAATTGTCATCGCATCCCCTTTTCATGTATGCGTAAGAATAAAGGCAAACAGTATTTGAACATGGATGGAAAGAGAGAGTTTGAACCTTTCAAAAATTAAGTTCCAAGCATTACTAAGGAAGAGACACAAACACTCAACGAGACAAATGTTAGGGGGAGGAGATAACGTACGCAGAGGGAATAAAGAAAAGTATAAAACATCTAATTTCCAAAAATAATTGATTTACTTTAAGGTAAAGATAACATTCACCACGAAATGTTGGATGATGGAATATGTTTTGCTTTTTCGTATCTGTTCCTTCCCTTGGAGAGCATAAGGTAGCAAACCTAATGGATGCATTTGATGGGTGGGTCCCCGTGGACCAAATTCTGATTATTGTAATTATCTAAATAAGAAGTTTGTTTGTACAACTACAATTCTAAAGTAGATAAATATAAAGATATGCAAAAGCATGACTGACGAGGGAGTTGATGTTGAATGCCTCTTTCTGGCGCCTACTTTAAAAAAATAATAAAACATAAAAGTAGTGATTATTTTTTCTTTCCCAAAAGTAGGAATCGAAGAGATCATCACAAATCAAATGATAATATTAGGTCTACTATGACTTTATGTAATTGTTGGAACATTTACCCATTCCATCCAAACACAAGAATATGACGAAGATATGATTTCTAGAAGCCAATCTATTTCATTTCTTGTTACATTAAAAAAAAAAGATCCGAGTAAATACAAGTTAATTTGATTATGCAATTGAAATTTATATGTATAATAGAGAGGGATGAAATAACTTGAAATAGTACAATTTCAATTACATCTACTTAATTTTTCATTGTAAACAAATCATATTATTTATAGGACGCTAAATTGAGACCTTAATCTTTTAAGTACTATATCAACAACATTAAAAACTTATCCAAACTTTATAAAATCGTAGAAACCAAATTGAGACCTTAGTCTTTTAAGTACGATATCAACAACATCAAAGCTTTTTTAAACTTTAAAAACTTTAGAAACCAAATTGATTAAAGGTGTCCATTAACCTTTTGATTAACCAAGTAAAGCATACCTAAACGATAATGCGTGGTGTGGGTAGAAGCGAGACCTACCAAGGTGTTTGCTGAGATAACAAAAATAGGTAAACAAAGGAAGATGTGTGTCCATAGTTCTTGGGGTGCAATTGCAACTGGCCTCATGGATCTAAAATTACTTGCGTAGAAATAACGATCACAAGCCACATAAAACGAAATTTCATGAGAACCTGTTGAAGTCAATGTATGGTGTATTGCATCCTTAAAATTTTGAGGAAATACAAGTTACATGGAATGATAATCCCCAAATATGAGGGGTATTCAGTCCTACACAGATCGTTGCTCCATTCTGCTAGACTTCCAGCAAACAAATCAAGAGAAATGCAAGGGTTCAGATGAAAATAATTTACAGCAGCGTATCAAAGGATCAAACCCTGAGCAGGGGGAGGATTTGAAGCCGGCTGCTCACTTGCACCAGATGCTTTTGGTGACTCCGAGAGGTGAATCTTTGCAAAATCATCCACCATTTTTCTCTTTTGTTCTTCTTCAGTCACTCCCACTTTTTCTTTCGCCTTCTGCCCTACTTCCCCAGCGGCCTTTGCGACTTTACTGAAAGCATCTGTAACCCAAGCAGCCCCAGTGAACACATATCGGTTCTTCATTATGGCAGACCCTGCATTACTGACTTTTTGCTCAGCGGCTGCAAATGCTGATTTTGTTTTCTCTGTTACCTGAAACTTCTGATCCACTTCCCGTACTTTGTCACTCACTGCAGCCGTTCCGGCACTTACCTTCTCACTGAACCCTATTCTTTTATCGAAAGATGCCACTTTAGCAGAGGCAGTTGACGTCAACTGATGCTTCTCATCAAAAGTCTTGGCTTTATTAACCGCATCTTTGCCTAAGATGAAGCCCTTTGCAAGCATACTACTCACCACGTCCTCTGCCTTTCTCAAAGCAGATTCAGCGCCATCAAGGTTTTTATTAACAGTTTCCTGCTGAGATTTAGGCAAACCGTGAAATCAGTGAAATCCTAGCGTGCTTAACAACAGAAATTCTTGCAACTTTCTTACAGGTGGAGTCAAAGCATCAGGTGGCAACTGGTACTCTGGATCCAGGGTCACAGTGACAGTAAGGTCAACTATCGTTGCTCCCTGACATGAAATAAAATTGTGAATGAAACACCATATTTGCATAAAAATAAATGCCCAAAAACTGCAATATAGGGCAATGATTATTAACCAATTATAAAATTCCAAAATTTTCATGAATATTATTACTTTGATGACTGTCCCTCTCCAGTTAACAATTTCACAAACATATAGAGAATGAATAAGTGGCCATAAAACAAGATCTATTTAAAGCGTCAACTTTATCAGTTTAGACTTAGTACATGTGCTACAAAAGCTTCTTGCAATAACATATCCACGCGACATACATATACTTTCTCTCGTTGTTCAACATTGCCCGCACTGTAGGTTAGGTATCACTGACATTGGTTCACTTTTGGAAAATTATCTAGTTAAACAATACATGCTAGCCAAATACTTAACTTGAAAGATTAATTTTCCTGAAAACTAAAATCCGTGATCATTACACGCGTCAAAATACTTTTTT
Source organism: Erythroxylum coriaceum (assembly GCA_026874005.2). Classification (NCBI taxonomy): domain Eukaryota; kingdom Viridiplantae; phylum Streptophyta; class Magnoliopsida; order Malpighiales; family Erythroxylaceae; genus Erythroxylum; species Erythroxylum coriaceum. Next base: position 1,419,212 of record JANQAP020000132.1, read on the forward strand.
AGAAAGATTAATTTTTTTTGGTGATTAATTACAAGTAATAGATCACTTTGCAATTCTCTAAGAAGTAGTGAAGCAAAGACGTAAAAATGTAGAGCTAATAAGCATGCCCAGATCTCAAGTACAACCCTACAGTACACAAAAAGAATATTAATGACCATCCTCATTTTAACAGAGTAATAAACAGAAGATGAAAAACTAATCTTGCGTCAACGTGGTGAATTCTTGTGTGATTCATCAAATACTTTTGTTGGCTCTATCGCTCAAAATCTATCAAAGAAGAATGATACAACGTTTCTAATAAGTTTTGAAGTAAATATGTGAGAGCACTATTAATAAAGGTAGAATGATTCTACGGCTATTTCCTTTCTGAGAAAAACACACTGGTCAATCATGAGATGATGAAGCAGACCCATATGAACACCAAAGAAAAGAATAACAGGGTATATAGCCATACAAAATGGACAAAGATATTACTTACTGAGAGAAGAACAGCGGTAGCTGCTCCTTGAGAATCTTTGAAGGTAACATATGCAGTTTGAGACTGCTCATTGTCCCTGGGTAAATATAGCAAAAGAATGATATAACAATATCGATAACAGAAGGTGAGATGATATATTTAAGAGCTCAACAGGACACTACCTTTTAACCTCAACATATTCAATATCACCAGAAAAAGAAAAGAACTCCTTGAGGTCTCTTTGACTTGCTCTGAGGGAAACGTTACTGACTTTGACTGTTTTTACCTGCAACAAGAATAAAGGTATAGTAGGACAATGACAATACAAATTAACAATGATATCAACCGTCTAAGAATCCAAATGTTAGCATTAATGCTCTTGGAAATAGTATCTTATGTAGCTTTTTTAAGACTGAATTCAGTATGGGTCTGTGAACCTGAAAGCTAAACTTGTTTTACATATTTGCAACCAATTTGGGTACCTGAATCTCGAATATGAACTTCTCTTTTCTTTTAGCTTCATTTCAGTCTGCTCTGATAAGTAGAAATCTTTATAATTCAAATCTCAATCACAAAATAAACAGTTAGGTTGGTCATCAGATCGACCCTTCTCTTTCTTCACTGCTAAATTGCCATTGAACTGAATTGAGGCTCGGGTAAAGCCAAATCAACAGAAATTTCCAAATAGAAAAGGCAAAATTTATATCTAGGTGTTATAAATTCAGTTCCTAGTTTTCCACAAGCTCCTTAAGAGCCAAGTTCAAAGTAAAAGTTAATAAATTTTCTTTTTTTAGAAAAATGAAAGCAAATGAAATTGTGTCATAATCATCAGAACCTTCCCTTTAAGTAAGCTGCCTATATCAACATAAAAGATCAAAGTGTACTTGAATTATACTACTTAAAGCACAATCAGAGGAGTGGTAAAAAAGCTGGTAGTTATAGGGTAGTCAGGAGATGCCCATTAACGCCAACCGTATAAAATATAATACAAGTTGAGATACACACGTAGAGACCTACTTTGGAAAGAGAACAAAAAGGAAAAGAAAGCATGAATCTGGTATCTGTAGACCTAATAACCAATCCAAAAAAGCAATCTTTGTTTTGAAATACGGTTTTACAAGATTTAAAAAATGAAGAAATGATCAAAGAGCGTGAGTCAACCTAAATCCGGAGATGAATTAATTCAGGACAACTCAAACAAAATCAATAAACCAAAGACAAATTATTCACTGGGTGAAAATGAAACAGGAACAGATCTACTAGTAACGTAGTAACGAATTGTAGAGTTCCGATCAGCAATGGATTCAATGTAAACCACAAACTAGCAGATTGATGAGGGGGAGAGAGAAGAAATTTGAATACTCACCGACATGGCTAGGAGTTTCCTTTCTTCTAATTAGAGCGACAAGGCGAAGGTGGAGGTCTAAGGAAAACCACCAAACCGGTCGTCGCGGCACTTGCGGAGTGGATTAGTGATTAGTCTGGGTCTAAATTTAATAAAGTTTTATTCACGTTAAGATTTGAATTTTCCAACGTTACTTCAACATAGAATAATTTAGGTCGTGTGGGTACTATTTTATGTCTACAAACAAACAATAATGACAAAATATGTAAATTTAATATATTAGTTAACTCTTTATCTCATCAAGATGATAAATTTATTAAAGATTTGATTTTGTTACAAATTGGTTATTCTTAAGTTTTGTCTTTTTCCAAGTGCGCTGATCATTTAAATAAAATATGCAAAATTAATATATATATGTAAATTAAGGATGTCTTTTAAAAACATGCATTGGAAACATTTAAATAAATATGTTTGATTACATTCTCCAGCACCTTACCATTGATTTAATTTAATGTCACTTCTATGAAAAAAAAATATTTTCGTAATAAATAAAGAAGTTAAATAGAATTTAGTATTGTAGGTTAATTATACTATTAACATATGGGAAGGAAGAGTATCTTTAATTTTTTGTCAGGCTTCTAATTGATAATATAAGTAGGTTTTAGAAAATTAAGACAATACAATTCTAATTTATCAAACATGTTAAACAATATTGAGATTTTAGATTCAAGCTAGAAGAATAATTTTATTTAAATAAGGGTTGAGCAAAGAAAACTTGAAATAATAAGAAGATATTTTTTTATAGTCATCTTATTATTTTGTTTTTGTCTCTCTTTCATTTTGTCTTCTTAGTGTGCTTATAAGTCTCTCTCTAATTCAATCGTCTCAAATAATTTTCTTATAATTTCTTAATTTGTAACTAACTTTTAATTTTAGGTCACGTCCTGGCTAATTGCCTTGTACATGTTTATCACGTCTCAATTGTCCTGCCTCCCACATTTTAGACTTTTTTACTAATTCCTATGTCTAAGAGTTCTCCATATAGTCTAATTAACTTCTGAAACTTTTAATAATCGAGCCTTTTCATTTTTATGTCACATAGGCCCAAATTTCTCTTAGGTTATCAATAATTGCCCTTATATTATGTGTTTGATCCATCATATCATGTATATAGTGTTAAAGATCTACTAAACTTCAGCAAAAATAAGTTCAAGGTCATTGTTCAAATTTTAGGTGTAAATTAGTAGTTTTGGGAGGTTCAGACACCAAAAAGAATCTAACTAGAAGGAAAGGCATAGAAACATGACCATGATGACCTCCATTTGACCTTTAACTAAGAACAATCCTTAATTAAGAGGGAATGATGGACACAACTATTGTATCAAGATTGTTCTGTGTTTAAATCTCTTAACTGTTTGTGTTTAAATCTCTTAACTTCCCATCTGTTGCGGAAGTTAAAAGATTTGCTCTATTTGAATTTCAAATCTTAGTACTCCTATAATGTTTACTCATTTTGCTATAAATTCCTCTTGCTTTACATCATATATTAACTTAAAATCCAAGCAATCTCCACCTTCTTTGCTAGCTCCAAGTTCTCTTCCTTCTCTTATTTGCAAATTCTCTCTAAACTCAGTGAGCTCTCCTTGCACTATGGTTTCCACACATCATGCATCTTCTTCTTTTTTAATTGACTATGTTGAATTAAATGCTACAGATGTAAGACTATGACTTTTCTTTGTCATTTGTTAAAAAATTCTATTGGTATTTTTAATTTTATTCTTCATGCAGGCTACAAAATTTGAGGTAGTCTTTATTCTTATAAAGCCTATCTCATCCTTTATTAGAGTAAGGAGGGAAACTCTTGAACTCTAAACACCCTTTTTTGGACTTCCTTTTAATTATGTTATCAAAATCTCCTTTCTACAATATATAAGGGGGAATTACACATTTTGACTATATGCAAGGATTGCCTTTGACTATTGGAGTTTCGTCATCCATTAAATCTTCTCATCTGTCTCTCCCCTACCAAAGAGAGGTGAGTAAATCAAACTTTATACTAGAATTTATGTTATTCTAGGCCCCAGAATCTCTGAAGCCATGGAAAAAGATTATGGACCAATAGGTTAAATGAATAGACATGTTGTACCCCTCTTACCATTCTACTTGGATGAGGCAAGGATTTCTCTAATTAATATCTCTGTCTAGGAACCCGCTAGAGTATCGATCTAATATATGATGTTTTGAAATTTTGGAGTCTTTCTTGTAACTCTTCTATTTTTCTTTTTGTGCATGCCTCCATCTTGCTCAAAGGTATTTTCTTTTTGACTAACTTATCTCTAACTAGGGATGGTTTTTTGTGTTTAGTTCAAAAAACTTTTGGTGTGGACCTAAGTGCCTTTAAATGTTCATTTTGTTCTGGATTGATCAACAAGTATGCTTCTTCTAGGAATCCCATAATTTTATTTAGGTTATGATGAATTAGTTTGTTTTTTGTCTCGAAAACAGTAAAGCAAGTCTTGAATTCCACCCCTTCTGTAGAGCAATAGCCTCTAGTAGGTTTTTCACTATAGGTTTTATTTTTCTAGGATTCCTTTACAGAAATCGAGGAAGATGTTTGTCCAATCTCCCTTTCAGAGGCTTAATTTGGGTATATGGTTTATCTAACTTTAGATACTCACCTAATCTTTTCTCTACCTTCTCTCTAACTACATTACCAAATTGCCTTTGAAACATTTTGTTTTTGGAAAGTTAACTTCTGCAACTGTTTTGTTGCTATCTAGGTACAATCTCTTAGTGTGACCTTTTGTAGGGTCTTACCACCATAGAAGATCATTCAATGGCCTTTCAATCTTATAGAGATGTTAGTGATGAAGAAAATGGAGTAAAACTCTCCTAAGAAGAGTTCCCAGTGCTAACTCATGTAGTACAAGGTGTCAAGAATGATGGAATTTCTGCTTCAATGAATTAAATTGCAAAAAATGTCAAATATGGGGAATCTACAGCTCACCAACCTACTGGAGCCTGGAAAAGCATAATAGACATCCAATAGCATAAAGGAAAAGTTAAACATTTTCAGGATTTCATGGTCGTTGGAGTTCTCATGTTGGCTCCGGGTCTAGGTCCTTAATTTGTGGCAACAAGGCGCCAACATTGAGGGTCTTTTTAAATAAATGTATATATAAGTAAAATTAACATCAAGGTAAAAAGAATTAAATTTCTTGGTGGGAGTAAAACAATTAAATAAATAAATAAAGAAGTGCAAAAGTCATAGGTGTAACTTAAAAAAAGTCACGGCCGTGAGAGGTAGGAATCGTGATTCGTCGCGATCGTGCACATTAGATGAATAGTACAGTTCGCGACTGCACACTTCTACTTCAATTCATCATAACTTTCAATTCCGAAGTTCAAAAATTATAAACTTTATATCGTTAAAAAGCTAAAAGAAATAGCTACAACTTTCATGAAGATAATTTTGTCTAATTCTACCTAGATCAATACAGTTTGTTCATTGAAGTTTCAGAATATATTTTCATCCCCTTTTTCCTTTATGCAAACTGTAAAAACTACTACCTTTATTAAAAGACCCGACTCCAACAACATAAACCATACATACAAAACTCCCATTAAAAATAATTGCTTCAGAAAAATATATTCATAAGTCTTCAACATCTATCAATTTCGTTACTAACCGAAAAATAGCAATTTTAGCAAAAAAGGAATTTGAACATGAACAAAAGAAATTCTTCAACTCTTACTGTCATTTGTTTCTCAAACAAATATAGTATGTACATTGTTTCAATTACAAACATAAGCCACATCAGTAGCATAACACAAAAATACAACATGAATGCTCGTGCCTAACATGCTTATAAAGCTACCAAAAATGATCCAAACTAACTTTTTAGTTACAAATGAAATATTTCTTGGAGATTTGCCAAAGTTTTTGCAAGGTTCACTATTGATCTGCTGATTCTTGCACCTGAGAAGTAGAAAATGATGGGGTGAACTGGGAAGCTCAGTGGCTAATATGGTTATAGCCATCTGTGATGAGCCACACACAATCAAGCACACACATATATATACAAATCCAATTCACAGAACACATACTTAAAAATTTCAGTCACATAAATCATATCATATATATTTTTTTCAATCATCATAACGAAACATTTGATCATATATCATGCTCAACAAATCACAATGAAATGCACAAACAATATGGCTTGAGAGAATCCCATAAAACAGAATGGCAAAACTGAAGTTTACATCATGAACAGAATGAGTTCATTTTTTGAAGTTTATGTGCCACAAGCAGGCAACTGGGAGAAGGCTTTAGGTTAACGTGCACGTGACAAACAGAATGGTATCTCTCTTACCCACACAAGCAGATTTTCTAATGCTTACATATTTCATATCATATTCATATTTTCTTGCTTCTTGAATTTTTTCTATTTCTCATTAATACAAAAGCAGCAGAGTTCTTACAAAGCAAACATGATATTAAATTTATAGAACATTTTTCCCACATTCACAATGATTCAAGACAAGCATTTATACACACAAAATCAAATAATTCACCCCATCATCACCAAACTATAAACATATTACCCACCTATTTACTTGTAATTCCAAGATCAAATCTGTTTTTCCTCTTATTCATGATTTCGACTTTCTCCTTCCCTTCAAACAAATGTATTTTTCATTTAACAACATGTACGAATAGAAAATCCTTAAAGCTATATTATCCAAAGATAAGCTTAGACTTAATATACTCTTAATTTATCTAAACTGAACTAACTAATATCTAGTAGAAAATTTATGAAAAATCAAAATAGATTTCTTCTCTCCTTTCTCCATTCATTTTCAACACATAAAAACCTATTTTCTCTACTTTCTTCTTCTATCAAAACAAGAAAAGAAGATAGAGGTTACCAAAAACTCAACAGAATCTTCTTCTTCCACTTCTTATCTTCTTTATCTTTCTTTCCTTCTTCTTCCTTGCTGGTTCGGTTCTGCTTCTCTTCTTCTTCTCCTTTCTACATTTTTCCTTCTCTCTTTTTCTTATTTACACGACTCTCTCTCTTTTTCCTAACCTCTCACACATGTCTCTCCCCTTTTTTTCTTGCTATTACATGACTCTCTTCCTCTTTCTCTAGCTTCTTCTAGGTTCTTCTACGATCTCTGTCTTTCTTTCTTTCTTACATGAACACGTCTCTTTCTTTCTTATTCTTATTTTTATTTTCCAGCACTTCACTCACACGCCTTCATTTGTTCCTCTCTTATTAATTCAAGACAATTTCTTTTTTATCTTTCCAAGCTTGCCCTTCCATATTTAATCTAATACCTTCTAACTCCTTAACTTAATTCTAACACTTCCATTTAATCCATGCAACCATATGAAATAAAAAATATTCACCAAGAAAAGTTCAAGGTCCAACAGTAATACTAGTATCAGCTTTAATTCTCCTATTCTAAGCTTCCTAAAAAGAGATAAAGGTATAAGATTAATACATACACCTAAATCATATGAATATTTATTAACATCAAACACATCAAAATAACATTGAACAAACTCCCTAGATACATTTACTTTGGAGCTAATTTTCTTTTCAAAATTACGCTATAATCATTAGTTGATGGTGATATAGCATAATCCTTAATTTTAATTTTTTAGAGATAATCTCATTCAAAAACTTTACATATGATGGTGTATGGCCTAATGCTTTGATAAAGCAGATCTTAATCGAAAACTTCTTAAAGCTATCAAGGAATTTCTTCGAGTTGTCTTTATCCTTCCTCTTTTTCAACCTTTGAGGATATGGAATGAGTGGCACATAAAGTTTGACCTTGGGTTGAAGCTTCTACTTGAAACTGATGCTAGATGAATATAAGACTAACATTGATATGCTAAGGCTTCTGTTCACTTTTTTTTTTCTCCTTTAGGTTTGTCTTACTTTTTCACTTCCTCTTATTTATTAGTTGCAACATTAAATGTTTTGCACTTCTCAATATGATGGCTAACACTTGATCTTTTGAGTTTACCTTTGTGTTGTTATAAATCTTACCTTGGCCTGTTTCACCAATCATATTAGCTAATTGGTTAACTTACACTTCCAATTTGTGAATGAGTGCAAATCTTGACTACATCGCCTTTTTAAGTTGTCCCACTTAAGACTTAAGTTTCTCCAAATTATCCATTTTTTCATTAATAGAAGACATATATTGCTCGAGCATCTCTTCTATCTTTATATTCTATAAAATAGTGGTTGTTAAAATAGAGGTTTTTGTTGGAACCCAAGTGGTATTATAGGTCTGCCTATTCCATCTCCTTACTCCTGCCAAAAAAAATTAGAGTTATTTATCCATCTAAATTTGTAAGTATTAAAAAAAGGATTGTTCCTAACTCCTAGTTTTTCCCTATAGACAACTATATAGTTTGCATCTTCATAGTAATTCGAGA
>JANQAP020000132.1:1427573-1443180 GCA_026874005.2 Erythroxylum coriaceum
ATGCCTAACATGCTTATAAAGCTACCAAAAATGATCCAAACTAACTTAGTTACAAATGAAATATTTCTTGGAGATTTACCGAAGTTTTTGCAAAGTTCACTATTGATCTGCTGATTCTTGCACCTTAGAAGTGGAAAATGATGGAGTGAGCTGGGAAGCTCAGTGGCTAATACGGTTATAGCCATCGGTGATGAGCCACACACAATCAAGCACACATATATATATACAAATCTAGTTCACAAAACACATACTTAAAAATTTCAGTCACATAAATCATATCATATATTTTTGTTTGCAATCATCATAACAAAACATTTGATCATATATCATGCTCAACAAATCACAATGAAATGCACAAACAATATGGCTTGAGAGAATCCCATAAAACAGAATGACAAAATCGAAGTTTACACTATGAACAGAATGAGTCCATTTTTTGGAGCTCATGTGCCACAAGCAGTCAGCTGGGAGAAGGCTTTAGGTTAATGTGCACGTGACTAATAGAATGGTATCTCTCTTACCCACATAAGCAAAATTTCCAATGCTTACATATTTCATATCATATTTATATTTTCTTGCTTCTTGAAGTTTTTTTATTTCTCATCAATACAAAAGCAGCAAAATTCTTACAAAGCAAACATGATATTAAATTCAGAGAACATTTTTTCTACATTCATAATGATTCAAGACAAGCATTTATACACACAAAATCAAATAATTCACCCCATCATCACAAAAACTATAAATATATTACCTACTTATTTACTTGTAACTCCAAGATCAAATTTGTTTTTCCTCTTGTTCATGATTTTGACTTTCTCCTTCCCTTCAAACAAACATATTTTTCATTCAACAACATGTACGAATAGAAAATCCTTAAAGCTATTATCCAAAGATAAGCTTAGACTTAATCTACTCTTAATTTATCTAAGCTGAACTAACTAAGATCTAGTAGAAAATCTATGAAAAATCAAAATAGATTTCTTCTCTCCTTTCTCCATTCATTTTCAACATATAAAAACCTATTTTCTCTACTTTCTTCTTCTATCAAAACAAGAAAAGAAGATAGAGGTTACCAAAACTCAGCTGAATCTTCTTCTTCCACTTCTTATCTCCTTTATCTTTCTTTCCTTTTTCTTCCTTGCTGGTTTGGTTTTGCTTCTCTTCTTCTTTTCCTTTCTACATTTTTCCTTCTCTCTTTTTCTTATTTACACTACTCTCTCTCTTTTTCCTAACCTCTCACACATGTCTCTCCCCTTTTTTTCTTGTTGTTACACGACTCTCTTCCTCTTTCTCTAACTTCTTCTAGGTTCTTCTACGATCTCTCTCTTTCTTTCTTTCTTACACGAACACGTCTCTTTCTTTCTTATTCTTATTTTTATTTTTCCAGGACTTCACTCACGCACCTTCATTTGTTCTTCTCTTATTAATCTAAAAACAACTCTAATCTTCCAAACCTTCCATATTTAATCTAATACCTTCTAACTCTTTAACTTAATTCTAACACTTCCATTTAATCTATGCAACCATATGTAATTATAAATATTCATAAATAAACTCCATAAATTTCTAATTCAAGAATTCTCATTTTTACTCATGACTAAACGCCAACAAATTTCTCATTTAATAATTCTAACTTTCAAGAAAAGCTCGGGGTCCAACATCTCACACCACCTATGGATTTACTCAAAACTAGAGCTTCTGTGTGGTCTTTAGCTCTGTTAGGTCTTCTTGAGCAAAAGACCTAAATTTCTAGTAGTTCAAGCCTAGACTGTAGCTAGGTGGAGTAAGAAGGGTCTGAGAAAACTAGGCTCATGGAATATGGTTCTTTTTTTATTTAAATTCAGCTCTGAAACTTATCTGAATGAGATACTTGAAGGTCCTTGGCATGTGGGAGGTCAACCTATGTTCGTTAAAAAATGGAAGTCAAGTATTGAATGTGATAGAGGAAATATTGATAGCATACCCATTTGGGTTGATTTTTATAACGTTCCTTTGGAATTTTTTATGAGAGGACTTATCTTCTGAGCTAGCTCCCTAAGCAAGCGAATGTGTATGGATACATAATCTGCAAGCATATAGAAGACCTGCTTTCCTAAAATGTATGTTGAAATTAGGAAACAAGTTGAATTACCTGATAACATTCCTATTATAAAGCTAAGAGAGGTTGGGGAATTGAAGAGAATGGATATTCCTGTCATTTACTCTTAGAAGCCTAACAATTTGAACAAAAAAAACAATGGCCACAGGAAGAACATTCAAAACTGGAGGACATGATGAGCTCATGGGAGGATTCTCAAGAAGGTACTAACTATACCAACAGGGAACAAAATGTAGAGATAGGAAGTGATAAGATTGTGATTGATAGGAAGTGATAAGGTTGTGATTTATACACATGAGGCGATAAAGGAACTTCATCATACAAAAGAGTCAAAAAATACCCTTGATTTAAATGCTCAGGCTATTACTCAGTAGAAAGATACTAATGATTCCAAAGCAAGTGGGGATGGGTATACTGAATAGGAGGAGAACAATATGGAAAAGGAAATTTACCACTAACTTCAAAAGAAAATCTGTTAGAAGGAAATGGAAAAAAAATAGAAAGGGGATCCACCCCCAAATAAATATGACAATACTAATTTGGAATTTTAGAGGCTGAATAACCCTCTAAAAAGTCAAAATATGAGAGAGCTCATATTGGAAAAGAAACCTTATTTTGTAGGACTTCTTGAAACTAAAAAAAAGCATCCTCATATACAGAATTGCCTTAGGATTTTGGGTGTTGAATGTAAAATCCTCTCCAATCATGCTTACCATTATAATGGAAGGATGATACGTGTTTACAATCTATATAGAGTTATAGTTCAAGTAACCTAAGAATCATATCAAAATTTACATATGAAATGCTAGATTCATAGAGTGCATACTAAGTATTAACTGACTGTGATTTATGCTTCAAACTTCTTGTTTTAAAGAGCTAAACTTTAGGAAGATATTAAAGTCATCCATATTGGAATAACTAATCCTTGGGTGATAATTGGAGAATTTAACTACATTTTATCTCCCCATGTAGGCACCTATAGGGAGCTCATAGATTTGGTGTAAAAAGTTAGCCTAGTGGATGTAAGCTCTACAAGTTGATTTTTCACCTGGGTAAATAAATAACAAGGAGATTTGTTGATTAGAAAGAAGTTAGACAGAGCAATAGTAAATCGTTATTGTCTTAAACAATTTCCACATTCTTATGCTTATTTTAGTGATAAAATGTGTTTGATCACTCTTGGATAAACATTCTAAGTTTTTATCCCTCCAAAACATTAGGAGCTCCTTTCAGAATTTTCAATGGCCTAACACAAGGAGTAGGCTTCTAGGAATTGATGCTTACAAAATATAGTAAAGAAGTGAAAGGATATAAAGCTTTTAAGCTTATGAAGAAACTCAAGCTTGTTAAGGTTGTAGTTAAGGAGTTTGCTAAAGAACATAATCAATGAGTATTTGAAGCTAAAGATAATTTGAGACATGCTCTAGAGAATTACTGTAAGCATCCTCATAATAATGATATGAGAATATTAGAAAGTCAAAGAATGAAGGAATACTAGGAGGTTTATCCTTGCACAATTCAATTTTAAAACATAAATCAAGGTTCAATTAGTTAAGGGGTGGAGATTCTATCACAATAATCTTCCACTCTTCCATCCTAGCCAAAAGAAACATAAATAAGATAACTGAGCTATATGATAATTATGGGTTTATACATACTGATCAAAACAAGATGCAGGAAATAACTCTAGATTTCTTCACTAATCTGATGGGATTTGAAGGCAACAGTATCCCTAGGGAATTCAACACCAGCAGATTCTTTGAGAGATTAATCACTAAGGAGATGAAGGAATACATGGTGTCACCCATCACATAATTGGAGATTAAAGAAGTTATATTTGATTTGCACCTTCTAATGCACCCAGACTTGATTGATACTCTATTTGTTTTTTCCAGTAGAATTGGAGTATTACTAGTAAACTATTCATTGAAGCTGTGCCTTTATTTTTTGCTTCATCAAATATGCCGAAGGAAATGAACAAAAACTTAATGTATTTTATTCCAAGGAAGCAAAATCGTTTATCCATGATGGTTTACATGCCTGTATCTTATTGTAATACTATTTATAAAGTAATTGCAAAGATTTTAGCAAACATATTTAAGTTAGTTTTAAAGGATGTTGTTAATCCAGCTCAAGGTGCATTCATAACTAGGAGATCAATAGGAGACAACATATTGCTCATACAAGAATTAATGAGACTACACCTCATGAAGAGCCATCAAAATTTTTAATTCAAAATTGATTTCTTTAAAGCCTTGATACCACTAGATGGGAGTTTATTGAATCTTGCTTACTAGCTCCTGGATTCCCAGAGTATTTTATCAAATGGATAATGGAATGCATCACAATAGCTTCCTTTATAATTATAGTAAACGGAGCTCCTACTCAAATCTTTAGAAATACTAGGGGAGTAAGGCAAGGGGATTCTATTTCTCTTTACTTATTAACACTGGTTATGGAAGCTTTATCCAGGATGCTCAACAAACTCATCTCTTATAATGACATGTTCCAATAGCATCATAGATGTAGAGAGTTGAGGATTAAACATTTGATACTTGCTGATGACATTATGCTGTTATATGGTACTGACTTCCAAGCCATTGAAATAGTATTAGGTATCTTGGAGTTATTCTTAGCTTGTTTTAGATTGAAGGTCAATGTTATCAAAAGTAATATGTTCATTTCTTTTGATGTGAAAAATCAATCTGAGTTGAGCAGGAGATCTAGCTATAAAATTCAAATTCCACCATTTAGATATCTTGGCATTCCTATTACTAATACTAAGCCAAAATTTAGAGACTGGTCATACAAAGTAAGAATCAATGCTTATCAAAATAGGTTTTTATCCTTTGTTGCTAGGTTAACTTTGATCAATTATGTCCTAAACAGTCTACATATGCATTAGAGTGCTCACTTAATTCTTCCTAAGAGATTCATCAAGGAGATTGAGAGGATTATCAAAGCTTTCTTAAAATCTGGTAAGGCAGAAAATTCAAAAGGGGCAAAGGTTAAATGGGAGGAGATATCCATCCCAAGAAAGTTGGGGGGTGGGTTAGGAATTGTCCCTATCTCTTTTATATAAGAAACCCTTTTAGGTAAAAGGATTTGGAGATTATACATTGATAAAGCAGAATTATGGATCAAATGGATTAATGAATTTTACCTAAAAAAACTAGAAAACACGTGGAAGCTGGAAATAAATAGGGAACACTCTTGGTACTTCTCACATATTTTGAAATTAAGAAACCTCGTATATCCTTGGATTAGGCACAAAATGAGGAATGGTGTAAAAATTTGGTTATGGTATGGTAACTAGAGTGATCTCATTCTAGAATGGTGTAAAAATTTGGTTATGGTATGGTAACTAGAATGATCTCATTCTAGTAATCATAAGAAATGATATCCTAAATTAAGGAACAAAATTCCTTTAGATGCTATATTTTATTCACTCATACAACATAGAGTTTGGAATTGTAACTTTGGAGGCTCCTCTTCATTATTAAATTATCTACCTCAGCTTTATCATTTGTATAGAGAATATATAATCATTTGGTTATCCAATACCAATCAATATTTCACTAATGACTCTTCCAACAAAATTTGCAAAACTAATTTGGAGAAACAAACCTTGAATCCAAAAGCTTCCTTGATCAGTTGACTTATTATAAAAAACAGTATCAGAACTAAGGATAGGTGGTTTGATTCTTATGATCTTATATATGTCTTATGCAAAGAAGAGGATCAAGATAAGAATCATCTCTTTTTCTAATGTAGGTACTCTAAAGTTATTTGGAATAGAGTATTGTATCTTTTAATGGAGCACTGCCAATCATATGAATGGAACAAAGTCTTGGCTTGGGTTACCCAAAATGCTATGGAACTCAAACAAATTGGAGAGCTACTCAAACTGCTTTCATTTCAACAATCTATTCAATATAGAGAGAAAGAAAAAAACATATTATAAAGGGGAAACCACCAAAAATCATCAATTAGCTTATAACACTTTAAACTGGATTAGAGAGATTGTGATAGTAAGGAATGCACAAAGCAAGCTCATACCAGACATGAAGCTCAGATGGAATCTTTGATAACTTGTAACTTTGTTCTCAGGATTATTGTACTGAACAATAGCTAGTTTGTAATAAATCTTACATTGTAATAGTGTAATAGCTTTGATAGTGTAGAAAAAATGTTTCATTCATGACCTATTTTCCATAGCACAGAGACAGGGAAACCTTCCTTCTACAAACCCCAGATTTGTGGATTTTTTTAGCTTCTGTCTTTCAATGAGCTAGTGTAATAAATCTGGTAAAGATATTTTAAATTTTTTGTCATCTTTGAGGTCCAAGTCAATTCACCAGCTCAACCTTTTGAGGACTTTACTGAAAGACCTTATTGGTTGAAAATTTTCAAACTTTCTATCTTTTCTTTTTTAACTGTCTATTAAAAGCTCTTTTTCTCTTACACCAATATAAGAATTTTTGTAGTGGGTGGTGACAAGGTTTTGAAGTCTGGCACTTTTATTACAACTTTAGGCTTTGAAGTATAACTATTTTATCTCTGGAGCTGATGCTAAATCTCTCTTAAGGAATTCCTCTTATCATCCATCTTTTAGACTACTCAGTGGGAGGCACCTTCGAAACCAACTCAATTATAAATTCCTATGTGAAATCTTTGAGCATTATCATATTTTGAAGTATAAGATTTTTATGACAAATGTCATCGAGATAGATGTTTACTATCTTTAGTGGTGGAAGAGCTATTAGCAATTGGTTCCTCGTTCGGATTATGACATCATCAAAGACACTTCTCTTTGCCTTGGTCTTTTAGAAATCATTTACTTTTGATCTCTATCACTGACTTTTGCTGCTTTAAATTTCAAAATTCTAGATGTTGAAGGTATAGAAGAGGGAAAGACTACTTCTTAGAAGGAAGAAACTATGGCTACAAATCCCATCATCAAAAGGAATTTGAAAGAGAAGTCTTCATCTGCGTCAATCTCCAAGAAGGTCAAGACACCAGTTCCTAAGAAATCTGCTAGAACATCAACCCATTCTACTACCAAGTTGCATAAAGAAGTTGAAATCACTAAACATGTTATTAAAGAAACTGACCCCATAGAAGAGACTTCTTCCACCCCCCAAAATATCATGGAAGACATCAGTGATGTTACCTTACTTTTCCTAGCTTATTTCACTCTATTCTTATAAATACATATCTTCAATTTTCTTTCACAGATGATCTAATATTAAAAGTACCATCTCCTGCCCTTTCATATGAAGCAAAATATAGGAGAGCTAGAAGTTCTCTTTAACCAAAGACCACTGAAGTCACTTCGCTAGAGGTAAAGTAGGAATTCCTGTCATTCTTAAGGAAATCCTTTAGAATTCTAACATATTCTTCCATGTCTTATAGGTAAGAGATGTTTGGACAGCAGTAGTAAACTCATAAGAAGTCTTTAATCTAAGCTTATTAGACGTTTCGCTTGACTCTCCTTCTAGTGCTATGGCAACAATTAATTCAAAGAAGCTAATAGGAGTTAAGGAGCTAAAGCTTAGAATGTAGTAGAACTCCAGTTCTTGATTGAAATTCAAACCATTTCCTTTTTAGGCATGCTATCCTATATTAGTTCTGGAACCAATAGTTTGCTATTGAAGGACTTTTAAGAAAAATGAAAAGATATTCTCTTCCTTCGAGAAATCCTGTTATGACTAAGTTGTTTATTCAAAGAGACTAAGCCTTTCACATAAAGTTGAGAGGGTTATGAAGTAGAAGAAGCTAAAGGTAAAAATCTCTTGGAAAGAATTCAAGAGTTAAAGAAAACATTTGACTCCTTAGAGGATTCGGCTAACCCAACGAGGTCAAGTAGACAATTAAGGAGCTGGGAAGTCACTACTCATACAAAAGGAAGAAGTTGACCTTTGGAAACAACAAGTTCGGTAGGCAAAGGAAAATCAAGTTTCTTGCACTAAATAATGAGCTAAAATTCGATCTTTTGACCTAGATCATCTTAAAACTTTTTATGTTTTATAAAAAATTTTATTAGCTATAGATTGGCTTATTTGGATCTAAATTATCATTTCTTTAGAACAATTACCGTCTAGATAATTATTTTGGATTTTTATTTGATTTTATAGAATTTTATTTTTTAAATCTCCCATAAACATAGGGTTTCAACATTTATTTCTATCTTATTTCAACAAGGATTAATTAAGCCCAAAAACTTAGATTGGGCTTGTCAAGCTTTCTATATAAATAAAAGAGTTAAACAAAATAGAGGAAAAAAGAGGTTAGAAATTATTTACAAACCTCTTAATGCATTCATTTAAGATGATAAGTTTCTGTTACCAAAGATCAACACTCAAGCCTTATTTCTAAAGGAAGCAAAACTCTTTTCAAAGTTTGATTTAAAAGAAGGTTTTTGGCAATTGGGAATCAATCCACAAGAAAGGTACAAGACAACTTTTTGCATTTCTAATACTCAATATCAATGGACTGTCATGTCATTTGGAGTTAAAGTTGCCCCAGTACTATTCCAAAGGGCTATAACAAAGATTTATAAACCTTGCTAGTGCCTTGGTCTACATTGATGACATTCTATTATACTCAAAGCCCATGAAGATCATAAGGTACTACTTCAATCATTTTTGAATCTTGCAAAGTAATATGAGATTATGCTTTTGGCTAAGAAAAGCCACATTGGAACAACCCAAATAGAATTTTTGGGAATGAACTTTCAATGGATTTTATCAATTTAGCCTATACATAGCCAGTGAGTTATTACAATTTCCTAATTAAAATCTCAACACAAAGCAAATCCAATAATTCCTTGGAATTGTTAATTATATTAAAGATTTCATCTCACAAGTGGCTGATTATACAAGATCCTTATCCAAATTTTTGAGAAAGAATCCGCCACTATAGAGTAAAGATCAAAACAAGGATGTGCAGTACTTAAAGTATGTGAATCAGTATCCGCCCCCTTTAAAACAAAGGCCAACACATCCTTTAAATAGATGTTAGTGACCATTGTTAAGGTGTCATCTTAACTGAAGAGATTGATGGGAAATGGCATTATTATGACCATGTTAGTGGCCAGTTCAAGGAATAAAAAAAGCCTACCATACCATCTATAAGGACATCGTGAAAAAGGTATTGAGAAATTTAATTTCCACCCCATCGCATGCCATTTTATGGTGGAAATGGATAACATATCCTTTCCAAAGATTCTTGAACCTAACAAGAAGACATTACTTGACAACCAATTGCTTCATTGGCAAGATTGGTTCTCTCGTTATTAATTCATAGTCCATCATATCAAAGGTCATTACAACGTGCTTACTGATTTTCTCTCTAAACCTCGAAAACCAATTCAATTCTTCTCTCCCATTTGAAGAAATCCAATCCCTCTAATCCTTCCAATTATGTATTTTTCCCTTTATAGCAGGATCAAAAAAATCCTTCCCTCTAATCACCAGAAATCCTCCACAAACATTAGATGAAATTGCTTTTCACCTCCGTAAAAGCCTTTTTACTACCTTCATCTTATTCTCACCACCCTCAAAATTCCTCCGCATCCACAAAATTTTGATATGTTAACACCCTATCGTACCCTTTACCATATATATGATACTCTTCTTAAGCTAACTATATGACATCTCTTGGCTTTGTCTGCCCTTTATGCCTGTCCAATTGCTTTATCTCCATTGCATGTTTATAAACATCTCGCCAATCCTGCTAATGAAAGTTCTCTCTTATGGTTATCCTTAGAATAGTTCCAACCCTTAGCTAAATGGCATATCCAACTAGGATAAATCCTCAACTGCTATCAACTATAGAGCATTCCCCTGGTTTGAACAAAAAGCTCAATCTTTCTTCACAGTCCACTGCCTTTATAACCTGACTGATAATGGCTATGTCTACACCATCAACCATTTTGAAATTTGAAAAACCTCTATTAACTAGCCTAAAGATAAGGAAAACATAATGCGAGATCTATACTATATCATTTTTTAGATCATTTGAACCATCATCCTAAATTCACTAAGCCAACTACTTGTACATCTCTAGGTACATACCCTAGCGACTTTGCCCTTCCAAAGTCCATTTAACTATCTGACAAATATTTGACTTCATTTGATCAATTTGCTCATATGGGATTTAGTGTCATAGCAGATGAATTGCCATGTCCCCCTAGCTTTGAGCCTAAGAAAAATTTTGAAATTAGAGAAAGCTCAACTGTTTAAAAGCCCAACGAAGAGCCCAAACATCCTAACTATTTTCAAGATGCTTAAGATTCTTGGCCTCCTATTTAGGTTGATGCAGAAATAATCCATTTCATAAAAAGAAATGGAAAAGATGGATGATGATATGTTTGCTTCTGATGATGACAGTGGACCTCGATCTTTCTCTACACCACCTTGTTGAAAGATTTCATTTGATCTCTTAGGAATATGTTATGGGGACCTAATGTTTCCCAATAATTTTTACTTTTACTATGTCCTTTTGTTTTTAGTTAACATTATTGTACCATGTGGGGTTGCTTGTATCTTTATTTAAAAATTGTTTATCTTGTTCTCCCTTGCTTAGTCTATAAAAGCAAGACTTCTCTTCTTTGTAGATACAACTGGTTCTATCAATAAGATGAGGAGTGTTTTCTATGTTATGACATCCTTCTAAGTTTTTCTCTCTCCTGAAAGCTTGAGTCTTGAATAATATAAGCAGCAGTCGTATACAAAGACAAGTACGCTCTACACTTACCTCTTCATAAAGATTTTGTGTATTAAAAAGTTTTAAAATATAGATTCTATTTGAGGTCTAAGTTATATGGGAAAAAATTGACCATTTTAGATTTGTCAAAAGCATGCTTTGAGAATTGTTGCTCTAAAAGAAAAGAAGAGTTTGTTTCTCGGCTAGCATGTCTGAAATTTAAGTTGCACAGATCAATTTCCTTCTAAAATACTTTTTTACTAGGAAAAAATGTAACACCATTTTATCATTTTTTTAAATTTTAACTAGGAGTGTTGGCCATAATTACAAATTTTTCCCTATTTCGAGTTTCAACTCATGTTTCTTTAATGTGTGAATAGCTCATTAAAGGCAAGTAAAGGAACAAGCAAAATCAATTGATTTTGATATCAAGTAATAAACCACACGAGCTTTTAATGTCAAGCTAACCGTAGATTCGGCCAACACAATGGAGCTCTTTATGTAACATTGACAAATAGGATTGAATTGATCTTCATATGAACTTTAACATTGAAATAGATCAAAGTAAAGATGAGAACTTAAATTAACACATGCAACAAATATGAAATAACTAAACTGAAATTTTATTAAAATTTTATGGGAAAATGTACATTAAACGAAAAAAACAAGGTAAAAGCAATAGCATGCAAGGAACGATCAACTGATTTTATGACTGGGGGCAAAAAAGAATATATCTTCAGTTATCACTGAATTAGTGACCTCCCAATTTAAAAACCCCTACTGACCAACAAATCTGAGAAGTGTGAACCAAAGAAGAATTAGAAGAGACAAAGAATGATGAAAATAAAATATAATAGATTGAATTTTCCTTAGAAAATGTTGATCAACAGAGTCATCATCCATGCAACGAAGAACTTTTAATCAAAATCAACCAACCCTTCCATAGACCCACAGCAGCTTCTGACAACAAAAGGGTGATTAAGTAACTCATCTATAGTTCCTCTGTTTCTCCAATCCTTTTCCAAACACCTCCTCACGAAACTCCTAAACTCTGACGATGAATTTTCCGGCATTTCCAACGTCTCTCCAAAGCATATTGCACACACCAACGCTGCCCAATCAGGTTTCTCTCCCATTCCAATTAACGGATAGTGACCCATCAGGCACTCCAAAACCACCACTCCAAGTGACCATACGTCACCGGCGAACCCATCGGCGTTATGATCCCCACCCCACCTCTCAGGATCAAACCTTTCAGGGCTCATGTACGCACATGTTCCCATGAAACGATCGTACGAATCATGCTTGCCCGCCACAACTCTGCTCACTCCGAAATCTGCTATCTTCACGTCACCTCTTGCATTGATCAATAGATTCGAGGGCTTTATGTCGCCGTGAACTATCCGCATTCTGTGCAGGTACTGCAGTCCTAGAAGGACGCCACGTGCCACAGCAGAGATAACGTTCTCCGGCATCACTTTACGTAGAAGCAAAATATCGTGGAGCGAACCTCTCTCCATGTGCTCCATCGCAAAGCAAAGATCATCATCACTGTCGAACACTGCATGACACCGAACAATGTAAGGAGAGTCAACACGTTCAAGTATCTCCGCCTCCCGAACGGCCTGTTTCCGGAGGGTGACGGCGTTACGGTCGAACCGGAGAACTTTCAATGCAAAGATTGATGAAGTTCGCTTTTGACGTACTTTATATACAGTTCCACCATTTCCATGTCCGAGAACAGTCAATTTCTCAAGGTCGGAGAGGTCATCAATATCTGGACAGCGTGGACTGGTGGTGGCAGGGAACACCGGAGGACAGTTTGAGGGCCGGTGGCGGAAGTCGGCTGGCGGAATGGGTGGTGGTAAGGAGAGCCGCAGTGATTGTTTGTGTCTTCTTTCCTTCACCAATGTCATTGGCACACAACAGGACACTACCTGAAACACGCTCAAAGGAATTGTAATTGTTAAGAACAAACAAACAACTAATTAAGCAGTCTTCTCTTTAAGAGAATCGTTTCCTTAATTATCTATATATCCTTAAAACATAGAAAAGAAAACATTCATTTATTTTTGCGATGTGAAAAGAGTATAAAGTCGTGTGTTTATACGGTTACATGCAACTGGGGAAGAAACAAAACACGTGCATGCTTGGGAAGAGAACAGCCAAAAAGTGGGTGTGTGACAAATGCCAGTGCCCAAATCCACGGGGCAGGTGAGGTTTTCATGGTGACGTCAGCGCCAATCTCTGGCAAGTGAGTTGAGTTACGTTTGTAAATTCAATTTCCGAAACGACATCTGTCCTCTGGATTTAACTGTTTTTCTTTAATTTTCTGTTTTGGGACTAATAGTTTTAGTGGTTATCATTAAACATGTGATGTTATGTGAGATTAATATGAGTAGGTTGTACCGTATATGGACTGATTGTATGTTACACAGACAATCATGTTTGATTATTAACATGTATATTGATACGGACAATGAAACACATTTTAACCCTTTGGTTGGCTGTAAGATTGTGCCGGCGAGATCTTGATAATTCAGATAATTAAGGATCCAAAATCCGAAATGGAAGGTGAAGCCATGCAACCGCCGGTTTTTATTTTAACTAATTATTTTACATACAATTACGTTTGCTTTGCTTAGCTATTTTCGTGCGCCTGAAAACCCCTATTTTTAGCTCATCAACTAAAATGATCTTTCTTTTTCACGACTGGTAACAGATCTCATTCCTCAGGCGGAGTGGTTAGATCAACTTAATTAAAGGTTTTAGCCTTGATTTTTCACATTTATATTAGTATAAATTTATCTTTACTTTTAATCGTTAAGAAGTAGATACTTGTTGAGATTCAATCGAGCCACCTCAACGACATAATGTGCATATATACAACCGAGTTGGACTTGTTATGTGTTGCTCTTCAGAACAATCATAAGTTCAAAATAATCATTGTTTAGTAAGATGTCATATAAAGCAAACTTATCATTGATGTATAAAACTGAAGAAATCTAGGATCAATAATGACCGCTGACTATGAATTGTCTACGGCTTCTATATGTATATCTAATATTACTTAGCTAATCATATGCAAATATGACTAATTCATCAAACCTGAGACGAATTAATAGATGTTGGCGTCAACTGGAGCCCTTGAAAGTAATAGATAGGTTCCTAAGTGTTTCAATCCTACTAATACCCTCGCAATGGGAATCGACTAATATATCCTATATCAGCTTTAGAAGTATTGAAAAAATTCCAACATGTTGAAATCCATCTAAAGTTAAAATTGTGTACCAAATTAGCTTGAATCTTGTTTTGGTTTAAACCTAATCAATTGGTTGTAATTTTAGTTCTTTTGCTTATACCTATTTATGTATATGTGATAAAGATATATGTATATTACAAATAAAATTATAATAAAATCATAATTATAAGATTCATATTTTATTTATATATTATCCTTAAAATTATTCATGTCTTACACTATCATAATCCCTCTTACACTAATATACTCCCTGGTTTTCATCCTTTCTTACGCTAACATCCTCTCGTACGCCATCATCCTTTCATCAGCCCATCTTCCTCTGTGCAGACACAAAACAACACCAGTGCGACACCTTTTTCTTCGGGTACGTTTCTTTTTCAATGGTAAAGGGCCTTTTGAGAAAAATAAAAATAAAAGACGAAGCACCCTGAAATTGCTTTTTATTTTGTATTTTTTTCTTTTTCTTCCACGAATGTGACCCCCAATGCACTACCTTATTGATCCTATAGGGATTTTCTTTGCATGCCTTTGTTTTCTTTGAGGATTTGGCCCAGCTTATCCATTCACCAATTTAGTGTCTCCAGTTACTCTGAATCCCACTTGTTGATTCTTTCTTCGAAGTGGCCTCGCAACTAGCATAGCCAGTCCCGATCATCAAGTATAATCTTTCATCCCACTAGTCTTTTGCATGACATTGAAAATATTTCGTTTGGTAGGCATGAAAAGGTGGAATTTACCCACCTTAATTGATGGATCATATAGGTACTAGTATTTCAATTTATCAGTTCAGTAAGTAAAAGAAAAGTTCACAAAATGTTACTTAAAAGAATTACAAAGAAAGAGGAGAGGAGAATCCATAATTGAGAAACAATTAGAGGGGGAGATAATGAATAACCAGTCAGGTAAAGTAAAGGAATTAACGTGGAAGAGACACAACAAAGGCCATTGAAGCAGGGAGTTTGTTCTTCCTCTGAGAGAACAAGAAATCGTTGGGCTTATGGGAATTGAGAGAGAGAGATATTTTAGTTTTTCTTTTTCTTTTTTGGGTTTCAACTTGAAAATCATTTATTTTTATTATCTGATCTTCTTCCTCTTAAGTCTTACCCCATACATATATGAATATTATGATACAGTTAATAATAATATTCAACGACGACTCTCTCTTATTGTAGTTCTCAAAATCTTGTTTTTCTCTGTTTCTAACAACTTGGTAGGTGGATTTTGACTTTGCCTTATCATATTATTTAAAACCTAATGTTCTCCAGAGTTAACATGTGTCCCCCCTCAATGGACGGACGGTCATGAGGATTCCTCCTTCAACGTTAAACATCTTCATTATTTGGAATTGGTTCGGCTTTCCTAATTAAGTCCTATACTTTAATAAATCATTATTCCCAGGTTATTGGTAACTACTAACTACGTCAGACCTCTAACTCCAACGGCCAGGTAGTTACTGTCATCTTTTCTCTATAGTATAGAAAGCTTCATTTTGGATCGTTGATACTTGATAGAACTGTGTGAAGACTTAATAATTT
>JANQAP020000132.1:1445359-1460179 GCA_026874005.2 Erythroxylum coriaceum
GGTTAATTCTCCAAAGGAAATAAAATCATATGATAAATGCTTCCTTTCTTACAGAAACCTTCCTTATGAACTTACTTGATTTATTATAAATGATTCTATAATATCTGAAAGGATCTTACAAATCATAATCAGCTCCATGATATGATCATTTGTCTTAACATCTAGATACTGGAAGATTTTATCAAATATGGTATTGAAGATTCAAAGTCAATTCAATATAAAAGAGAAGCAACGACTAGTTTGAAGAGGATGTCTATTTAAAAAAAAGCCACTGCATTTTGTAGACGGGAGACAGAAGCCATAATCTTTGAAATATTTCAGAAGCATCAATATTCCCAAAAGTCATATCTTGATCAAAATATCTTGTGCCTTAGAAAGTGACAATTCTTTTTGTGAGAGATCATTGAAGCTCATATGGAGCAAATTACTTCTTCATTTGTTGAGAGCTTGAAGAGGCCAGTCAAATTACTACTTGGATTTTGATAGTGAAACACTCAAGTTGGATACTTAGGGATTGGACGTAAGCTTGGGTTGTAAGCTGAACTAGTATAAATCGACTGTGTCCTTTTCTCTTCTCTTAACTTTTATATTTTCTCATTATATTGTGTGTGTGTTCATTTTAACAAGAGGCTCCTTCACTATTATAGTAGGCTCCTTCTATTTTCATCTTGCTAAAGGTTCCTTTCATTTTAACAGGCGCCCTTTGTTTTAAATTATCTTAACTGGATTTATCCTTTAACAGGCTCCTATCATTTAATAGGGTCCTTTTGCTTTGTAGGCTCCTATTATGGTTTTAAGTTTCGATAGGCTCCTATTGTTTTGTTCGAATTAAAAGTATCTCTTGTGTGTGTTTGCTTTATCATTTGGTATCAGGGCGATGTTTCACATTTTTGTGTTTTACAGCAATTAATAAATCATGGCAAACAATATGAGAAGTTTTGAAGGACAATCCGTCTCAAAGTCTCCTTATTTCAATGGAAACAACTACTCATAATGGAAAGATAGAATGACCATTTATCTTAGTTTGGTGCTACTAATCCGTCTCTCTGTGAAGAATTCTCAACTCTGATGTAAGGGAAGAGTTAAGAGTCAGCTGATGATATATTTTTGCCTTACGTGATTTTGGGCATGAAATGTTATATATCTCTTCGATAACTTTGTTGCTATTTTTTTTGCCTGATTTATTCTTTTCCCTCTACTTTTTGATAATGACAAAGGGGGAGAATTAAGACGATGATATATTTTGCTGAAAGATGTATGATATATTTACATGACTTTTACTTACTTGGTTTGTGAGCATGGTGAATTTGTGATATATGTTACTAATTAAATTTGTGAAGTTTTAATTTGTGATTTGTTAACGATAGGCTCCTTACTAAGAAAGGAAAGGTCCCTTCTATTCAGTAAGAACTTATAAAGATGACAGGTATATTTTGGACTCTTGTTTGAATTTTGAAAATATATCTATAATTTCTTGTCATTATTAAAAATGGGGAGATTGTTAGCTCAAGACTTAATGATTTTGATGACGACCTTTCAAATTAGATTTATTTCCTTCTATTGTAACATGTTAATTCTCCAAAGGAAATAAAATTGTTCGCAAGGTTACACACGCTAAGTTTTAATATTTATTAACCTTGGTAAATTCTGCAAGCACACGGGTCATTCGCGTAGTACCTAAGATATCGATCCCACGAGTAGGGCTAAGCTAGTCCTAAAATATAAGGTCGTACTAACTACAATAATTCAAAATAAATAACTAATGCAGAAAATAAACCAATCAAATAATTAATTTTAAGAATTGAATTGTAGAAATCTAAACAAGATAACAAGTCACACAAACCAATCCCAAAACCAACCTAGAAACTATCAAGTAAGAGAAAAGGGGTTTTAGTCCGAAATTAATGAAAACCTAATCAGTTGTGCAATTATCGAATTAATGGGTCTAGACGGTCCTAGGGTGAATTACTCTCTCTCGAGTTATAATTTTTAACCCTAATTGACAATCCCTAATTTAAATTATGGAATTATGATCTCTAGTTACACAATTGACCCAAATCCTAAATTAGTTCTAAATTGTCTAATAACCTACCAAGAACCTATGCTTGATCTCTCGTTACACGATTCTACCCGTTTGATTCAATTCTTTACCTATCAAATCACCTAACTCTCGTTAGTCCAATTTGATTATTTTCACTCGGCTCACCCTCTCAGTTTATTTCCAAGTTATTAAGAGTAGAATTAAATCACAATTAAATCAATAAAAAACAAAATCAATC
Source organism: Erythroxylum coriaceum (assembly GCA_026874005.2). Lineage (NCBI taxonomy): Eukaryota > Viridiplantae > Streptophyta > Magnoliopsida > Malpighiales > Erythroxylaceae > Erythroxylum > Erythroxylum coriaceum. Next base: position 1,447,639 of record JANQAP020000132.1, read on the forward strand.
AAACTTTATTAATCTCAAAAATCAAAATCCTAAAGGTGAGTATAAATAAAAACTCAACATTCAATACAACCTATTCTCAACACCTATTTCAATTCTATACATGAATAAAATTGAAATAATTGGAAAATACGTCAGGAATAGAATTGCGGAGACAACAACAGTTGGAAACCACTTATTCCGAGAAGTATGTCTCGTCAAGCTTTTTCTTCGTGTTTCTCTTCCTTTGTCTCCTTTCTCAATCTCTCGATTTCTGTCTAGATTTTCTGGAATTGGATGACGTAAAGGCTCTCTTTTTCAGACTCTCCAACTCTCTTGCATCTTTCTCATAATGATGTATTTATACTTTGGACACTTTAGGTTAAAGTCGGGGTCGAAACGGTTCAAAAAATCTTGCAAAATTTAAGTTTTTGCTTCAGTCTGATGTGCCATAACCGTGGCCAGCACTTAACCCTCTCTGTCACAATCGTGAACCAAAGTACATGATCGTTGCTTGGATCTAAGCTCTCTGTCACGACCGTGCCTAAAGTGCACGATCGTGGCCTGGCTTCCCTAACTCATCCTTTTCTGTCACGATCGTTGCCTGTTGTGCTATGATTGTGGGCTCCGTTTTTGGCTCGAAACTCTTCACAACTTCTCTGTTCTTCGCCGTTTATCCTGAAACAATAACAAACACATCAAGGTATCTCAAAAATATAACAATTAAGCTCAAAGACTCATACTAACCCATAAAAACACTTAAACACATAAACTAACACAATTAAACCATAAATACACACTCAACACTCAAATTCACAGTAAATGCCTAACAAATTACACCCTAAAACACAATGCAAATCACAACTATCAACATCTCCACACTTAAACGTTCTTGTCCTCAAGCAAACAACACAAAAAAACACACAACACGCAATACACACAATGCAAAAATGAGGCAATGGCTTTGACTTTATAAATTTAATCTTGAACACAATCTGACAAGTTATATCTAATCATTAACTTACAAAATCTATGTCTAGGAGCTTTGAACTAAATATCCAAGTTAATCGAGATCTAAGTGTTAATTTATTCACCCCCTTTCAATTGTACACCCACATTAATAATTCTTCAGTCCTTCAGACTCTGTAACTATTCCTAAGTAAACTTTCATGAAAAGTCAAACTTACTATAAGTTCGGTAGGTTTATTAACGAAACATAACTTTTTGTTTTATTTTATTTTTTTTTGAACATAAACTTAGTCTTTTTACACAAAGTAATGAATGTCGATGTGGTTACTCAACTAGGTCATGTTTTTATTATAAAGCTTGGTTGAAATGTCATTATAGCTTTTTGACGCGAAAGTACACATTTGTGATGCGTGTCGATCCCAACTATTATCACGTTTTCAACTGGCTACTAGCTTTATTCATAACCCGAAGGCTAGTGAAATAGTGAATTGTTTAACAAAAAATACAATTTATTTTTTATTTTTTTAATTATTGCCTACCTTGTTGTTTAAGCTACTCATTTCCATGAAAAATACTAGTTAAGCTACTTAAGTTGAAAGGCCTCAAATTATGAATGAATATGACAATCTAGAGGGTGCTAAATTTACAGTAATTCCTAATTAAGTTGTATATTTATCCAAAAGGCTCCTAATTTACTAATTTTGCGAGCTAATGATTATTCACAACCTAATAGACTATGTTCAAAATTAAATAAATTTCACTTCATCTAAGCCATTGACACATTCAAACAATTCAAAAAATGCAACCTAACACTATCATACCATATGCAAAATCACATACAAAACAAAACACATAACTCTCCCCACACTTGAATAACATATTGTTCTCAATATGAGAAGGGTACACAAACACACTAGGGGAAATAAAACACAATATAAAAAAAACACAAGAATAAAATACTAACAAAAATGAAAGAAAGGGGTTAGAACATGAAACCGTTTATGGTGATAGAGGTGGTGACAGTGATAGTGTTGAGACCAAATCCGCTTGACATCGAGAGTGTTTCCCTATTTTATAAGTGATTCAAGAGAGTAAAAGAATTAGCAATCCAAACCGTTCCAAATCATTAAAAACTTATTTAAGAATTTAAAACAAACCTAACTACACAACAATTTAAATCTAACTACTAAACGTGCTAATTTATGGTCATTAGCTTGACCTTCATCCTTTAAAACTCAGCCAGGATCAATTATGAGCAACTTGCTTCCACCCTTTTCGTTCAACATCAATTTTGTAACCTGTGAGTAAGCTACAAATTATAAAATGATCAGAAGGACAATATTGATAAAATTATGAAAACCAATTAATTTCAGTAATGTCCTTTTCACTAATAAACTATCAATAAAATAGGGAATAACGAAACTCCCTGAATCTTCCATTGAATCCAACAATTTTTCCTATATGAAGGTGAGTTGCTCTCTTTCTTCCTTAATCATATTCGTCTCCTCTGATTCTTCCGCTTCACGAATAGAGAACTTCATCGCTTTTTCAAAATCTATGTCTGTTGTCATCTATTCTTCGTCTTCTTATTCTTCAGAAGATTAGAACACATCAATTATCTTGAATGAGCTACTAACCTTCGGATTCTTAATTACATCATTCATGTTGAATGTCATTTGATCATCATTAATCCAAAAGATAGATTTCTTTTCCTGAATATCACCCTAAGATTTTTCGATGTTCATATATGGTTTATCAAGAACTCGTGACTAATAGGGATGGTTGGCGTTAATTTCTTCATCCTCTTCTTTGATTTCTTGGTCTTCTCTAAGGTCGGGTTTAGTTTGATTTTACCCATTCTTAAATGTGATAACCTCATATTGCTCTCGTTGATGTAATTCCATACTTTTCATAGAGTCTTCCACACTTTTCTTACAAAATTCACAAGAAAATTGTCTGACTTGCATCTCCAGATTATGAATAGAAGTGTCATGATTTTTTGTTACTTGATCAATTTGCTCTTCTAGTCTCCTCTGACCCTTTTCCATGTCTGTCAGCTTATTCAGGATCTTGTCCAATTTAGAATTCCATGAAATGGACTCATCTTGTTGAAATCCTAATAGGTCTTGATGTCCTAAGTGAGTCCCTACATTGTTGGACCAATAGAAATTTGGGTAGTTCTGCCACCTCGGAGTGTACATGTTCTAATAAGGTTCGTTACTTCCCCAACTATACTGTGCCTTATTACAGTTCGCAAAAGTTCCTTGCTCCCTATAATATATCTCCTCCATCATTGTTCTTTCCATTTCTTCTTGGCATCTAACTCTTCAGATGTCTCACTCTCACTTTATGATGTCTTGATGTGTCTATACTATATGCCCAATTTTTTTTAAAAACATAAAAGATAGTGAAAAACCTTATACTAAAGAACTAAACTAATTGCCTTCCTGGCAATGGTGTCAAAAACTTGTTCACAAGGTTACACATGCTAAGTTTTAATATTTATTAACCTTGGTAAATTCCACAAGTACACGAATCATTCGCGTAGTACCTAAGGTATCGATCCCATAAGGAGGGCTAAGCTAGTCCTAAAATCTAAGGTCGTACTAACTGCAATAATTCAAAATAAATAACTAATGCAGAAAATAAACTAATCAAATAATTAATTTCAAGAATTGAATAGTAGAAATCTAAAATCTGAATAAGATAAAAAGTCACACAAACTAATCCCAAAACCAACCTAAAAACTATTAAGTGAGAGAACGGGGGTTTTAATCCGAAATTAACAAAAACCTAAGCAGTTGTGCTATTATCAAATTAATAGGTCTAGACGGTCCTAGGGTAAATTACTCTCTCTTGAGTTATAATTCTTAACCGTAATTGATAATCCCTAATTTAAATTATAGAATTGTGATCTCTCGATTCATAATTGACCCAAAACCTAAATTAGTTCTAAATTGTCTAATAGCTTACCGAGAACCTATGCTCGATCTCTCGTTACACGATTCTACTGGTTTGATTTAATTCTTTACCTATCAAATATCTAACTCTCGTTAGCCCAATTTGATTATTTTCACTCAGCTCACCCTCTCAATCTGTTGCCAAGTTATTAAGAGCAGAATTAAATCAATAAAAAACACAATCAATCAAACTTTATTAATCTCAAAAATCAAAATCCCAAAGGTGAGTATAAATAAAAACTCAACATTCAACACAACCTATTCTTAACACCTATTTCAATTCTATACATGAATAAAATTGAAATAACTGAAAAATACGTCAGGAACGGAATTACAGAGGCAGTGATAGCAGGAAACCACCTGTTCTGGGAAGTACGTCACGTCAAGTTTCTTTTCCGTATTTCTCTTCCTTTGTCTCCTTTCCCAATCTCTCGATTTCTCTCTAGGTTTTTCGGAATTGGCTGACGTGAAGACTCTTTTTTTCGACTCTCCATCTCTCTTGCATCTGTCTCATAATGATGTATTTACACTTTGGATGCTCTAGGTTAAAGTCGAGGTTGAAACAGTCTACAAAATCTTGCGAAATTTAAGTTTTTCCTGTAGCCTGATGTAGGCCACGATTAACCCTCTCTGCCACAATCTTGTCCCAAAGTGCACGATCGTGGCCTGGCTACCTGGCTCGTCCCTCTCTCTCAAGATTGTGTCCTATTGTGCCATGATCGTGGGCTATGTTTTTGGCCTAAAACTCTTCATAACTTCTCCATTCTTCACCGTTTACCCGAAACACTAACAAACACATCAAGGTACCTCAAAAATATAACAATTAAGCTTAAAGACTTATACTAACCCATAAAAACACTTAAACTCATAAACTAACACAATTAAACTATAAATACACCCTCAACACTCAAATTCACATTAAATGCCTAACAAATTACACCCTAAAACATAATGTAAATCACAACTATAAAAAATCATATGATAAATGCTTCCTTTCTTATAAAAACCTTCCTTATGAACTTACATGATTTATTAGAAATGATTCCACAATATCTAGAAGGATCTTACAAATCACAATCAACTCTGTGATATGATCATTTGTCTTAACATTTCGATACTGGAAGATTTTATCAAATATGGTGTTAAAGATTCAAAGTCAATTCAAGATATAAGAGAAGCAACGAATAATTTGAAGAAGATGTTTGTTTAAAGAAGAGCCACTGCATTTTGCAAACGGGGGACAGAAGCCAGAATATTTGAAATACTTCAGAAGCATCAATATTTCCAAAAGTCATATCTTGATCAAAATCTCTTGTGCCTTAGAAAGTGAAAATTCTTTCTGTGAGAGATCATTGAAGCACATATGGAGCAAATTACTTCTTCATTTGTTAAGCGCTTGCAGAGGCTAGCAAAATACTGCTAGTGTGGAATGTTGGAGAACCTCGAAAAATATGTACTTGTTAGCTTATATAGGCTTGATAAATACTACTAGTGTGGAAGGTTGGAAAACCTTGAAAAATATATACTCGTGAGCTTGTAGAGGCTCGATAAATACTACTAGTATGGAACGTTAAAGAACTTTAAAAAATATGTACTCATGAGCTTGAAGAGGCTCGTCAAATTACTACTTGGATTTTTATAGTGAAACACTTAAGTTAGATATTTAGGGATTCTACATAGGCTTGCCGGTATAAATAGACTGCTTCCTTCTCTCTATTCTCTTAACTTTTATATTTTCGCATTATATTATGTGTGTGTTCATTTTAGCAAGAGGCTCCTTCACTGTTATAGTAAGCTCCTTCTTTTCAACTTGCTAAAGGTTCCTTTCATTTTAACAAACACCCTCTGTTTTAAATTGTCTTAACTGGATTTATCCTTTAGTAGGCTCCTGTCATTTAACAAGCTTCTATCACTTAACAAGCTCCAATTGCTTATCGTATAACAGGCTCCTCTTGCTTTGCAAGCTCCTATTGTGGTTTTAAGTTTCGACAGGCCCCTGTCATTTTATTTGAATTAAAAGTATCTCTTACGTGTGTTTACTTTATCAGTAAGGATAACAAATTATGCACCTTACATATTTGAAAGAAAGACAACTTGAAGACATTAAAAAAGGCACATTTGTAGTCGACACATTCTAATGAGTCCTAAATAAAAGGTGAAATAATTGATGTTTTTAGTAAAACATCTGAAAATTAATATTTTCCCTTACTAGTAAGTTTAATTATACCTTTTTGTTCATCAAAAAATAATAGGAGAAATACAATGATTTTGAGGTTTTTTTAAATATATTTTATAAAATTATATTTGAATAAGATGTACGTGCTTTGTTATATATGTTAAATAATGAACATCCAAGATTTGACTATTGGGAATATTTTGTTCTTGTATTGCTCTGCCATGTCCATTATTGATGCATACAATTGCTTCCTCTATCCATTTCTCAGTATCAGAAGAATACTAATGGTTTTAAGCCTAAATCTAACTAACCCTCAATAAATGGCACCCAAGAAAAAGATGGATTAGGTTTAATGTAGACTTAGACTCTTTAAAGCCTATCCATTTCTTAGTATCAGAAGAATACCAATAGTTTTAAGCCTAAATCTGACTAACCCTCAATAATTGCACCCAAGAAAAAGGTGGATTAGGTTTATTGTAGACTTGGACTCTTTAAAGAAAAGGTTCTTCTATTAAATAAATGAAGAAGAAAGAAAGAAAAATATAGGAACAAAAAAATGTCTTTTTCTACTGATCATACTTATTCTAGGAGAAAATTGACATCACAATATTTTGTTTTAGCTATATGCATTGCTACATATAGAATATTAGCAGTTAAGCTATAACTTTAAACTAAGAGAAAATGAAAGTACCCATATGTCTCAATAGCCTGTAAGAAGAGATAGTTACATTTGAATTGTCTAATGGAAAAATATTTGCCATATGATCCTTCCTATTTTTAGGGAAAAATCAACATCAACAAAAGGGATAAAATAGTCTCTCGTATTGATAGGATGGAATTGAGACAACATCAATTCTTCTTAGGGTATATAATACAAATTACTTAGAAAACATAAGGATGTAACTTGAGATTAGAGGCAATTAGCCTCTTAACAAGAATACATTTAATTAAGTGTGATCACAATTTTAAAGAAAATTATATAAATAATTAAAGACAAATTCTTCACATATAAAATCACTTCAAAAGTTGTATCAAAATATATGGGTTTTATAATTGCCTCTATAATTGTTCTTGTTTCTTTATTCCTTTTTGATTTTTTGTTGAATAAATTTATATACCATCATCATTACCTATTTATTTATTTATTTATTTTTGGTGTTGCTATATTAATTTTGATTACTCGTTATGTTGTTTACAACCTAAATTGCAATTAATAATTTAGTAAATGACTTATAAATATATAACTACATGGATACAATTTGGACGACTCATAAAAAATGATCCAGTTAATACTTAGGAGTGAATAATTTCATAAAATTTGAAAAAGATCAAATGGGCTTATAATCTGAAATTCGTTATCTATACATTAATTTCTTAAATTTCAACACTCAAAGTCAAGTTGGGGTAAACAATCACTTGCTAATTTGAGGCATAAATAAATTCTATACTCAATGGATTTATCATAGATAATGTTTTGAAGCTAGTAATGATAGAAGTTTTAATCAAGGTTATGAAATAGGTAACAATGATGGTAATAACAATGATGATGTAGGTGATGTAATTCAAGAAATGTTGTAGATGTAAGGAATTATATGGAGATTATGGATATGCCTAATACATTTAGTGGAATTAAACAATATAATTTTGAGAAGTTACTGAAAGAAGTTAAAGAATAACTATATCTAATGTGCGCCAATTTCTCACAATTATCTTTTGTTGTGAATTAGTTGCACTTGAAGGTATAAAATTTGTTGAGTAACAAATCTTTTGACATGTTGCTTGACTTATTGAAAGATGCATTGTAGATTAGCTACAAATTACCATGCCTTACTATGAAGCAAAAAAAATGTTGATGGACGTAAGATTAGGATATGTATCAATACATGCTTATAAGTATGATTATTATATCTTTTAGGAGTTTAAAGATCTTCAAGAATGTCCACTTTTTAATATAACAAGGTGGCTAGTGGATGATGGAAAAGGGAAAAATATACCCCATAAAGTCTTAAAATACTTCCCTATTAAAAAATGACTACAAAGGTTGTTTATGCCAAAAAAAACAACCATATATATAATGTGTCACAAAGAAAAATAAATTGATGATAATGTCACATGTCACCCAGTAAACTCAAAGGCATTGTGTCATAAAGAAAAATGAATTGATGATAATGTCACGTGTCATCCAATAGACTCAAAGGTATAGAAAGACTTGGATGGGATGTTTCCATGGTATGTAGACGATTGTCATAATGTTTGACTTGTATTAGCCTCTGACGGATTTAGTTCATTTAGCAATATGAGTACTTCTTATACTATATGGATGGTAATTCTTATTCAATATAATTTACCCCATAGAAGGACATAAAAAAGCTTCTTTTTTTAATTATCTTTGCTTATTCCAGGGCTTACTACTCTTAGTAAAGACATTAATGTATACATACAACCATTAGTTCATATTTTAAAAGATCTTTAAGAAGTTGGGTTGGAAACTTATGATCCTGTAGAAGGTGAAAATTTTAAAATGCATATGGTTGTTTTGAGGACTATAAATAATTTTTCAGCCTATGAAAATTTGTCTGGATGGAGCACTAAAGGGCATATGGCATGCCCTATATGTAATCATCAATCTTATTTTATGAGGCTACAAAGCAAAATATGTTATATAGGACACTGTCATTATGTGACACATGGGAATAGATGGTGGAGAAGTAAATTATTTAATGGTAAAGTAAAACATAGTAAAGCTCTAATGCACTTGTCAAAAGATGATGTATTAGATTAATTATCACATTTACAAGATTTATACTTGGCAAACATCCAATTAATAGAAAATGAAAGAGAATTTCTATTGACCTTAAATGGAATAAAAAATAACATATTTTTCAATTTACCTTATTGAAAGGATTTGCTATTGAGGCATAATCTTGATGTCTTGCATATTGAAAAATATTTGTGAGAATATTTTAGGCACTTTGATAGGTATTGATGACAAATTTAAGGACATAATTAAGGCTATATTAGACTTGGAAGACATCAATTTAAGAAAAGATTTGCATTTGAAAAGGAGACATGATGAGTTATATATGATTTCACTTACTTATTACATTATGTCAAAAAATGAGAAACAAAATTTTTTTTAGTTTCTTAAATCAGTTAAGTTTCCTAATTGGTATGCCTCTAATATAGCCCATTTTTTAATGCGGATGATGAAAAAGTTTCAAGCTTGAAGAGCGATGATTGTCATATGCTTCAACAATGGTTACTTCTTATTTAAATATGTAGGTGTTTTTCAAAGGATGTGACGACAACTTTAGGTAAATTGTGTGAATTTTTTAAGCAATTATGTTGTAAGACACTAAAACTAGAAGAACTTGAACAAATGGGAAAGGACATTTCTTTGATTCTTTGTAAGCTTGAACTAGTTTTTTTGCCATCATTCTTTGATGTTATGGTATATTTGGCAATTCAATTACACATAAGGAAAAACTTTATGGCTTAGTTCAATTTTAATATATGCCCTTGATTGAAAGGCAATTTATTTTTAATTCTACATTTATTATCTTTTGCTATTATTTAGTAACAAATGTTGATCTCTTATACTTTTTTAGGTTTTAAGGCTCTTTTTAGCATTACATACATAATTAAGCTCGATGTGAACATTTTATTGTAAAGGCTTATACATCAAATGAATGTTTGACATTTTGTTCTATGTATTTACATGGCATTGAGACACAATTTAATAAAAAAGAACATAACTTTGATTTTGATCAAGATTATGACTTCTCAGTTTTCTCCCAAAACGTAAGGCCATTTAAAATAAGAAAATATGTGGAGTTAACGAATGAAGAACTTGAATTGGCCATTGGTACATTTTGAACAATTGTAAGGAAGTCAATTCATATATGGAGTATATCTATTACTTCTCATATATAAGTTCATATTGTAATTTAATATTGAGACTCTCTTTTTTTTTTTTACATCAATTTACATTTTAATTAAAGAGCACAAAAGTGATATTAGTTGCAAAGGTGAAGTTAATGTTGAAGAAAGGAATAAACTAAACTTCCCATCATGGTTTACGAAACAAGTAAATTATTTGTGTAAAAGTAGAATAAAATGAGCATTGACATTAATATTACAACATTAATTTTTATGATTTTTTCTTTTTTTATAGATGATACAGTTACACAACCATAAATTGTTAGAAGCAATAAAAGCATTATACTTTTTAGCATATGGCCCTTATATGTGTAGTAGAAAATATACATGTTGCATCATTATTGGAGTTAGATTTTACATAAAAGAACATAACAATCACCTTAGAAATCAAAACTGTGGGTTGTTGATGAAGGAAAGCATAAGAATGAATTTAATGATTTATATGGTGTTATTTTTTAAATAATTGAGTTAGATTACATCAAGGATAGAAAGATTGTTCTATTTAAGTGAAAATGGTTTAATCTTGGTGACAAATGGATGACATAAAAGTGAATGGAAATATTATTAACATCAATATTAGTAACACTTGGTATGAAAATGAACCATTTGTGATCATAAGTTAAGTAAAGCAAGTGTTATATCTCAATGACATGGTATTGAGTAGCAATTGATAAGTTGTAACATACCACTCCCATAGAGCATATATCCGACATACTGAAGGATATTTAGGGACATATTCTACGAAAATGGCACGTTAAGACTGTTAAATCAATTCATTTTTACTTTTTAATGCATCGCACATAATATAAAACATTCCAATAATCATATTGTTCCATTTTTAAGCATAAACATATGCAGTCTCGAATGTTATTACATTTCCAAAATTCACACGTACAATATATAACAGTTGAGAGATACAATTCTTAATACAACATAACTAAGACATTTATAGGTACAACTGATCCCAACACTGACCCATATCCGAATGTAGAAGTTACTTCAACTAGACTAGCTAGATTTCTCCTGAACCTAAAAAACAATGGTGCAATTTTGGTGAGTTTGCGAACTCAGTGAGTGAGTCATCATTGATGTGCCCACTCAAAACAGACATAAATATCGCAAGTATATAACACAGTTCAATCAGTATCTCACATTATTTAGAATCAAATCCCACATATCATTTCGCTCAGAATTTAGGACCTGATCGGAGTATTCATCATATTTCAACAAGTCTATTTGAAAACAAGCATTTCATATATTCATTTCATGATAGACGTACTCACCCATGACAGGACATAAACATTACAAGAAATAACCAAATTCACATGTATATCATGTTGTTCAGAATCAGTTCTCATTTAACGCATCTTCCAATTGTGTATATCAATTTACAATATATATACATATTTCGATAAACATATTATGAATATAAACATCTCATATAATCATTTCAGAGTAACCTAATCATTCATCTCATTAACATGTATACAATGTTGCACATCATTTTTTCAACACAATTTAATAAATTTTCACAACTATTCACATGATAAATGTAAAGAAATATATATGCAATGCAATACACATGAGACTCCATTTTCACTTTTATTTTATTATGACCGAGTGCCTATTAATTGTCCCATATCCCTCGTGGATATCGGGCTTATTTCAGGTACTGATCTATATTTTTTGTGGATACCAGGCTTATTTTAGGCACTGACCTATATCTCTTGTGGATACCGGGCTTATTTTAGGTACCAACCTATATCCCTTGTAAATACCGAGTTTATTTTAGGTACTGATCTATATCCCTTATAGATACCGGGCTTTTTTTTTTCAGGCTAGTTACTCCGGTCACAACTCCTTTACCTAATCATGCACATCAATGTCATGAAATGCATCATTTCACATTATGTGCTATCAATCACTTTATTTCGGTATGTACAGTCATTGATCACAAACATTGGATCAGAACCTGGCATTCAACATTCAGTTGAGTATCACTCATTCCATACACATTTACATTCACATTTATCATCCGACCTTGGTCCGAAACTCAATAATAATGTCAAGTATCACTTATTTAGTCAAATTCACATACAATGAGCACTTACAATATAATCCTGAATAATGATCTCCTCGGGCAATTGATGTCCGTAATTATCACAATCAAACTAGTAATAGTTCATTATGTCAAAATTAAACAAGAGCAATTCAAGCATAGTGAGATACATCTAAGTCAATTCATGAAACATATAACTCAAATAGAAAAACTGTAACAACCCGGACCACCTTGCTCACAAATATTGTCCGCTTTGGGCCTTGGCCCAGTCAAGCCCTCACAGTTTTGCTCTTCCCACCCTTGGGAAAACAAGTCTATGAGGGAGAGGTTTCCATAGCTTATAAGGTCTACTTCGCTCCCCTCTCCAATCGATATGGAAATCTAACATTCCACCCCCTTGGAGGCCCAGTGTCCTCGCTAGCCTATAGGCCTGGATCCATCTCCTTGGAGGTCCAGCGTCCT
>JANQAP020000132.1:1460279-1481133 GCA_026874005.2 Erythroxylum coriaceum
ATTGGAGTTGAACATATCATCATTTTATTCTAAATCGACATTTGCAGAATATACCTCTTAACATTATTAATCAAGGAGTGTCAACATGTCAACTAGTTCTGGATGGTCCTAATTCATTCCGTTAGGAGGAATGTGGTAAAATTGTCCCTACTAAAAAAATAAACAATGCAGAAAAAATCTCCACTTCATACAATAATCATCATTTGCCTTCCATGGCCGATCTTCTGCTTTAAGATGTGTTGTATCATCTGAACAACTTCACGTTCCTTTATATGTACATCTTATTTTCTTTTATGAAGCTATTATATATATTCACATTTGATGGTATATACTACATGTTGTTTTAAGTTTCCTTGAATCTCGAAGATGACATGTATGCCCATGGAGGCAGGAGCGATGTCACAATGGTTCGTAAAAGATTAAAGAAATCGGTTGTTTTGGAAAATTCGTCAATTCCATATACTTCTTCTGGTCATTCACCTATGCATGTCACTCTAATTTCAGTTCAATTAACGGTTTACTAATCTAGCAATATCTAAGTTCTATACTTATTGTGTTTTAGGTAAACCATTTCGTACTGGTAGTTCATCTGGAGAACTTGTCTTCCGTACTAAATCTAGCGACTCATTTACTGTATCCTCTATAAGTTCAGCTATAGTGGAAACGTTGTTGTAAGAGGGTGTGAAAAACCCTACACTTGAGGGAAGAACTATTACTGTTTCAATTGGGTGTGAAAGACCTTTCTCGGGAATCCAAACATCGAGGACTCATTTACCTTTATCGACTCTCATGTCACTTGGAATCCAAAAAAATAATTATATCATTGTCATTTATTGATGCAATCAACTGGACTCAGCTTTAAAGTTGAATTATTGTTTTATCTGTAAGAATTTGTCAAACAACTTCTCTACTAGTTAGGGGTTAAGCTGCGTACTATTGAGTGTGGACTATTATTGTTCTTATTTTATGACTATGAATTGTTAAACTTCTAATTCAAAGTTCGTACTACTCCATATATCATATTATTATATTGATACAATTATTTAAATTTTTTATAACTATTTTTTACGATGTTAGTAAATATTAATGATTAATTAATATTATTGTTTAACACTTAAAATTATGTTGTGTGTGTTTTTTTTACAATACGTTGTAAACATTCAAAACAAATCTCTAATAAAACATATCTTAATTATGATAGATTATAAAAATATTAGTTTAACAATTTTGGTAAATGTCGACGATTTAGGCAAATGGTCATCAAATGTGTTGCAAATTACTGTAGCACCATCGAATGTGGACCATTCTGAATGTGTAACATTTGGTGACGATTTTCAAAATTTGTCACCAAATGTTAATCTTTTGGTCACGATTCCAAATATCATTACCAAATGGTTACTTTTAGCAACAATATCAAAAATGTAGAAAAAAACCAAATGTCTTTTTTACTGACGATTTTGTATAATCGTTGCCAATTGTGAACCCTTTAGTGATAATTTCAGACATTGGTCACCAAATGTTTCACAAATTATGGTGACGATTTTTGAACAGTGTCACCAAAAGTTCATTTAGAGATAAATTTCTAAAATCGTCATTATGGATCATTTTGTGACGATTTTCGTTAATCGTCACTAAATGTTCAACATTTGGCGATGATTTTTGTCATTCGTCACAAAATGTTGTACCGTTTGTGACGCTTTTTTAGTTAGTCGCTAAAGACTTAGTTTTAATGACTATTTGTAAAATCGTCGCAATATGATGACTTTTGCTAACGATTTTTATAACATCACAAAAAAAACGTAGCTAAATGTCTACTTTGTTGTAGTGAGGTGCTCTAATTTCTCTTAACTATCTTTTGTTATGAAGTTGTTGCACTTAAAGATATGTAATAAGTGGAGAAAAAACTGTTTTGACATGTTGATTGACTTGCTTAAAGATGCATCACCAATTGGTCACAAATTGCCCAAATCTTACAATAAAATGAAAAAAATTTGGGACCTAGGATTTTGATATATATCAATACATACTTGTAAGTATGATTGTGCTATCTTTTGGAAAGAGTTTAAAGAACTTCAAGAATATCCAATTTATGGTACATTAAGTTGGAAAATGGATGATGAAAACAAAAAAAGATACTCTATAAATTCTAGAGATACTTCCCTATTAAAGCATGACTACAAAGGTTATTTATATCAACGAAAACAACTATAGATATGAGGTGGCATAAACAAAAATGTATTAATGATAATTTCATGCATCATCTAGCAGACTCAAAGGCATACAAAGAATTTGATGGAAAGTCTTTACAATTTGCAAATAATTGTTGTAATGTTTAACTTGGGTTAGCCTCTGATGGATTTAATCCATTTGGTAATATGAGTACTTCTTATAGTTTGTAGCTGATAATTCTTTTTCCATACAATTTACCTGTATGGAAGTGCATGAAGGAATCCTTTTTCTTATTTTTCTTTGCTTATTTTAGGGCCAACAGCTCTTGATAAAGACATTGATGTATATATGCAACTATGAATTGATGATTTAAAAGATCTTTAGGAAGTTAGTTTAGAAACTTATGATGCTACAGAACGTGAAATTTTTAAAATGCATGGGATTGTTTTGTGGAATATAAATGATTTTTCAGCCTATGAAAATTTATCTGGATGGAGTACTAAAGGATATATAACATGCCCTATATGTATCTAATGTCTCAATAACCCATGTTAGGGGCTAGGACCCCAGAAAAGTGTAAATGAGAGTATACTGAGAAATTAGAAGTGCATTTCATGTATCATATGGCATATTTAAATATGTGAATTGTGTTGATATTCATAAAATAATTGTACATGCATTCATCAACATTTTCTGGGTATAATTGATTTATAAATGCGATTAAAATGAGAATTGTGGTTTTTATGTGTTGAAAATTTATTTGGAGAGTGTCATTATTATTTCTGAATTTTTGGTGAATTTTAGGAAATTTCAAAAAAATTTGAGGTCTTTTTGGATTAAAAAATGTTGAAAAGGGACAAATGGAAGCATGACACGTGGACTGATTATTGAGTGCTAAATGGCTTACATGCAATGGTGACATATGGGAGGTCTTATATATGCAAGTGGTTATGTTTGTGGTAAAATAATAATGTAGCTTTTGTTGTTCTTCACTGTGAACACCAATACCAAACTCTGTCTTTGCTCACCCATCACCGAATCAGCTAGTTGCTTGTGTTTATGCATTCGATTCACTCTCACTGCTGGAAACTTTGTTGAACCAAGTAAGTGCTTTTTGATGATGTTTTAACATTGTAAATGAATACATGCATGAGAGGTTTAAGAAGTGTAGTTTCGGTGAATGAATGTGAGGAATCAAATATTTATCATGTTGTTAATAGTTCAGAGTTTATAGAATAATGATGCTTAATAGCTGGCAACGTGTGTAGGAAAGCGCAAAAATGCAGAAAAGTCGATGAACATATGCTCTGTTTTTCACTGTATATGCGTAAATGTTTGGGTATTGTTAGAGATGGATTTAAATGAGGTTAAAGTTAAAGAGAACATAGAGCAGTGTGGTGTTGTGTTTTAAAAAGGATTAAGATGATAGAAAAATGTGGACTCAAGACAGAAGAAAGTTATAGAAAATGAAAGATGCAGAAAAATGGAATATGCGTACGTGAACAGTATGGTTTTTGATAGTTATGTATAAATCTTGGATTTTTGATTTATTTATGTTGGGTTTTAATTGAGATGGAAGTAGAAAAGATGGTTTATACATTAGATGTAATAGTTGTAAAGTGATGAAGGAGTTAAATGAAGATTTGTGCAGTAGAGAGAGGAAGAAGAAGGTGATGGTTTGCGTGTACGATTTTGGTTTTTGCAGTTTGCATATAAACTAGTGTATTTATCCAGCTTTGAGTGTTTTAGCTATAACTTTTTCATCCAAACTTCCAAATGACTTGAAACTTAAACCAATAGATTCCTAACACATTGTTCTTCCTCACTATGAAAATTTAAAGCCATCTGGATTCGATGGGGAAAGATTTGATTAATGGATTTAGGATGAAAAAGAGGAAATGTGCTGGAATGTTATGAACTGGAGAATTTTCATTGAACATGCTTCAGTATTTTGATTATATCTTGATCTGTAGATTTCAAATGAGTTGATTCTTAATTCAGATTAAACTAGATCCATATGTCTACAACTTTCTTGAAGAAGTTGAATTTTAATTCTATTTCTAAGAATTTCAAAATCTAGCTTGAAATTGAGTCTTGACTTAGGCTATAACACTACCCGTGACAGAAATCATGTCCTATTGTTATCAAATAAACTGTATTGATGTAGGTTGGATCAGACAAAGGTGTCTTCACAAAAGTTGTATCTTATTCTCTTAGCTTTCAATTGGTATATATTTTGTAATTTTTGGATATTGGAATTGAGAGATATAAGTTGTGCAACTTGAATGCATGATCATGCCCTAGCCAAATGTCAAATGTACTTAGTTTACAGTATTTTGAGCATAACTCATAGAATAATAAACCAAATTGTATGATCTTGGAGTCATTAGAAACTTAAGGCACAGGGAAACAATTGTCTAGAAGAAAGTGTTATAGAAATACACCGTTTTCCTTGTCATAATGATCATGTAAAGTAGACCCGAAAGTTGTGATGACATGAAAGCTTGAATAGTTAATGGGTGTATGACTTTTGGCACATTTGGAGTACAATTGATCTTTGCATCGGTTTATTACAGAAGTATACCTGGGAATATGTCATTGAACATGCATGTTACATAATACATTTATAAAAATGCATATTCAGTTACATGAACATTGTGGTAATATGAAATTGTCTTTGATTGCATATAGAAGAGCAAGTAAAGCAACCGCTTCCAAATATTGCCAGAACTTCAAGGCAATAAGCAAAAAGGGAGCAATTGTGAGTAAACTAAGATGGTCTCACCTTGACTTGTTTTGTTTATTACTGAATTAAATTTAATATTGATGAATGTGTACTGAATTCCGGACATAAAATGTCCGAGGAGTTTTGATGCATGATTAAACATTGGAAGTGCTACTTGTATATGAATGAGATTGACTTCATGGTTGTCAACTTGAACGTTCATGTCGGACCTAGTTCAATGATTATTGTGAACAAGAACATGAATACAAATGTAAGTGATCAAATGTGATGATTGAAATTGAAGAATGCATTTCATTCCAATGCATGAAATATAAAGGCAGTTGTGACTGATGTCGCCAGTGAAAAAGAGCTTAAAGCTCAGACATTCGTGATTAGAGCCTAAGGCTCAATGTGTACAAAGAGCCCTGTATCCCCAACGGATAAGGGACAATATGAAAGAGCCCGATATTCGTAACGGATACGGGACAGTGAAAAAGGCACATAGTCACACAATGAAATAAATGAAATCGAGTCTCATAACATTGCATACACATATGATCTAAATAAATTGAATGATTGCAATGTTTTGAGAACTTTGTGTATGAAATATGTGATAAATTGTCAATGTGTATGTTTTGCAAAATTGTACTGAAATGATGAAATGTTTGAATTTTGTTTTTGAAATATGACAAATGTGATCAGGTGTTATGTGTTATTACTTGAAAAAAATCAAGTTGATTGGAATAACATGATTTGTTGTGTGTTGTATGACAAGAGTGAACCATCGAGGATGATTATTCAGCTGAGTTCACAAAACTCATCAAAATTGCAACGTTGACAATTTCAGGTTCGAGAGAGCGACGACCTAGCTTCTAAGACTGCATAAAAGCGATTTTGTATAATTTGCGAAGATCATATATAGCTCAAAGGTTGGTCAGCTAGGACTGAAGGAATAGTTTGTTTAATTTTTGTTTAGTTTCCTCATGTATGTAGCATATTATGTAAACTGAGTTGTAAACACTCTAGGTTGACATTGTAAAATATGGATGATAGTTAATGCTACAGTGTAAATTATATTTTGAGAAATGAAATGAGGAAAATTTTGGTTTTCAGACAATGTGTTATTTATGGTTTTACTTACGATGCCATGTGATATAGTGAAGGTGAAATGGTTAACACATCATTTTTATCGGGCAGGTGCACGTGTGTCCGAAGGGTGAACATGCATGTGTCAGATGGGAGTGGAGTGTTACAGTGTAGCTATCAAACTCGTTCTATATGGTTACGAAGAAAAATATATTATATGGAGCATCGTCGTTACTTGACACATAGGTATAGATAGCATAGAAGCAAATTGTTTAACAACAATGTAGAATATAGTGAATCTCCTTTACACTTGTTAGGAGATGATGTGCTAGATCAATTATCATATTTGCAAGAGTTTATACTTACCAAACACCCAAGTAATAGAAATCAAAAGCAAACTTTTGTTGACCTCAATCGGAATAAAAAAACATAATTTTAGATTTCCTTTATTGGAAGGATTTGTTATTAGGGCATAATCTTAATGTTATGCATATTGAAAAAATTATTTATGAAAATATTTTTAGCACTTTGATGGGTATTGATGGCAAATTGAAACACACAATTAATGCTAGATTAGATATAGAAGACATGAATATAAGAAAAGATTTTCATTTGAAAAGGATAGATGATGGGTCATACATGATTCCATTTACTTGTTACATTATGTCAAAAATGAGAAATAAAATTTTTATCAGTTTCTTAAATCAATTAAGACTTTTAATAGGTATCTTTTGTATCAATGCAAATGAGGAAAAAGTTTTAGTCTTGAAGAGCTATGTTTGTTATGTGTTTCTACAATGATTACTTCTAGTTAGAATACATAGGTGCTTGTCGAAGGATGTGTCAAAAACTTTGGGAGAATTGGGTAATTTTTAAGCAATTATGATGTAAGACATTGAAGCTAAAACAACTTGAACAAATGAAAAAAGAAATTTCTTTCATTCTTTGTGAGCTTAAAGTAGTTTTTTCGCCATCATTCTTTGATATTATGGTGTGTTTAACAATTCATTTCCACACGAGGCAAAAGTTTTTGACCTGATTCAATTTTGATATGGATTCTTGATTGAAAGGTAATTATTTTCAGTTGCATATTTATTATGTTTTGTTATTATTTAGTAGCAAATGCTAATCTTGTATACTTCTTTTAGGTTTTTGGGCTCCCTTAACAGTTACTATATAATAGAGCTCGACTTAAAGGCTCTATTGTAGAGACTTATGTGTCAAATAATTGTTTGACATTTTGTTTTATGTATTTACATGGCGTTAATTTAATAGAGAAAAACGTAACTTTGATTTTGATTAAGATGGTGGCTTGTCAATTTTCTCCCAAAAAGTAAAACCACTTGGATTAGGAAAATATATCGAGTTAACTAAATACGAACTTGAAATTGGAGGTTGGTACATTTTGAACAATTATGAGGAAGTCGACTTGTAATAGGGTATGTGTATTACTTCTCATACATTAGTTCATATTATAATTTAGTATTCAACCTCTCCTTTCTTCAATTTACATTTTAATTAAAGAGCACAAAAGTGGTATTAAAAGCAAAGGTAAAGTTAATATTGAAGAAAGATATAAGATAAACTTCGCATCATGGTTTAGAACATGAGTAAGTTATATGTGTAAACATAAAAAATTAATATTGTTGTTAATATTGAAATATTAACTTTTAGTGATTTTTCTCTACAAATGATATGGTTACATAACTATAAATTGTTAAAAGCAATAGAATCATTATATGCTTTGGTATGTGGGCCTCATATGTATGATACCAAATATACATGTTGTATTGTTAATGAAGTTAGATTTCACAGAAAATAATGCGACAGTCGCTTTAGAAGCCAAAATTATGAGATTGTTGTTAAGGGACAACATAAGGATGATTTTATTTACTTTTATGGTGTAATTATCTCTTAAACAATTGAGTTAGATTACATCAAGGATTGAAAGGTTGTTCTATTTAAATGGAAATGGTTTAATATTAATTATAAAAGGATGAAAAAAAAAGTGAATGACAATATTACTAGCATCAATGTTAATTAACCTTACTATGAGAATGAACCATTTGTGCTTGCAAGTCAATTAAAGCAAGTGTTTTATTTCAATGGCACTATATTGGGCAATAGTAGGAAAGTTATGCAGAAGTTTGAACACCAAAATATTTTTGATAACTGTGAAAGGGAAAATAGTGAAATGGGTTAAGATAGTGATGAAGTATATCAAGATATTGAATTGTAGTGGAATAATGTAGCACTCAAAATTGAAGATAAGAATATATCATCATTCCATAGGAAAGATGTTAATCCTAATAAACTAGAAGCAACTAAAGTACTAAACAATCTTGTTATAGAAAGGGATGAAGATTACCTTGAGGACGAATTATATGAAAATGATGACACTTTGGTTGGATGTAATAACAATAAAGAGTCAAATCCTAATGTGATTAATGATGATTTTGAAGATCTTGATTATAATGATTGAATGTATCTTAAAAGTGCTTTTTCTTTTATTTTATTGTAATATTGGTAACATTTTTCTCATAAATGCGATTAATGATGATAATTTTGAAGATCTTGATTCTAATGATTGAATGTATCTTAAAAGTGCTCTTTTTATTATTTTATTAAAATATTGGTAACATTTATCTTACTAATGCATGATGATTTTGAAGATCTTGATTATGATGATTGAATGTATCTTAGTTATGATGGTTGATAATGATTGAATGTATCTTGAAGTGCTCTTTCTATTATCTTCTAGTAATATTGGTAACATTTGTCTTAATAATGTGAAAAATTCAATTCCTTGCCAATAACAACATTTGACTTTAGACAACAATGAAACTAGTAATGCAATTTTGAAATTTGTCTATGCCTATAATTATACATATACACTAATATATATCTTCACAGTTTAAATATTTTCTTATCATGCCTTTTTTTTGTCGTAGAAGATAGAACATCTTCTAGTATAGTGCTACAGCTTAGTCTTCAAGTCATACACAATAACAATGTTCTCCCTTAAACAACAATGAAGTTAATAGTGCAAGTTTGTGATTTTTTTAATGCCTTCAAGTATACTTATGCTCTAATACATATTTTCATAGTTTGAACATTTTGTTATCATATCCATTTGTTATTAGATTCTAGTGCTAGAACTAGAAAAAGAGGTAGAGGTAAATCTAGAGGTTGTGAATTGCAACAAAAAAATGTTACAATGAATTGTTAGTTATCAATATATATTAATGCTCAGCAAGGTCATCATGTAGATAAGATCTAATATGTAAAATTTTAAAGTGAGTTGGAACTATTGCAAGAATAGAACCACCTTGTCTGAAACAGATTAAGGACTTGAAAGAAGACAAGTTGCTTGAAAATGCATTAAAAATGGTTCTCATAATTACTTCAAATCTTTAACTTCATGTAACATTGTTTCAACAAATTTCAGATTGATTACTTTTGTACTTATTGTTCAAAGTTGAAATTGAATGTTGTGGATGTTAAAAACATAAATATTTCAAATTGTGTTACATCATTATTGAAACAAAGGACTAGGAATCATCATTTCAAGTTGCGTAAAGTCTTTAGCTTCTGATGCGGAGGCATGAGGACATATACCCTAATGAATGGCTGAACAAAATTGGAACAATTTATGTGATCATTGGTCTAATATGAAAGTTTGGTTTTGATTTTTTTCCTTCATATTTGCTTACATTAATCTTGTTAGATGAATTAATGGCTAAGCTATGTTTTTTGTTGAATTTACAAAAATTGTGAGAAGGCAAGGATAAGCATATCATAAATAAAAACACCTCTCAATCAAGGGTCCAAGTCATTTGTATTTGTTGAAAAAGAATATGAAAGATTTACATTTGCAAATTGTACTTTAATGAATTAGCATTAACTTATTTATTGTGCCCTGATTTTTTAATTTCATAAAATAGAGTGAGAAGGAACTAGATGGACCAAAGTGTAAGAGGACCACATTATATAGACTTACTCACTATAAGGAAGGTAAAGGATGAGTGTCACAAGAAGCAAAAATTAATTATGAAAGTACAAAAGTTTGCTCAATATTTTTGTTCATCTATTAATATAATACTAATATATTGATTAAATATTGGTTTTGTTATTTTCTTTCATAATAAGATACAAGAGATATGAGAGAAGTCTAAATCTGAAGGTAATGAGCTCAGTACAAATGAGAATTGTGGTATAGTACTTAGTACTAATTCAAATTATGTTAAAGGTCTTAACTACGGTCCTAAGCTAAATGTTTTAACCTTTACATATAATACAATAATTGAACAAATTCAAGCGGGAAACAACAAGCTTAAGTCTGCATTAAATGCTGAAGTAATCAAGGGAGAAAAAACTCAAGTTAAATTAGCAAAACATGGTATATTATTCAAAAGGTTACTCGGCTCGAATGAAGAGGAAACTGAAGGGAATTGATTATAATTCCTAGCCTTGTTCTATCACTTTCTACATATACTATAATTTAATTTTAATACTTTCTTCTTGAATTATATAATGGATAAAGATGCAATTGAAGAGTGATCATGTTGTGAATGGTTAATAAGTTATGTTTTGTTTTCTTTAATTTAAATTGATCAATTAGTTATCAATTTTTTCATAATAATTTTAGTTGATTTTAACTAACCTTGTTATTTGTTACAAGTTTATGGACTTGGACAATACTTAGTTTATAGACTTGGACAATACTTAGTACTCGCTCTATTTATGCTCATACTTTTTGCTACTTTGAGCATCTTTAGTTGTATGTTTAGACATATTCAAATATGTGAGGTTTTTTCTCCGTATTGTTTCGTTTATAAAGAATGCTCAAATTATTATTGATATATTGTATAGAAACAAAGGATCAACTGTTACTTTGGTTGGTAAAATTTGATGATATTTATACAATTTAAACTATATAAAGAATGCTTGATATTTTGAATTAGTAATGTTTCTCTACGATTTAATTTGATAATAATAACTAAATAATTCACAGGAAAAAAAGTTGATACGTTATACACAAAACGTTGCAAATTGCTTATGCAAAAAGTTGTAAATAATATTCATCAATTTTTTTATACTTTTGCAGTTAAAGATTTTACTTATGAAATTACAAAAATGTAGTTAAAAGATTTTTCTTACAAAACTAAAAAAACATAGCAAAAAATCTATTGCTACGAATGCACAAAACATAGCCAAAAATTGTTAACCACATTTTTTTATTGGATTATGTGGGGCCAAATTTTTTCCAGCAATATTGACTTATACTCAACATTTCGTTAAGTATTTATCGTGTTTTAGTTATAAAAATTATTCATAGCAAATAATCTGTTTATGATTTTTCAAAACATCGACCATAATTTTCTACTACAAGAAATTAGTAACACTTCCTTTAATGAAAGGAAAATGTCACAAATAACTATATGCAAAATGTTTTGACAAATTGGCTATGTTTTTTTATAATACTAATCAGTAGTCATTGGATATAGTATGAATTATAAGGAGGTAGTTGAGTGATCAATATATGATTTATTATCCTAAAATGACTAAGGAGAATGTTCTATTGCTCTCAATTAGTATTGATCAGAAAATCCTTAAATAAGGTAGAGTGACACTTTGAAAATGAAAAAATGTTATTAACAAAATTAATTTCCTAATAGTTGAGAACTAACATAACTGGCCTTAAATAAAGTATATGTTAATTCCATACTTTTTGTCTAATTGAAATATTATATGATGAAATGATTGAATTATATGGAAAAAATATATACAAAAAGGTTAGTCAGAACCACTTTGGCATTCCTAAATATAGGTGATCATAATGCAATGCCAGACATCAATCATATATATATATAGATAAATTAAAGGAGTTTAATTTATCTGATCCTAAATATGATTTAGGGTGATAATTTATATCCACTGCCAATAAATGTAAAAACCTAATAAGTCATATACAAAGAATAGGTTGAAAAGAGAAAATGTGGGTTTTAAGAACTTTAAGATTAAATATAGGATATTTAATAAAAAGGACCAATATGAGATATTGATCCTATTTATATCCCATTTAATTGAAATTAGAATTTTATTTCAATTAAATTATTAAAAGGTCCAAACCATATATATTATAAATAAGCCTAGCTATAAAGGAAATAGCACTTCTTGCATAGCGCACTCTACATCAGTTATAGAGTTTTCTCAACATATTCTATAGGTATCATTATATGTTGGACACGTGTGTGGCTATGATAGTTAAGATGAGCTAATTTTATAAATAGTTCAAGGAAAATAATAAAAAAAAGATCAATCTTCACAATAAGTAATGAATTATGATTCATGCTTTATTATATTTTATCATTAATCTTGTTAAAGAATTTAAAGTAATATTCCCTTATGATAAATTAAACAAAAATTTTTTCTGTTTATTCAGCTGCATATAGGATTTTAGGTCTTGTCCTAATTTTTCAATAGTAGTATCAGAGCTTACTTATGTAATTTTCAATAGTACTTATGTTTGAGTGATCCAAATCTAATTTTAGGATTAAGAATATTTGATTATTGTTAATATGAATTTTGGAATTGAAATTAAAACATTAATCCTAAAATTAGATTTGGATCACTCAAACATTATTTAAATTTGAATTGATCAGCTTATAATCTCGAACCTTAATTATTTAGAAACAAATCACATTTTTTAAATGAGAAAACCATGTTAAATAACAGTCTTAGTTTATGCAATAAGCCATCTGAAATCAAATAATAATGTTTTGAAGATTATAAATTGGAAAATTCAAAATCTTTACCTAAGAGATGCATGTGCCTGGTGATGAGGGCACTAAGCTTTAAACTAAGAGTCCAAAGGAATCTTTAGTGTCATTTATTCCTTGACCTAGTTCATGTTTGTAACATTAATGCAGTGATATGAAGGTGAGATGAAGTTGCTTAAACCCATCAAAATATAGAAAAGTGTCTTCGAAGACTTACAAGACTTCCTCTGTTGCTCGATGATACAAATTTAGATACTTAGACAAAAGAATCAATGTCCAAACAAGCAAAACTTGATAAACAACATGTGATTTTTTATGTTGGTAGTCGCATGTGATTATTGTTGAATGGAAGACGAGTTTTGTGTTGTTGAGTCCTGCATGTGTTGAATTTGAAGGAGCTACTATTAGAAGATGGGCTTTGTTAATGGTGCTTGAAAGTTTTAGGTGAGGAGCTTCCATGAATGCATGGTCTATTTCAAACAGTCTTTCTACCAATTAGCAATAAGGGTATATATTACTGGACTCCTTAGACCCTGCACATCAGCTAAACTTTCACTGGATTATTGTTGTTGTTGTTGTTGTTGTTGTCATTGTTGTTATTGTTATTATTTAGTTATTAGAGAAGTCAAGCAGATGGAATCAAGCGAGAAGACGTTGATGATTGGAGAAATAACTCCTTTTGATAATGGTTAAAGGTTCATACAAAGGAGAATGCACAATTGGTACGACGCCAGTTAATGGTGAGAAAGTTTTGTAGCATCTTATCAGAGTGTGAGGTTGGTCCTATACGAGGTTGCAATTGAAGCAAGTGACATTGATGTGGAATGGAAATGCCATATACTAGATGTTGAAGCATAATGGCGACATCAACCTTATAAGAAGATGGTAGCTAAGGTTTCAAGTTTTGGAAATTAAGGTTTCTCAACTTGAAGAAAGATTGTGTTTGGCAACAAGGACATTGTATCCTAGGTCTAGGATAAGGAGTATTTGCACAAAGGATTAGGTTATTTTATGTTAGGAATAAGGTATTCTTAATGTGAAATATGACTTGTTTGGCAACAAGGATGAGGCTATTCTATAGCTAGAATAGATTTGTTTAGATACAGGTTTAAGTGCGACTTAAACCTAGAAAGGGATAACTTGTTTGACTCATGGATTAAAGTACTTCTAAAGGTGAATAAATTTATTTTAAATATGAAATAATTTATTCCTAATTTAACCTAATTTTCAAATATATCTTAAATGATTTTTAAAATTTTAAAGCAATTCTAAAAATTAAATCAATTATTTTTCTTAATGTGATTAAGATTAACAATTAGATTGATTTCCTTAACTTAAATCTTATAAAAATTGTTTCTAAAATTAGAATTAATTATATTTCAACCAGATTGAAATCAAATAATTAAGAATTTTTTAAAATTAGAAAAGGGTTTTATTAAGTAATTAAGAAAAATTTTTATTAATTAAATTATTTATTTTAATTTGAATTAGATAAGTTAGATCTATTATTATTTTATTTAGAGAATTGTTAATCTATTTATTTAGAAATATTTTTTATTCATAAATATTAAGTTTCTTGATTTATCAGAAAAGATATTGTTCTTGATTAAATCTAGAAAAGGTGTTCTTGTTTATTAATTAAGAAAGGTGAGCTTTCCTTAATATTTTGAAATTTTATTAAGGAATGATTTTCTAATTAATTGAGAATTAATCTTTAAGTAGATAATAGAAGGAGTTTCTTAATTAAATATAAAAGTGTTTGTATTTAATTTTGAAAGTGTTTCCTTTTAATATTAGAAAATAATTTTCTAATTAAGAAAAACTTATTTCTAATTATATTATAAATAGTTTTCTAATTGAATTAGAATTTATTACTTGTTAAATTTTGAAAAACAAATATTTTCCTAAATTACAATAAGTAATTTATTGAAAATTATTTTCAATTAAAGGAGTTA
Organism: Erythroxylum coriaceum; assembly: GCA_026874005.2. Lineage (NCBI taxonomy): Eukaryota > Viridiplantae > Streptophyta > Magnoliopsida > Malpighiales > Erythroxylaceae > Erythroxylum > Erythroxylum coriaceum. Next base: position 1,474,997 of record JANQAP020000132.1, read on the forward strand.
AGAAAATTGGAAATAGTTTTTAATTGAATTTGAAAATTGTTTTCAAATAAAATTAAATTTCTCTTTAGACTAGGAATTTAATTTATTTAATATTCAATAGGTTTAATTTAATTTAATTTTCCAAAGAGTTAGAGATTTTATTTTAGATCATGAAGATCAATAACTAAAATTAAATAAGGCTTGATATTTCATACATATAATTTTATTATATTTGCACGAGAAGTTGCGTGAATTTATTTTATATGGTTTATATAATTACAATGCATATTATATTAAAGGTTTGATTTTTTTGTGTTCGTGTGTGTGTATGTGTGTGTGTGTGTGATATTTTACATGTGTTTTGTGTTTAACGAGACAAACAAAATCATATCCATCATTAAAATATTAAGTACACATTGGTAATGTGATTGTTGCCTTTTATTATTTAAGCATAAAATTATAGTTCTGTTCATTGCAAGTCTTTTTGAGTGACTCAAGACCCTTTTAGCCTAAATATGTTTTTATCTTAAATTAATAGGTCTACCTAACTATATTTGTATTATTTGGATGAGTGACTCATGATCATATAAATTTAAAGACAAGATTGGGAATAATTTATAAAATACGTTTTAACAAGAGTTGTCACTTAACAAATATAGGAGCTACATGAGATGTGATTTATAAGGATATTATCTACCTAATTCAAGTTTAGTTGGTTTGTTGGGTGACTTAAGATCAATTAAATTTGATTGGGATCCTAACCCACTAAAGAGAATAATCTTTTCAAATAATAGTGAGGGTTGTTATTTTGAGAAAAATAATAAGAGTAGCCAAATATATGATTAATTTCCTAATCTTATTTGGTTGTAGTGATATATAACCAATTACATTCTTTTCTTACATTTATATTATATTCTGAGTAGATACTTTGGTTAGTATTATTAATACTAAGAGTTAATAAACCAAAATTCTTAGATATAGGGTTAGGTTTAAGAAGAGTTCTCAAAAATAGGAAGAAAAATTACATGTACATTATGCAATTTTGTTATTAATCTATGTTGATGCTTTTGTGAAAATTTTTTAGAGATATGTCAATTTTATGTATATGACAAAATGTAATACTATTTTAAGTTGACTAATATCTTATAAACTTTAATAACAACATGTAAGATGTATATCAACACCATGATAGCACGATGTAAGATGTTATATAGAGTACAGCTAAAAAAGTATAGTATCTCAATATAATCATTCCATTTAATTTAACCTACTAAAAGCATAAATAAGGATCACAATTGAAGGCATTGGCTTAGATATGATAATAGTTGTTGTTAGAAGAAAAATAATTATATAACTTTTCTTACCTATATAAGATCTAATAGAGATTATATATATACATATATATTTCTGATTCATGCTTTTGAGTATTTGATATTAAATTTGAATTCAACATTATTACAATGTTAAAGGCGTGATAAGAAATAGATTGATGAGTAAAATCAGTTGATCTAATATTATACAAATAGTTTGCATATGTTGGATTAAGAGAAACTTATATTTAACATAAGTAGCAAGAATACAAAGTTAGATAACTAAGAATATCCTTGTATACCACAATAGTTAAATCAATACTTTTCATAATTTCCATACAATGAATTGAATTGTATGGAACTTATGAAACTTGTTAGATTGAAGAATAACTAAACCATCCTTTAGTGAAAGGATGATGATAGTGAAATCGTAATTCACACACACACACACACACACACACACACACACACAGATATATATATATATATATATATATATATATTATGTATGAGATGTAACAACAATTCATAAAAGGATAATACTTATATTTTATTCAAACTCACTAATGACTTTATGTGATAAAATTATATATATTAAATGAAATATTGATTTATATTTTTTGAAAAGTTTAAATTATTTAAATCTAAGTAGAAAAACATTTAGAATGCTAATCCACTTCGAAGAGATCATTAAAGCGAGATATAAATTTAGTTATTTATAAGGAATGAAATTCATTATTGAATACCTTCATAATTAAAGTTTATAATAGTTCGGATTTATATAAAGGAAAAAAATATAAGATATTATATCATGCAATATTTATTTCTTCTATAGTTATACCTAGTAAAATAATTTACCTTTGGTAATTGTAACTAAATTAACTAACAAGATTTCATATTAGATATGGAATTCTAAGAATTTAAAGAGTCAAAGTTAATAGTTTAGGATGTGATACTTAGTTGAAGCTTGTATTATACAATAAGTATCTAGATAATAAAAGGATGTGAGGTATTCAAAAGGCTGGATATAATCTTACAGACACATTAAACAAATTATTCGTTTTAATGAACACTTATAGGAGAAAGATTCTAAAGATAAGTAGTAGAAGTAAGATAAATGTGAATAATTTCAAATCTTATAACGATACATTCAATTGGAACCAATGCCTTTGTTACATTTGATGTATAGTTAAAAGGTTATGAGACATTAAAAGATTCACTTTCATAATGAATTTAAATAGTTTGTTTTGGAGATGAATATGAATTTATCTTGTCTACTAGAAGGTTAATGGGAGTATAATTGTCCTTTTTAGTGGAGTATGTAAAGATATATTGCTCATAAAAGAAACAATAATTCACATTGTCAATTATTGAAAATGTGATAATCCTATAGGAACTCTTATTGGATATGAAAAGATGATAACTTAATTTGGGAATTAGATCTACATAGATAAATGTAGAAATTGTTTACCTACTTATGTCCAAACATTTAGATAATATATTAAAGTTGTTTAATATTTGAGATTTTTGATACCTTGGAAGCATTAAGATATCAATTATTCTATGATGAGTTGATATTTGATTTAGGTTTACATGGGTATTAACTTTAAAAATAAATCCTAGTTAAGGTATATTTTAATTAGAATAAATTTATTTTGAGATTGAAAGGTTCTAATGTAGCATTAACTGCTAATCAAGCCAAAATACATCTTTTATTTAGTGGAAATGATTGATTAGATTAAGGAGTTCTCTAGTGAACTTGGTATAGTTTCTTACTCTGTTAAGACAAAGACATATATAAGTATACATTTAAGTAGCTTCTCCTAGTTATGATGATAATTAAGAAGACAATTGTAAGATTGTAGAATTTATGGAATTTTCTTACTAAACTGCTATCATAGTTATAGCATGATCATCATATGGTGATACAGTATAAAATACTTAAATTATTAGTTTAGTACATGTGGGAGATTGTTGGTTTATTCCCTAAAACCAATTAGCTTATTTTAGTTTTACTGACTTAATTTTTCATTTTTTTATTATATACATATTTAGATGTACATGATAAAGTATATAACATACGTGTACATTGTAAATGAACTTATAATATGATCATAACTATGAGATTCATAGTGCATATATGTACAATAACAACAATAACTCAGTGAAAGTTATGCTGATATGTGGGTTCTGAAGAGGTCTAAAAGTATGAGTCTTACCCCTAACTAGTAGTCCACACACACAGACACACACACTATATATATATATATACATACATATTAAAATAATAGAGTAATAATAATTAAAATAAAAATAAAATAGAAATAAAAGATACTAATAATAATAAAATAAATACAAATATACAAATAAGTAATAAAATAAATAATATAATAAACATGGAACACGGTAAAGAAGAAAAATAAAAGATAAAACAAGTAAATAAATACACAAAAAAGGAAGGAGGCAAGTAAATAAATAAATCAAACAAGTCATTACTAGAAAATATTTAAGCTAAATAAGGAAATATTTAGGCTAAATAACTGAGAGGTAAGTACTACATATTAAAATTTTAGGCTAAATACAAGACATAAGACTCGAAGGAAAATGTTTAAAAGATATATGAGAAAAAAAAAGGGCATCTCTATGTGAGATCCTTTACCCTTATCCTAGTACGCTAAAGTATTTATTGAGGGTCATGTCCTCAGTAAATTTCAACAAACTTATATCATCTAGATCACCTCCCCTAATTCTTTTTAGGCCTTCCTTTTTTCCTTTTACAATTTTTAAGTACAATCTTCTTGCATCTTCTCATTGAAGAGTCAGGGAGTCTCCTCTTAACATGCTTGAACCACCTAAGCTTTGTCTCTTTTAAGTTTTTATTAATATTAACCACATTTAATTTATCTCTTACCATTATATTTTGGACCTTATCTCTTCTAGTAGGGTTGCTCATTTAATGGAGCACCCTCATCTCCGCCACCATTAACTTATAACTATACACTTGTTTGATAGGCTAACAGTCCAACCCCTAGAGCACATTCGACTTAATTTATAAACGATAGAATTTACCTTTAAGCTTGAGTGGTATTTTCTTGCCACATAAAACTCCTTATGCACTTCTCCATTTAAGCCGCCCTAATCTGATAAGGTGAACTATGTCTTCATTAAACTTTACATTACTTTAGATGATAAATCTTAGATACTTAAAACACTTCTTCTGTAGTGTAACTTCTATACCAATCTTTACCTCCATATCGGAAGCCACACTATGACCTGAAAAGTTACACTTGAAGTGCTCAATTTTATTCTTGCTCAATATAAGGCCCTTCAACTTTAACATATCCCTCTAAAGTTTTAGCTTAATGTTCACACCCTCTCTTGTCTCATCTACTAAAACAATATCATCAGCAAATTACATGCACCAAGGCACATTCCCTTAAATATTCTTGGAGAGCTCATCCATCACTACTGTAAATAAAAAGGGGCTTAATGAGGAGCCTTGGTGTAGCCTAATATCGATAGAAAAATAATCTGTATCTCATCCTATCATCCTTACTTTAGTCTTTACACCTTCATACATATCCTTAATAACCTGTATATAGGTCATAGGAACTTTCTTAACTTCTAGACACCTCTATATGATTTTCTTAACGCCTTTTGTAAGTCAATAAAAATCATGTGTAGGTTACATTGTCTTTCCCTGTAATATTCCATTAATCTTCTAAGTAGATGTAAAGCTTCCATCGTGGACCTTCTTTGCATAAAGCCAAACTGGTTCTGCGAGATAGGTGCATCCTTTCTCACTCTCTTTTCAATTATCATCTCCTATAACTTCATGATGTGACTAAGTATATTAATGCCTCTATAGTTGTTACAACTTTGGATATTCCTTTTGTTCTTGTATAGAGGAATTAGTATGGTAAGTCTCCACTTATCTGACATTTTGGTAGACTTAAGGATCACATTAAAAAGCTTGGCTAGCCAAGTAAGACCCCCTTTACCTACTCTTACATATGTCTATAGGTATCTCATCAAGTCTCACTGTCCTTCCACTCTTCATCTCCCTTAAAATTCTTTTAATTTCTTTCTTTGTAATAAATTGATAACAAGTAAAGCTATGATACCCTTCGAATGTGCTAAGATCACCTAAAGAGACGCTATATGCCTTCAGTAAAAAGGCTATATACATATCTTTGCCATCTTCTTTTAACATCATTTTTAGCCATAAGCACCCGCCTAGTTAATCTCTTACATAACGAACTTAATATAAGTCTCTTGCTTTCTATTCCCTAGCTCTCGCTAACACAAATATATCATTTTATCCATCTTTATTTTCCAATCATTGGTATAATTTATCATAAGATATGTTTTTAGCTTCTAAGATTATATTCTTTGCCTCTTTCTTTGCCAGTTTGTAACTTTTTTTATTAACTACTCTCTACCTTTGTGGTGCTATCCAATATAGCTTTATAGGCACCCTTTTTGATCTTAACCTTTTTTCTACATCTTCATTCCACCACTAAGAATCCATCTTACTATCCTTGGGCCTTTTAGAAATACCCAAGATCTCTTTAATTGTATTCCTTAAAAAACACTACAAGAAAATTGGGTAATAGCGTCGGAATATTTCCGACGGAACAATATCCGTCGATATTTACCGACAGACTGTCACAACTCCGTCGAAAAATGGAATGTTTTATCGACGGAAAACAAATCTGTCGGAACTTCTGTAGGAAAAAATTTCGCGCAAAAATCTCCGATAGAAAATAGTGACGCCAAAAGTCTCGGCGACGGGAAAAAATGCGGGAATCGTTCCCGCAATTTAATTGCTTCGCCATTTACCGACGG
>JANQAP020000132.1:1481233-1495678 GCA_026874005.2 Erythroxylum coriaceum
TTTACATACGGGTAAGCCACCCGTCGGTAAATTTAGCGACGGAATACAGTGGAATGTCGGTAATTTTTCGGTTGATTTTACCGACGGTTAATTTTTTCTGTCAGTAATTTTACCGACGGTAGACAAACTATCAGTCGGTGATTTTAGCTACGGCCGAATCTCCTACGTTTTTGACCGTCGGTTTATTCCGTCGGTAATTTTGTATACCGACGGAATATTTCTCTATTCCGTCGGTAATTTTCGTCTCTAATTCACTATTTTCTTGTAGTGAAAGTTGCTACTCTCTTCCACATCTAGGTAGCATCTCCTTCCAATTTCTATTCATCTTCATATATTACTCTATCCCTAAGTTGTTTCATTATATCTCCTTTCAAATTCCACCATCTAACTTTGGTACACCTCTGAGGATTTCTCTAATAATCTATCTTAAGTTGACAAGAAAGAATTAGGAATCACCTTGCAATCCTTGTAACTAGGTCGATCTCTTTGCATTATAAAGCAGTGCTCAATTTAAGTTTTCATGGTTTTACTCTTAAAGTCACTAAGTGCTCCTTGTTTTTCTTGAACACCTTGAATACTAAAGTTTGAACTCATTAATCTCTTTCGTTTTAGCTGCTATCCACTTTGTCTTCTGGATGCATGCTATATGAATCTTATATTTGTTTAAAATCCCTACTAATTCCAAATACTTCCCTGTAAGGTTCCAGATGTTCTAAGAACCTATCCATAATCTAGCAACATCTATTTTCTCCTAGACCCAAAACTCACCGAAGAACTAGCCCTTGCTCTATCATGAAAAGTCAAAGTCATTACTCATATCCTAAAGCCTAACATAAGCAACAAAACACAATCCCAATAAGTCCCTAAATGACTCTAATATTACTCAAGAAAGGAAATATGGATTGATATTAAATTCCAAAATGTGCACTGTAATAAACAGATATGAAAATCACATGTATACGCGATCGCAAGCAAATCAAAATTAGATGGTCTAAAAATTAAACGAATAACAACAACTAGGTTTTTGCAAAATGCTAAAACATAACACTAGACGGTTAAAAAGGAACAAACAAAAAATTGAAAACTATAAGCAAAAAAGAACTTAAAAGTTTTAATTGTTCGGTGAACACCGAAAACTAAAATCCCAACACCCAAAAAGAATGAATTAACCACAAGCAATTGTTATCGTAATTAACACCATTCACCATAAATTTCGTTGTCGTTGGGCTCACTCAAGGTTTGCAAAAGAAGAAAGCAAAGCATAAGGTTTTCCAAAAGCCAAACAAGGAAACATATGGAAGGGGACTAAAAATCGACCTAGTAAAACCCAAACTATTGTAGACTACAAAAGAAGTTGAATGAAGGTAATAAAGTAGTGATACTAGTGGATCAGAAAAATGGGTCAATAGGTTTGGGGTTTTAGAATGGAAAGGGTCCAAAAATACTTATAGATAAGATAATCATCAAAGACGCTAATTTCACAAGTTAATTTGTCTCCCTGGTTCGATTGAAAGTATTTAACAAAAATAGAGGAATTTTATAAATTCTAGATAGAGTTGTGTAAGGGAAAGATTATTATTTGCACTCCTAATTACTGTTCTATTGAGATTGGACATTAATAGAGTACAAAAAGACTGGAACACTTTATGTTTATTCCTTATTAAGGAAATAGTCAGTATCATAGATTAAAGAATGGAGATATTTAAACAAACATATAAGTGCATAGTAAAGAACATGTTCACAAAATTGGCCTATATGAAAATTCCATTTGCATCATTACTTGAATGTCTACGAAAATTTTTATTATGATGACTATATAAGTGATTCTTTGACTTAAAATCTCCATAGTATCTCATACAGGAATTGTTATGTTTTGATAATACTTCATAACATTTTCTACTCAAGAGTAGTTCAATTGGTAGGCGCTAGATATAACATAAACTATATAGAGATTGTTGAGTGATGAATATAGGATTCATTAACCTAAAGTGATTAGAAAAATATTTTATTATTCTTTATTAGTATTGATTCAGGATATGACACTTTAAAAATATTTTTTAAATGTGAATAATGGAATCAATTGGTAATAGTGAAGAACTAACATGATATGACTAAAATAGAGTAGATATTAATTACATGCTCTTTGTTTAGTTGGAATATTGTATGATGAAAAAATCAAATTATAAAAAAATCATGCATGCAAAGGTTAGTCAAAACCACTTTGGTATTCCTAAATATTTGGATGATTATGATGTGTTGCTAGATGTTAATATTGATACATGGATATAAATTGTTAATTAAATAATTAAAGATGAATTAAAGGAGTATAATTTATCTAAGCTTAAACATGATTTAAGACTATAATTCATATCTATTGTCAAAATATTTGGGATCTTAATAGGTCATACACAGAAAATGAGCTAACTTGATTGTAAAGTTCAAGAACTTTAAGATTAAGTATGTGATATCTAATAAATAAGGAACAATTTGAAATATCAGATCTTATTTAAGTCTAATTAATATTTAATTAAAATTAATTGTGATTTTAATTGAAATTAGAATTTTATTTTAATTAAATTACTAAAATTTTCAAATTTGTTATAAATATACCTAGATTCTAAAAGACGGAACACTTTTCATCTATCCCTTTCAACATCAGTTATAGAGTTCTCTCGACATATTATGTTAATACTATTAAAAATAGGACATATGTGCAACTACAATGATTAAGATGAGTTGATTTCATAAACAATTCAAGAAAAATGATAAGAAAAAGGTCAAGATTCACAATAAAGTAGAAATTACAATTCATATTTTATTATGCTTTGTGAATTAATCATATTATAAATTTTAAAATGATCTTGGCTTTCTAGAAATCAAATGAAAATATTTTGTATTTATTTTTTTATACATGAGATTGGATCCTATCCCGATTTTGTAACATCTTGTTATTTATTATTTTCTAGATAGGGCATAAGCCAAAAGATATGATCTGCATGTGGTAGATTAAGGAAAGTAATTGAGAGAAATCAAGCTTGTATGTAATCTACCAATGACTAACCAAACGATAGACAATAGTTGTTGCTTATTAGTTAAGTGCTTATATGATAGAAAAACTTTATAATAACAATAATTTTTTAATGAAAAAGTAAATGTGTAAGCATATTGATAGCAAAAGTGATTACAGCTTATGAATATAGAACTCCTTGGAGAAGAGCATGGTAGCAAAAACAATGCTAAAAGCTAGCAAAGCACTACCAAAAGAGCATGGCAGCAAATCAATAATAAAAATTAGCTTAAAATGTATGTTCAGTCATGCTAACAATGAACTGTAACTAGATGATATTCAAGAACAAGAAGCAGTTTTAAAGCAAGACTAAAGAGAATGAATTGCTGACTGTGGAGGAGTTGGAATCAGTTTCAAGGAAAATTTCAAGATCTTGTAAGCTGCCTGCTGCACCCATTATGCACTTCGTGGAGGATTAGTTGCATTCTAATTTTGTCCTTGATCTCCTGTATGAGGAATTCCTTCATGGTTGTTTAGTCTTGAACACTTCTATTCCCTTCAGTCCATAAACCATATACCGGAGAGCTCAGGGGTAACTTGTAGACTATAACAATCAACTTCTTCCTGGAAGTGTTTCTGACAGCTCCATTCAACAATGTTCTTTGGGATTTGGATTGGTACATCGAGGAGTCTCCCTATTTTACAAAAGAAATCGTCAATATAACTCAGAACCCCTTATCTTCATTTTACACAAAACCTATATGTGATCACCAAAACTCCGCTTAATTGGTGTCTATCAATTAAGCGTCAACTCCCTTTACACATGTTCACCGCCCACTGAATTTCTACGTGTTGGACATTAAGGACCGAATTATTCTAAGCACCAATATATCCTACAGCCATATGCACACACAAAATGTATACATTTACGGTATTGCAAAAATTATTTATCTACTACCGCTAAGAGAGAAGCAACAGTCTTAGAAAGGGACCACGCTTAAGAAATATCGAAAAACAAAAAGGACATACGTTATAAGCTACTGCCAACTGTGCGAGGAATAAGTGCATCTCGAGAATGAAAGTCAAAATGAAAAAGTAACGGCACGCAGAAGCTTTCAACGTTATATTAAGTTGCTCCAAATTTTTATCAAGGCAGAGCAGGGGCATTTTCAAATAGATCTTAGGAAGAGAAATTTGATATTTTGTCTTCATATATGCAAAAACAAGACCAGAGAAAAGCCATCCATTTTTCTCAGGGGCTAAAGATGACGACCATACTGATGTAAATTCTATAAGGTTAATTATCTAGGAGTTTTACATGAGATGATGCGATACAAATGTACATTTGGAGAACAGGCTTAAAGTTTCTTGGTTTCTGAGGAAAGAAACTCCATTTGTTCTGTAAGCTGATCCATATGCTGACCTTTGTCCCACCCATTTTCCATTTGCTGCACATCACTTCCCATAGGTCTACCATCCATAGAGCTTGATTCAATATCCTCCGGTAGTGGGCTTTGAACAAGAAGATCATTCCAGAAGCCAGAATCATCAAGCAATGCATCAATATCAGGATCAGGGGGAATGCTATCAAAATCTAAGGGTATTGTCCCACTCACTCCTAGAGATGGATCCATAAAACCAGCTTCAGGTTCCATGAAATCTTCGCCAGGAAGATCAGTACAAGTATCTGGAATCATTTCTGATACCTGAGAAAGCTGAGGAATTATTACATCTTCCTGGGGAACAGAAATGGACGGTGAATCTTGTGCTCCTACCAGCATGCTAACATCAGGAAATCGGGAATCTGAGACCTTTTCAGAATTAGCAATGGTGGAAGACTGTATTTCAGTCATGGCAGGTGCAGGGTCATGACCTGACATCCCTGAAGCTGCCTTTACATAATTCAATGGCCTTGAAATAGGTGGAACCTCTTGGAGAGTCACTCCAGATGTACGGGTTGAAGAGCTACCAGTGTCCATAGCATCAGATGAAGACGACCCATTGCCAATGATAAAACCATCAAGATTATTATTATAAGATTCCAACCTGGAAGAAGTGTTCATTTTCATAATCTGCCTGAGCATGTTTTTAGCTGCCTCATTCATCAGAGGCTGATACTTGACAATTTGTCCATCAGAAGCACCAGATATCTCACTCTCAGAAACACCATCCTGTTTGAGCCTCCTTTTCTTGTTGGCTTCTGTAATGCGCCTATTGCTTTCATTTTGCTGCTGTACAAACTGAGCCAAGAAGCCAGGGCTTTGCATAGCCTTAGCTAAAAATGACATCATTTGTTGCTGCCGCTGTTCCATCCCTTGAAGTCGCTGCGCCATAGCTTGTAACTGAGTATCAGTAGTCTGTTGCTGCTGCCTCAACCGAACAAGTTCCTGCATTAGAACATTCTTGTCTCGTTTAAGTCTCTCAACTTCTTCCTCCAAACCAAATTTTCCAACCTCAACACAGGCCCCCACCGATGAGCTCTGCCCATGTAAGCGTTGTGGCAGTTGATGGCCATGACCATGGGCGGGCTTCCGACGACTTATGCTCTTAAGTAAGTGTTTTTGACCCCTTAAAAAACCCTCATTGGCAAATTCCCAGCGGTCTGGATCAACCTTTCGGAAACCCTGTTTAATACATGAAACAACATAAAAAGTTGTGGGGAAGAGAGGAAACATCACAATTAATTAAGACAAAATACGCAATTAAAAAAGGATTACCCACTGTAGAAAGTAAATAGCAAAAATAATGTTGAATAATCAACAGTTATTGATATAAGAAACATTCATCAAACAAGATGTTAACCACATAGATTATCATGCCTTAACATAAATCATCAAAGGTGTGCTGTTTTTTTTTTCAAGAGTGATTCTTAGTCCCTAGAATTTAAATTTGTTAGGAACCCTTTAATTCTTAGCCTAAGCATGAATTTGGCTAGCCTAAGCATGAATTTGGCAAATCTTCAATGGACCTAGGGAGCTTTTCTCCAAAAGAAGGCACTGTCAAGGTGCACCAAGGTAAGAGCCTCACCAAGGGTGACTTGCCTAAGAGTCTAAAAGCTGCTGAGGCATTCTATCAGCTCACCTCTGCATCCAGGTAAGTGCTCTGGTGCTTTTGTATTCTTTGCATAAGACATCAATGTGATTACAAGCTGAAGAAAAACTAAAACTCAATTATGGAGCAAAAGCACAACCTTCAGTTATTTAGACACAGATAATCAGAAACAAGAAATGGTTCTTGTAATACTAGTATCTGAAAAGTCAGAAACAAGAAATGGTTCTCGTAATACCAGTATCTGAAGAGTCAGAAACAAGAAATGTTCTTGTAATACTAGTCTGGGAAGACTTACATCTATAGGGTGCCCGTGGATTGAAAATTAAATAGCAAGCACAGAAGCAAGCATTCAATAGGGGACTTCTTTCTACAACATTTTGAAATTTCAACCACTATCCAGTTCAGGACTCTGTTCATTGGGTCTCCCACAAATATGCAAGAAAACATGTTTTGCAACAACAAACTTGATAATCTTGGAATTAACATAGAACTGAATAGAAAGTATGGTAGACACTGTAGCATCATAAAGTTGGCATCAGAAGAAAAGCATAAAAGACTGACTGCAACCAAACCAAGTGGATATGGAAAATATTACATGTAATTATGATATAACAATTCATTCTCTCTCCTATTTCATCACTCATTTCTTTTCCATGTACAGATTTTGTTTTACAACTCTCAAGCATCCAGAGAAATTTCTGGATATGCATAAATAATAAACAATTGGTTCTGCTGAATGTTTCCTTGTAACTTCAGCCATTAACAACCCTGACAACTGATGTTAATATTTTTTGTGGTTACAGGGGAAAAAAACTCAAGTCAATAATTCCAAAAAATTAAAAAAAAGAAAACAGATAAGCAACCATTCAGGGAAAAAGTTGCAAACTGAAGTATCAAATTTAGACAATGTCTATCATAAGCAAGTTAAAATTGAATGGAACCAATCCAAATGTATTTTATATGGCAAACCAGCAATAATTTAAATGAATACAGAAAAGCAGGTTCTCAAGCCTTTATAGAATTTCAATACCTATTTCACCTAGCTCGCCAGCAGCACTGTTATCAATCTTTGCATACTATCCACTAGATTAATGTCCAGAATCAATTTACAGAGAAGGTCAACATGACATTGAAGTCCTCCCTAATCTAAACAAAATGATGCATGCATCAATCGAGCATAACTTAAAACAAACAGCATCGAAGAGATAGACAAGTTTACTCTTGCAAAACTTTTACAAACTGCAGTAGGAGGAAATGTGCTACCCTCTCTAGCCAGTAATTTGTCTATGCTTCTGAGTCCAATTAGATCTAAGCTACAATGGACTAAAATTCAAAAATCAAATCACCAATTAACCTTCTGATCAGGTTGTGATCAACCTAAGCCATGCTTTCTTATCATTTTCCAATTCTGCTCCATTTGGTTGCTGAGAAAATACCAGAAGAATTGATATCAGAACTTTAAACTTGAAGAAATCCAAGGGTTAAGAAGGAAAAATAAAAAGAGACGTGTTCCTCAGTTTTAGAATATATGGAACAAATTGAGAACATAATGTGGTCATTATTTTTGTCAAAGGATCTTACTCCAACCAAGAACTATGTCTTGTTACAACTACTCATTCACTCTGACATTGACATACTCTGCTCAACTTATCTAAGAGTCATGGTCAAACCAGTTATGGGTAGTTATAGAATGTACTTGTTCCCTTTCAACAAAAGGGAGCTAAATCTTCAGAAATTACTGGTATTACATGGTACATTGAGAGTCACTTTATCATATACAAACAAACCAGATGACCAAAATACCTGAATCATAATTCCAAAGAGTTGGAACTCGTGAGCACCTTACCAATGGCTCTGGCCCTGGTCCTTTCCTTCATAACTCTTGTTTTACAAGGGAGAAAAGGTCACTCTATTGTATCTGTAAGCAAGCCATGTAATAGCCCATACCCTTTACAGAAAATTCACCATGTTTTCCAGATAAGTTTCATGTTTTCACCTCTACCCCATCCACACCATTTTGCTTTTATTACCTCTTTACTTCCAATTCTACAGTATTTTCTCACTCTTTCTAACTGATTTGGCATGTTTTGAGCGTAACAACACCATCTCAAGGAAGCCTCAAGTGGAATAACAGCTAGTTTATGCATGTTGGGGGAATATCAATCTCATGGAGTCCAGCATTTACAGGTGTAAGAATGAATTTACAAGCTACAACCACCTTATTACAAACATTCTAATTCCTTAGAAAACTCATCCTTCTAACTCTTAAGATGTGACCAATTTCATCATCTACAGTTGCAGATAGCATGAAAACTATCATTTTAAAGAACCTCCACATCATTGTTGTACCTACTTCTATACCACCTGCGACTAAAATAACAAAGCATGGCCTCCATTCTTCTCATGCTTAACCTGAAATCCCTAGGTTTCAGGGCAATCCTCCATAATTTCCATTACAAGCCATCCTAGCATTGGTTTCATTTACTAGAATAACATTGTTAATAACTAGCATGCCTAAAAAATAAACTCGGTTTATTAACTACATGAATTCAATTTCGACAACACAATCACTGTTCCTTGAAATGAAAAGTCAAAGAAAACCCACATGCTCTTCCCAACCTATTCTAAAGCTAGAATCAAGTTTTACCATCTTATTAAATGCTTTCTGATAACTTTAGGTCCAGAACATACTATCTCAATTCATAAGATTTATTTGCTTTTTTGGTGGACAATAAAAAAAAAATCATGGCAATGATATTACGAACAAAGCAGTATATAAATCCACCAAATTTTTTCTCCTCTTTCAAGTGTAGCTATGATTTTACACTGCATAATGTTTACTGAAGTGCTTAGCTATCACTCCAAGCTTCCTGCCTAAGATTATAATCTACCTCAGGACTCAAATTTTCATAATAAAATAAAATGTAGCTCTGTATTCTTGACCTTGACCAAAGTGACAACATGGTCTATATATGAACAAATGCTAACAGTCAACTAATTAAATAAAATCTATATCAACAATCAGTAAACACGGTGACACCCAGCTCAACATGCAACCAACTATGGGGGCACAAGGAAGGAAGATTCTACACAAAGATGGACGACAGAATTCCATGTTTCCATCCTTAAAGCATAAGTAAGAGATACGGAAACGCGTATACATAAACATAGTATATAGCTCAAGATATTCTCTAACATCAACACTGTACAAATATCGAAAGCTGCCTCTACAATATTGCTTTTGCATACCGCAAACAAGGTGTTCCAACTAAAGAACGAGTTCTATCAATAGTACAAAATACCAAAGAAGATATTTAGGTACACCAAAAGCGCAAATTCCACTACGGAAACTAATTCTCTACCCTTGTCCCTAACGTACAAGTCTACAAATTACCATCAACAAACTCAAACAACTAACCTTATCCAATAAGCAAATCAACCATCAGCTTGTGAGGAATTTAAATAGTTAAACGGTACAAAACTGAAATGAAAACAACGAGCCAAAGAGAAGCAAGCGGCAATTACGTAGGTATTAAGTTGCCTAACGAAGCTGGAGAAGTTATTGTGTTTGAAGTACTTGGGCAATAAGTCACGTGCAAACTCCGGCGGATTCCACACTACGAAGCTGTTATTGGCGGGACTCCACGACACGATCGGGTCGGTCGCCGGGTCGTCCACCATGTCGTAAGTCTTGCTCAAGAAGGGCGGCGGCATATTCGCCTGATTCGACATCGGCACCGGAGCTGAACCTCCGGCTGTGGATGCGTCGCCGCCGGAGGCATCGGCACCACTGCCCTTGCCAACAGGCCCATCCATTTCAACGCAATCCAGTGCAGAAGATGGAATTAATATGTATATGAAGCGATTAAGAATGAAATTAGAAACAAAGGAAACAACAAGATTTAGGGTTTTGGAAGAGAAGCAAATCGGTAAAACCCTAGAGATTGGGGCAGTCCAGAAAAAGTAGGGAAGAGAGAGTGAGGAATGTACGGTCGCCGAAAATTTGGGGAAGCAAAAAAAGGAAAGTTCAAATTTAGAGATTGGAGGATTATTTTGAAATTACAGCTTTGTCCTTTAACCCCTTACAAGTAAAGCTTCTTCCAACCATGATTTTTCATTTTTCACGAGTAGAACTCAGCGCTGGCTTTCAATTAAAAAAATGGATCACTCGAGGATGACTCGAAATGTCAAAATTATAAAATCGCTATAAGAGTAGGGGTATAATAGTAAAGTAAGGATAAGAATAGAGTGCTGCTCAGAAAACTTGAGCTTAAGCATATATATAGAATATCCATCCGTGGGCTAGTTTTGGACCGCGTCGGGCTTTTATAATTAACTATTACTAAGAAATTCTTTTTAGTGAAAAACATCTTGCTACATATTTTAAGAAGATGGCGGGAAGCTAAAGAAGATTTGCTCTTTTTAAGGAAAAAGAAAAGACGAAGGGCAAAAATGAGTTCACCGGCTGCCGATCTGGTGTTCCAGGTGGATAACGTCCAAGGCATGGTCGACGCTCTCTCGGCCGTCCGCTGGAAGCGCCACCAGGTAAGGTTCTTCTTCCCAACTTTCACCATTTCTTTTTTTATAGTAATTTGCTAGCTTTGTTTTATATGGCAGGACGCCGTACTAGAGTTATCGGAACACGGTGTGGTTTTGATTGTGGAGGAAACCGGCTGCCTCCAAGCTAAAGTTTATCTTCAGAAGGAGGTAGGTGCTACTACTAGTCTTAGATACCATACCGTCACATCACCACCAGAACACAGCTAATTAGATACTTTTTAATTTTCTAAAATTATAAAAAATATTATACTAATTAATGGTTGATTGGAATTTGATTAAGCTCTTCATCAAATATGAGTATAATGCGGAAGTGCGACCTCGTTTTGGAGTGAGCTTGGGCCTTTTGGTTGATTGCCTGAACACTTTTTCTGTTCCGGGACACCCCACCGTCATCGAGATCACATATCCCGGACCTGATATGCAGCTTCTTCTCAAGTACATATTTACTTTTGCACTCAGACTTGGTGATTTCGTAAACTGTTTATATATATATATATACACACACATACATATACATATACATATACATACATACATTAAAGTCAATTCCCAATGTACAAGGGTCTTTATCTTCAGTTTAGATGGTGCTTAAATACCATTTGAACAAGTTATCCTGACCAAAATTAGTTGCTTGTATTGCGGATATTGTATCCGTTTATTTTGATCGACCTAATTTCCATGGTCCTTCAGGTCTGTTGATTCAGTGGATTCCTGTATTTATGCTGAAATCCGGACAAGAATCCCCGAAACTGTTTCATGGGACTACAATTTTGAACCTGCTGGGACCAAAACTCGCAATTTTACCGTCAAAGTATACTCTTCCTTATCCTATTACTTCAAGGACTAGCACTAGTTTGGTCTTTTAGGAGAGAAATGAGAAAATTCTTTAGAATTCCTTATGCAGGATGTCAACCTATTGCATTGATGCCAATGCATTTTGGACTCAACTAATGACAAATAGAAAGTGTGTAAACTATTTGACATTTCATTTGATTATTGTATGATGCATTGATGTGAATCTAATGTTTCTGAGAGTCTGTTTTGCTTTTTTTTTTTTTTTTGGAAAATGAGAATCTGTTGTTCTTGACTAGACCTTTTTTTTCATGAAATGAGATTTAAGGAAATAATTGCAAGGGCACAGTTATTTCGGAAATGGTTTTTTTTTTCAAGAGATGTTCCTACTACTTCAAAACACCAAGTAATATGCTTTGTATTTGATGCTATCAAAAAAAAAAGTCTCGATCCTAAAAGTTTAGCTTTATTTTACAAACTTTTATGTTTCATAACCAGCTCCTTTTCTCAATTTGTTGTCTAATGTTATGGTATTCCACAACATAGTCTGCAGCACTGAAAGAAGCTATTGATGATCTCGAATGGCCAGGATCCAGCATCCAGATCATTCTAAAACCAGTACCCCCTTCTGTTACTTTCAGGGGAGAAGGCCATGGAGACTTGCAGGTGTTATTTGTATGAGCAACTACTTGGCGTGTAGGCTGAATTATATTCACATTTTCTAAAACTTTTGCTTTTTGTAGATAGACTTCATGTATTACGCCAACACCGACTTGTTAACTGCATTTCACTGTGATCAGCAAGTATCTTACAGGTCTTTTCTCAAAACTGTTGTATGAAATCATTGGACAGCTCCTCGACCGCTGTCTGACTCTAACTTCTATGCATAGGTATAAGTACAAGTTCCTTCGAGCTACAACTTCCAACATTCCCAGCAGTGTGATTAAAGACAATAGAGGTAGCAAGTTGAGCATTGGGAGAGGTGGCATGTTGAAAGTTCAACATCTGGTTTCAGTTGCAAGACCATCACACTCACATATTGATTCAGCTGGCTACCAGCAACCCTGTAGAATTGCCTATATTGAGTTCTTTGTGAATCCTGAAGAAGATGACACCACAAATGGGTGATACGTGATTATGTTAGTAATGTGTTGATGTATTCATCCCCCTGTACAACATGGTATAAATGTGGTGATGAATGCTTAAAGTAAAATCTTTGAAATGTTGTGGCAAGCCAGCGATGCATGATTTATATGACGTTGATTCTCAGAATTCATTATAAACTGAATTTCGACGTCTCATATGTACTGCATGTTTTTTGTTTCTACTTTCTGCTACTTGCTAATGTTCTTTATCACTTCCTTGTAAACGTGACTGTTTGGTGAACTCTGGTGATGAATGCTTAAATGTCAAAATGGGACTTTTGAAAATTAGGAGCAGGGAAGTTGTGCATGGATAACACTGATTCTGTGTTACTGCGCTTCGTAACAGCGTGTAGGGTGAATAGAAAAACATGAAGGCAAGATAAGAAGAAAAGGAAAGGGAGTAATATTTGAGGGGGTTGAACCCGACGTGAATCGAACACGCAAAAGTCCCATTTTGACATTTAAGCATTCATCACCAGAGTTCACCTAACAGTCACGTTTACAAGGATAACACTGATTCTGTGTTAATGCGCTTCGTGACAGCATGTAGGATGAATAGGAAAACATGAACGCAAGACAAGAAGAAAAGGAAAGGGAGTAATATTTGAAAGGCTTGAACCCGACGTGAATCGAACACGCAACCTTCTGATCTGGAGTCAGACGCGCTACCATTGCGCCACGGATCCGTTTTCAAGGAGGGTCATACAATAAATTTTAAGACTCACTTCTTTTTTAATTTATTTGTTCAATTTGTTTTTTTAT
The DNA here is from genome assembly GCA_026874005.2 of Erythroxylum coriaceum. Classification (NCBI taxonomy): domain Eukaryota; kingdom Viridiplantae; phylum Streptophyta; class Magnoliopsida; order Malpighiales; family Erythroxylaceae; genus Erythroxylum; species Erythroxylum coriaceum. Next base: position 1,494,551 of record JANQAP020000132.1, read on the forward strand.
TTTCAAATTTAGTAAAATAGTTGCTTGTTTATTTGAGATTTTAGTTTTGATTTTTTTCCAGTTTTTAAAATTTATAAAAATCACAAAAGTTGTTTTTATTTTTTTATTTTTATAATCTAATTTACTATTAATTAAATATAATTATTAATAAGAATTATGAAAATTTTAATTTAATATTGTATATTTAAATAATTAAAATTTATTATTAATAAATTTTATGAATAATTTAATTTATTTAATAATCTATTTAATTTCTTTATTTTAATAACTATTAATTAATATAAATAAATATAAAATATCTTTAAAATATGTATAGTTCAAATAAAATTTGATTTATATTTAAAATAAAATTTAATTTTTAAATTATTTATTTTAATAAAATATTGTAAAAAATATTGAAGTAAATTTAATTAATTACAAACAATTTATTTTTATCTTTTATATAATATGTAATTATCATCAACAATACAAATATAACTACATTTGATTAATAAATAAATATGTTTTTGTTTTTGTTTGAAAGAAAAAACAAAAACACAAACTACAAATAGAAAATGAAAAATACAAATTGCAATAGAAAAATAGAAGTAAAATCAAACAATTCTCATTTAAGAGATCGACTAAAAATGGCTCACAACATTGAATTATGAAAACTAAAAGAAAAAAGTTCTCTCTCCTCTACTAAGTCGTTTTATAAACAAACCAACAGGTTCTTATCAATATTATAATCTTTGGCAGGTCCTCAAATATAAGAATAACATTTGCAATTTTATCATGATGTTAAACTCACATTTAAGTTTTCACTAAATTAAGTATGATTTGGTTAATTATAAACCACAAAAATTAAGGTAGACACATAATAACATCATAACCTAGCTATATTACTTAAAAATTATCAATGTGCTTTCTTTGAGGTCCATCAACTAATTCCTTACAAGAATTTAGAAACAAGCGTGTGGCAACAAATTCTTAAAAAAATAGTTAGCCAACAAGCATGTGGCAGGTGAGGCCTGGCGCTAATGACATTATAGGAAACGAAGTCAACAAAAAGGAAGCTACAAGGTCTCCCCTTTGATTGAGACATTGATTCAGGAACATGTTTATGATCATGTATGAGCTCTCTCCAAT
>JANQAP020000132.1:1637206-1649626 GCA_026874005.2 Erythroxylum coriaceum
AGATTCAAGGGATTCCTACTGGGAAAAGGTGAATTTAAATTGTTGAATGGTCATTTTTAATCATGCACTTGGTTTTAGACATTTCTGGTTTGTTTGATGTTTTTAATAGAGTCAATTATTGTGTTAGTAGAGTAATTATGTTTTGTGTGTCAATTTAAGCATGTTTGATTTCTGGGCAGAAAAATAATGAAGTGAGTCACACAAAAACAAAGAAACACAATTGCATAAATCGATTAATTTTTTGTCAGTTCTTCCCTCACAAAAACAATAACTCAACTGTCCAGAAAATTCACGCAACCAATGGAGAAAACGCAGCTACCCAAGATGGATAAGATCAGTGAAAAATCCAGCTACCTTAAATAACACAAATTACCAAAATAAGCTGCTAAAGAAGCTCCAAAATCACCAAAATTCTGCGAAATACCTTCATTAAAATATGGTGATTTTTATCCTAAATAAATTCTGTCATCACTAGAATTGCAGTTAATTGCAATTCTAATTAAATAACAATTAAGCTTAAATAAGATTCAGTATCTTATATTGATCCTTATTTATTAAGTATCTCATATTCAATCATAAACTTTTTCAAATTGTACGATTAAGTCCAACTTGATTAAAACACATATTCTCTTTTCAATCCATTCTTTGCATGTGACGTATTAGATTCCCAAATATGCTGACAATAAATGTAAGTAATAACCCTAAATCATATTTAAGATTAGATATGTTAAACTCATTTAGTTCATCTTTAATTTTCTAATTAAAGAATTAATATCTATATATCAACATTGGTGTATAACAATACAATATGACCTCCCAAATATTAGGAATATTAAAGTGATTTAAAGTAATCTTTTTGTGCATGATTTTTTGTATAATTCAATTCCTTCATCGTATAATATTTTGATTAGACATAAAGTATGAAATTAATATCTAGTTTATTGGAGTCCAATCATATTCTCCACCACTAATAATTGATTCAATTAATGATATTTGAAAATATTTTAAAGTGTCATTCTATCTTGGACAAGGATTTCTTGAATATTTACTAATAAAAACAATAAACAATCTCCTTAATCATTTTAGGTTGATGAATCCTGTATTGATTACCCAACTACCTCTATATAGTTCATTTATATCCAATGACTAATTACTGAGCTACCTTTGACTATAATTGGTCATAAGTGGTATCAAAATATAACAATCCCTATATGAGATACTTTAGAATCTCAAGTCAAAGGATCAATTATATCATCATAGTGAGAATTTCTATAGAGATATAAGTAATGTTTCAAATAGAATTCTTGTATGGGTCAATGTAATGAACTTGTTCGCTAGCAAGCACACATACGTTTGTTTAAGTATCTCCATACTTTAGTCTATGAGACTGACTACTTACTTTATAAGAAAAAATATAACATGTGTTAGCCTTTTTATCTTATATGTTAAGATATATGGTATATATCTTATTATTTAATTTTGGCATTTTTGATAATTATATCTCCAAGATAATGAAAGATTTCAAATTCAAATCAAGATAAGGTAGAAGATACATTGAGTTTGACTTGGATAAAGAAAAATCTTCTAAAAGATATGGATGTGCCTACGGTTGTGAATATGAAGAATTCTATGATGAGAAGACTACTTGTATGATGTGAGTATCTTGTTCTTGGGTGTATTTACGGTTGGTGTACTGTCAATGTTCCATTTTCATTATTATTGTAAAATACATCATTGTCAAAAAAAGAGATGATCACCATATAGTTTGGTAGGTGGCTTACTTTCAATTGAGTTGTTCATACAACCTACTTCGTTGTTCTTGGATGGTAACGTCTTATGTTGGCTACGGTTATTGATGGTATGAGACGTAGTCAATTGTGAGTGGGTGCTGTGTTTTTGTGGTTAATTGTATGATTTTCTGCAGCTGGTTTGGTGGCTATTGTGTGTGATTTTGCAGCTAATTTTACGTTGATAATGAATCCATCATTTTGCTGCATTTTCTATTGATTGGGTGACATAAATGGGCTGAATAATTATTGATGGCCAGCTGCATTCTTTCCTATTGTTAAACGACAATTGAGGATTGCCTTGGGTAATCTTTTGGCTGTCGTTATGGTGTTGGTGTGGGAAAATTTCAGAAGTTTTTGTGACTTTGTAACTGTTGTCTTTGTTGTTGGTTTGATGCGTAAAACTTCAGCAGTGGTTACGGTTGTTACAGCTCTATTGGGTTAACGTTTCGGTGATAAAACGCTTGTTGATTTGAGATGTTTTGTGGCTGCTGTGCGTGGGATGTTTCAATAACTATATCAAAGATTCATAACAGCATTCTTCGTAGACAACTTCCCGCTCTTTCGTTGAAGAAGCGGCATATTTAGGGAAGTTGTTGTTTATCTCAAGTGTTTTCATTTATGTTGAATTTTGTTTAATCACTTAAGTTGTTTATTTTATTTCATTTTCATTAAACATTGTTTGAGAAAATTCTCTATTGATTTATATTTGTGCGTTTAATTTTTCTATTTTTTGATTATGCTAGAAACGACTGCGGTAAAATATGAAAGTTTGCGAAATCAGTACATCCCTTCAAATTTGTCAATTTCCAACTTTAATAGAACAATGACTAGGAATAATTTAGGGATAATACATAAATGTAATATGAATCTTATACTTATGATCTCATAATTTCATTTGTAATGTATATTTATGTCATAAACTTTATCATATACATATAAATATATAAAAAATAAAGAATGTCTTTAAATAATTATGACATTAAACTATACTCAACTAATTGGTTGTAAGACATAAACCAATAATCTCCCACTTGTACTAAGCCAATCGTTCAAGTATCTTATATCATATTACCATATGATGATCATGCTAATACTGGGATAGTGGTTTAGTAAGAAAATTCTTCAAGATTCTCTATAGTGATCATTTATTTAAATCTTACAACTTTCATCTCAATTATCATTATAATTATGAAAAACTATCTAAATACATAGTTGGATCTTTGATGAAACCTTAGCTCCTTTTGCATACTCAATGCCTCTAATATTCTACAGTACATTACTATCTTAACAACAAAGGAACTATACTAAGTTCATTAAAGAATTCTATGATCCAAATTTTTTCCACTAAATTAAAAATATATTATGGCTTGATTAGCAATTAATGTTATATTGGAACCTTTCTAATCTCAAAATAATATTGTTTCAAGTAAAGTGTACCTTAACTAGGATTGACCTCTAAAATTAATATTCATACATCCTTGAGCTTAAATATCAACTCATACATAAAATAACAGACATTTTTAATACTTCATAAGTATAGATATCTCAAATGCTAAACACCTTTAGTACGTTATCTATGTACTTGGACTTAAAATAGGCAACTTTCATATCTATCTCCATAGATCTAATTCTCATAATTAAGTTATTAACTTTTTCATATCTAACAAGAGTTGTTATTGGACTATCATACCAACAATTAAAAATATGATTTTTTTTCTCTATGAATAGTATATCTTTACATACTCCCATTAAAGAGAAAAATTATACTCCTATTAACCTTCTTGTAAACATGATAAATTTATAATTATTGTCTAAATAAAATATTTGAATTCATCACGAAAGTGAGTCTTTCAATGTGTCGTATCCTTTGAACTATACATTAAATGTATCAATAAAAACACTAGTTCTAATTGGATATATTGTCACCAAATTTAAACCTTTCAAATTTCTTCTTACTCCCACTATTTATCTTAAGAACTATTATCATATAAGTGCATGTTGAAACAAAAAAATTATTTAATAAGGTTTGCCAAACTATATCCAACGAATTGGATATTTTATAACCTTATATTATCTTACTTAGTTCTAAACTTATTGGATAATATATGCTTTAACTAAGTATCACATTACAAAATCATTAACTTTGACTCTTTCAAAGTCTTATAAGTCCATATGTAATATAGAATCTTATTAATTGATTTAATTGTAACTATCAAAGCAAAAATTGTTATACTATGTTTAGTTATATAAGCAATAAACGTTGCATCATAAAATATCTCATATTGAATTTTCCTTTTGACACAAATACATACTATTATGGAATTTAGTTGTAGAGGTTTTTAATAGAAAATCTTATCTTCTATAGATAATCATAAAATTTATAGCTCACTGTATCGATCTCATCAAAGTGCTTCGACATTCTTAATGCTTAGTTTCTTCTTAAATTAAATAATTTAACCTTTAAAAAATTAAATCAATATTTCGTTTAAAACATAAAGTTCTCACATGGAGATTTGTAAGAGGCTTATGGGGATTTTGAGATGCCAATTGCTATTGCTTAAAGAGAAAAACTTAATTTAGGTATATATTTTTTCACCTTTATTATTTGTTGAAAATTAATCATCACTTTATTTTGTTTATAATGCTACTTCTGTTGTTTTACGACTTACAATTTCTTTGTAGGACCAAGGAAGAGGTGTTCCAGAATTGCAAAGATTTGCAATTTGAATTCTAAGTCAATGTGTGAATGCAACAAGTTGTGAAAAGAACCAAATCTAATATTACCCAAAATAGTACTTGGTATTGACTAGCATTAATATAGTACTATACTAGAACAAAATCTAATATTAATATTGATGCTATATTCATAACATTACATCATACTACCCGTGATTGCCATTTCCCCATTTTCTTTATTAGTATCATTTCTTCTGATTCCTCTTCTATATTTACTTATTTAGTTATGGACAACTGCTTCCTAACCACGTCTTTGAATGCCTGGCAAAAGCCAAAGCCTTGTTTTGTTTATATGTATGTAACTCGCATCCCGATGTTAACTTTCACAATCAGCACAACGATTGTCTATCTGTATCTCCCTTTTCATTAAGTCCATAGTGTCTGATTTGCTCTCCTTGCCTAACAACAACATCTATAGCTCTCTTCTCTTTTTATCCAACATAATTGAGCATCTCAAGGACTTGTCTGTTCCTCTCACAAATGGCACCGGCTTCTTTCTGTAACGTCACGGTTTGTGTAATGGATGCTTCTGGCCACCAGGGGTCTACTCTGGTCAGGAGGCTTCTTCAGAGAGGCTATATCGTTCCTGCTGCTGCTCACAACCATGGTAGTTCATTAGTTGCTATACATGTTATTCTGTTTCTTTTGTGCATGAACCTGAATGTTCTGGAGTGGATCTTATAATCAGGTGAGGTGAAAAAGCTGAGTGGGGTATCAGGAGACAACAAAAACCTCAAGGCTTTCTCTGCAGACCCTTTTGACTACAAGAGCATAATTGATGCACTAAGAGGCTGTTCTGGTCTGTTTTACGCCTTCGAGCCTCCTGAAGACCACCCCACCTATGATGTGCGTCAAATTCAACATCTTTCTTTTTTCCTTTTACTGTTCTCGTTACTCTTTTTTCTTTAGTCTCTCTTTGCCGCGTTTCTAAGGAACTCGAGCGCATTTCAATTACAGAAATGATAGAATTTTTTAGGCATTCATATATGGTGCTTATTCACTGGAAAATAATTTTCTATGAAAACAACTGCATTCATATACGAGTCATAGTTTGTGATACACCGATCATCTCCATAACTTTTTCTTTTTGGTGTTTGCAAATGCGTTACTACAGTTTTAATGTCTCTTATTTATTTGCACAGTCGCTGTATTTTGTTCTCGATCTTTTAGAAGGAAAAATTTAAGATTAGTAAAGGAATTACTTCAGTTCTAGTTCTTGTTAGAAGGATGAGGTCTATTAATATAAATATCTGATATCTTTGAAGGAAATTAAGAGAATATTTCAAGTTCATTTTTTATTCAACTCTCAATTCCTATTTTAATATCATGCTATTAGGCCCTTTTTCTGAGTATTACAAAAAGAAATACTTTAAAAAAGGCCTTTTTTAATCTTGAAATGCTCCTTTGTTTCGATTCTAAGACTTTGTAGTCAGTTTCTGTATCTGTACCATCCTCAATTATTGATTATCAAGCAGAATAGCCAAGGTCTCACTCACTGGATGGAGGCAATATTATAATTGTGGTCCTCAAAATCTTAGGTTGTAGTTTTCTATTGAAAAAATAGTTGGATGCCATGGCACCCACCACAATTTTCACCTCTTATGTGCGTCCATTAGTCCAATAATGTCCAAAATGAGAGGTCCCAAGATGGAAAGCATAGATACAACACCTGTAAAAGCTTCCATCTATACTTAGCCCCATCAATTTCTGTCATGAACCTGGCTTGCTACTAGCAAATATGTAGCTTTTAAGAACTTTGATGAACTGTGGTCGAAATTGGAGCTTCAAAATCTTGGTGGATATGATAAACCTGTCAATGAAGAACTATACTGTCTTGACATAGCCTGCAACTGTCGGCAAATTCACCTTATTATCCCCACAAATGATTCAGCACAGTTAATGCTGCGAAGCCCGAGGGTCCTTATATACACGGATTAGTTTCCTTTGCTACTTAGTAACACCAGATTCTCTGCTATGATTACTTTGTTCCAACGATTTTCCACATTTAATAAGACATCATTTTGTAGGTTCTGCATGTAATTTTTATTATAAAACGACCTCATATTGAGTGCGAATTAGAGTTCAAACAGAATAATAAGACAAAGAACTTAAACCCTATTTAGTGGACTACCTTGAGTTTAAATGGATATAACAGCCCTTTAAGTTTGACTATTAAACTTTGTGAAATCGGGTTGCTATTGAATATATATCATATCGGTTCCATATTTGTTTGTGGCTTCTGAAAGTGACTGGCTACAATAGGTAGCTTGTCTTATTCTTCGTTTCTCCGATTCACCTTTGTACTTATAGCTTCAGGTTTTTGTAGGTAAAATAAAACTGATAACGTGTAATTGTTTATTTCACAGGAATTCATGGCAGAGATAGAGGTGCTTGTAAGACATTTTTGCCGCTAAGGGTAATTTTGTCAATTTCTCATATAGTGGACAGTTATTAATTGTAATTTGATTTTTAAATAAATTATCGGTTAAGTTACGTAATTTGATCAAGATAAAGATAATAAAGTGGCCCAATAAATGCTCTAAATCAATGAGTCGAAGTCTGGGTGAAAATGGATCCCTTTTAGTGTGGACTTGGTCCATATCGACCTTGTGATAGGGAAGCTCGATATGGAAGCTATATAAATAGGTTAAGATCTCTTACAGTTGCTCATGTCAATCGCGAGCATAGGGAATCTCTGACCCGTTAAGAGAGCACACGTTTTGAGAAAACTATAAAAAGGCCTAAACCACGTGCTGGTAAATAATTTCCGTAAAGGTCCCGGGAGATTGGAGCTTGTTTGGTGCCTGGAATCGGCTTCAGAATCAGAGATGGAACCGAAATCAGGTATTTCGTATTCCTTCATTTTTAATTCTTTCATGACCGATCCTAAATACATAATAAGGTCTGCGCTACGTATTACACGTGGTATCAGAGCGGTTATTTGATCGGATTGTCGAAAACGAAGGTTTTTTTAGTTTTTCATCTCATATGGTTTTCCTCTGTTTTTAATTCGTTTTTTCAGTTTTTTAACGTATATAATTACGTAGAAGTGGTATACATAAGGCTAGCTATGGAAAATGGGCCAAACGGAGCGAAAATCGGGCCTCCGAGATATTGAAAATTGCCTCTGACGTCGGAGGGGAAGAAGACAACGCTGCTACAGTAGACGAGGAGAGTGTCATACAGATGACGCGTCCAACCAGACGTTACCGCGTTTGACCACGCGGAGCGCGATGTGTGTCTCGCGTGCGTTGCAAGCGCAGGCGCGCTCCCACAGGCGTGGGTATGCGGGCTTATGCACTGCACGCACCCATCCGGACCGAACACGTGGCACAGTCGGATGGAGGACACATGTCGGCATAGCAATAGTAGGCGTGCGTTACATGCATGCGTGACAGCGCCACGCGCAGTGACATGGCACTGACGTGTCCGGCCGTACGGACGCTATAGTGTTTTCCAAAAAAAAGAACCCCAAAAATTTCATATTTTTCGTAAGGGTGTCCTGGGGTGTTTTGGGTCAGTTTTCGGGTTCAGGAAATTTATAAAGTGAATTTTTCCATTTTTCTGGATGTATTACATTAGTAGTAAATTAAAGTTTAACTCCAAAAAAAGGATTAAGGTATTCCGAATTCGATTTCGAGTGAATTTTCATACTTCAGACATCACATGAGGGAGATATTTCAAATTTTCATGTCTCGGGTCTCATATACAGGGTTCGGGATTGCATGATGGTTAATCAAAAAAGGAATTGAGACATTCTAAAGCCATTTTTGAGTGAATTTTCGTGCAATGAACTTACAATAAAGGAGATACATAAGATTCTTATGTCTCGGGCGGTCGGTTCAGTATCAAGTAATGCACAATAGTCACTCTACTGAGATTTTTCTTTTACAGAAGTTTGAAATGAAGTTTTCAGAGAATGTCTTCAATACGGGTGTGTCACAATAAGACTGTGCATTCAGGTTTTTACATTTATTGAAATTACATTATCACATACCATATGCCCATAAAGAATGTGAGGATAACATAAAGTTGTATCCCTTGTGTTAGTGGACTTTTCGGGATACTGATGAGAATGTAGTCACCAAAGTGGCCTTTCAAGTCAGTATTTTGGATTGTTCTATTTATATGTTGGGGGATTTCTCTGACTTTATGTTTGGTTATTCTTCCCAAAGGTGTGGCCTTACATAACATTTTGAGATGATCATAAAGGCATTAGATGGAGGAAAGTCGGTGCTTAAACGATTTATTCACCCAAAGGTGGTAGTGTTGTGAGAGTTGATGGTTTGTACTCTAATCACTTTTTATGTGGAAGTCTAATTGCATATATTATGTATTCAGCCCAAAGGTGTTTCATAATATGTGTGATCGGATTTTCAGGAAAGATACTGTTTAATGGCTTTCAGTATCGCTGTTATCCTAAATTTGTGCTGATCTAAGCAAAGTTACTAAAGAGTCACCTTTTTGGTCAATAAAATCAGTGTCACCATTGAAACCCTGACTGGTTTCAATACAAGAAGTAGATAGAGGATGTATTGAATGTTATGGAAATAGCTGAGGTTGATATGGCCATACAGATACGCAAGTCATCTCTACCTACATCCATGAGCTCGAAAGCTCATAAAGCAGCCTATGAAGCCCATGATCGGTCTGACAGTTTATATCTTATGACCATTAAGAGATTCGTACCTAACCATCTGCTTAGTGAACTTCCGGACATAGACATAGCGAAGTAATTTCTTAGAAATGTCTCCCAGAGGTACACAGTCTCATCTAGTGTTGAGACAAGTGCCTTGATTAAAGAATTATTCTCCATGAGGTATACGAGAGAAAAAGGGGAGTAAGGAGAACATATCAAGAATGATTCATCTTCACAGTAGACCAAAGATGCTAGACATTTCTTTTCCTGATGTCTTCATAGTTCACCAGACTTTGAATACACTCCCTTCAGAGTTAAGTAATCTAGTGAAGACATATTATTTACAAGATGAGGAATGGAACTTCAATGCTTTGATTTCCCATCACATTGCTAAGGGGGAGAAACTCAAGTTTGTTACTCCTACAACCCTCGATGCAACTAAATGGAAGGCAAAGGTAAAGTACACTAAGATTAAAGGTAGAAAGACTGAATCTTCTCCACATGTTGATACTGGTCAATCCAGTTCTGGTAAAGGTCTGCATGACGTAAAGAAGCCAGCAGTATAAGGCCTAGAAGGAAAGACTGTGACTATTAGATAACTCTTTAGCTTATCAATTTATGAATTCGATTTGCGATAGTCACATTAAGTACTTGGTGACTATATAGTGGAGTATCTAATCAAGGTGCTTCCACAGTGCAAAGGTTCATATCTAGGATAAGCCAAATAAAGAAAAGGAGGAATTGATGGTTGACAGTAATGAAGAAGTGGAAGTAATATCTATAGGGAATGTATGTACTGAATCTTATTGCAAGATTTATTTTGGTTTTTACATGACACATTTTATATATGGTCTTTGGATCAATTTTGAACAAAGAAGGTTGCGTTTTGTATTTAACTTCTGTTGTATAGTTGTGTTTAATGCAAAACATAATGATACAACTTTCTTGTCACATGGTTTGTATAGAATATGTCTTACCCCGAATTAGATATATACTTCTTTGTATCTTGCTAAACAAGTTATGAAATAAGGACCCTAATGAATGAAAAGTCATATATGGTGTGGTGTTCGCAAGGTTACACACGCTAAGTTTTACTATTTATAATCTTGGCAAATTATGCATGTGCATGGGTCGTTCGCGTAATACCTAAGATATTGATCCCACGAGGAAGGCTAACTATTCCTAAATCTAAGGTCGCCCTAAACTACAATAATTCTAAATAAATAACTAATGCAGAAAAATTAAATCAATTAACAAGCAATTATGAGAAATTAAAGTGCCAAAGAGTGACAAAATTGCAACCACACAACCCAACTTGAAATCAACATAGAAATCACTAAGTGAGAGAAAGGGGATTTTAATTCGAAATTAAAGAAAACCTAACCATTTATGGAATTACCGAATTAATGGGTCTAGATGGTCCTAGGGTAAATTACTCTCTCTCAAGTTATAATTCTTGACCCTAATTGATAATCCTTAATTTAAATTATGAAATTGCGATCTCTCGATTCGCAATTGGTCCAAAACCTAAATTAGTTTTAAATTTGTCTACTAACCTACCGGGAATCTATGCTCGATCTCTTGTTACACGACTTTATCGGTTTGATTCAATTCTTGACCTATCAATTCACCTAACTCTCGTTAGCCCAAATTGATGATTTTTACCTGGCTCACCCTCGCAGTTTGTTGCCTAATTATTAAGAACAGATTTGAAATCACAATCAAATCAATAAAAACACAATCAATTAAATTTTATTAATCTCAAAAATCAAGATCCAAAGGTGAATATAAACATAACTCAACATTCAAAGAAACGATTCTCAACACCTATTTCAATCCTATACATAAATAAAACTAAAATAAATGGAAATATTGTCGAGAATGGAATCTCGAAAGCGGCGACAACGGGAAACCACCTGTTACAGGAAGTACGTCGTGTCTAGCTTGTTTCCGTGTCTCTCTTCCTTCGTCTCCTTGCTCAATCTCTTGATTTCTCTCTATGGTTTCTCTCGGAATTGGCTGATATGGAAGCTTTCTTGCACAACTCTCTAGGCTTTCCCCTCTCCTGGCGGCTGTAACATCATGTTCTATTTATTCTGTAGAAGCCTTAGGTCAAAGTTGGGGTCGAAACGGTCTATAAAATCTCGCGAAAATTGAGTTTTTTTGTCATCCAGATGTAGGGCATCATTGTGACCCTACCTGCCACTATCGTGGCCTGTGATTTAACCTTTTTGTCACGATCGTGGCCTGACTTAACGATCTCTGTCACGATCGTGGCCTGCTGTGCATGATCGTGGCCTGGCTGCTACTAGCTCTTCCTTCTCTATCACAATTATGGCCTGCTGTGCACAATCGTGGCCTATGGCTTTGGGTCGAAACTCCTCGAATCTTCGCCTTTCTTCCCCGTTTATCCTGAAACACTAACAAACGCATCATGGCACCTCAAAAATATAACATTTAAGCTCAAAGACTTAATCTAACCCATAAAAACACTAAAACATACAAACTAACATAATCACACCCTAAATGCACGCACACCACTTAAATTCACACTAAATAAATAACAAATTCAACCCTAAAACACTTGCAATTACACAACTATCATCTGGCATAAAAGTTTAAGCCACATTTCCAGAGCTAAGGTTGAGAGATTGATTAAGGAAAACATTCTCTCAATTCTAGATTATGATAATCTGGGAACATGTGTTGAGTCTGATATATAAGGATATCAGCAGACCTTATACAGTTGCATTGTGTAATTCCAAAAGTATTTTGATATTTATTGATGATTATTCCTATTACAGTTATGTGTTCTTACTTAAAGACTGAATGTTGAGAACCAATTGGGACAATTCATTCAGAATGTCAGATCTAACCATGGAGGAGAATATTATGGCAAACATGGTGTCTCAGGAATTGAAAAGGTCTGTTTGCCAGATATTTGGAATAGGTTGGGATCAATGTTACGAATACGGTACTGTACTTGGTACCAGATTGAATTCTGGTACGGTACTGTATCGGTATCAGTCAATATCGGATATCGTTTCGGCTAATTTTTTAAATTTATGAAATAGTCCCTAAATTTTTTTTTAAAATTACAAAATAGTCCATTGTCATATTGTAAAGTTGCACTGTATATTTTTAACCCTGTCTCCAAAAATCAAAATAATAAATAATTATCACAATTAATATGAAATAACAATAATTTTCAGATATTTCACATATAAATAATAACCACAATTTATATGAAAAAAG
>JANQAP020000132.1:1674397-1701538 GCA_026874005.2 Erythroxylum coriaceum
AAGATAATCCGATAATGGTCAAGGTGTTCTCTATGGGAGATAAACTCACGTATTAAGATATTCTGCATGGAAGTCGGGGTCCAGGAGCGGGTCCCTACAGAATGCCAATTGAGTCAACACTTTTGTTTTTGGCATTGGAAGCTTTGAGCAGGATATGAGAATTATCCAACGAAAGATAAGCAACGAGAAACTCAACAAGTTGATGACCGAGTTCTAAAGTGCAGCAGGCCCAGCATAGCTGGTTAGGGGATGAACTAATATAAAAAGGCGTCTTCAGCTCATCTTCTAGTCATCAGCTCGTAATGGAACAGCCTTTGGAGTTCCTTTGGCTTGCCATTATTGGAGGCACGTTCTAGGAAATGCGACGGAAGACATGAACGGAAATATTGGTTGGAACCTGGAACTAATAGAATAATGAAGAAATTACAAACCTTTTACCACTTTTATAAAGAAGAGAATGGCATCAGGAAGGAAAAAGCAAAGCAATCAATTATCTAACATATCTCAACTTCTACGGCATTTCAAGACTGAAGATGAATCGAGTTGAGTTTAACGAGAAGTGAAGGCAAAGAATATTTTATCTTCAATCAGATACAGGTACATATATATACAGATTTATAACTGAGTTAGTTCCTACGTATAAGGAGCCACTACTTTAACTAACGTGATTTGTGAAACTGAAAATATTTGAGCATATCATGGCTTCGTTTCTTCCTGTAGAATAGGTCTTTCGTGCCCCCGCAAGATTGAGTTGCCATCATGGAGGCCAATCTTGGACCTGTGTAATAGGAATTGTTTCTTCAGAACTGCCTTTGTAAAAGAGTTTGCAAGTTGGTCATTGGTATGGACAAGCGAAACACGCAGCTAGTTTTGATTTACCTGTTGTCTGACAAAGTGGAAATCAAGGGTGACATGTTTCATGCGAGAATGGAACACGAGATTTCGGCAAAGATATGTGGTGCCTAGATTGTCATAGTATAGTTGGTGGTGATGTGAAGGGCTGATGAGTTCTTTGAGGATATTCATGATCCAATTTAACTCAGCTACGGTGGATGCAACGAATCGATACTCTGCTTTGGTGGAGCTAAGAGCAATGATTTTTTGTTTCTTGGATGCCCAACTAATGGGAGAACTGCCAAGGAAAACTATAAATGCTGAGTTAGATGTAAAATCGTCCGAATTCCCAACCTAACTGGAGTCTGAAAAAACATGAAGAGTGGGACTGCTATTTTTGTTTTAATTGTATACCAAAATGAGTGGTACCTTTGAGATAACGTAAAAAATGTTTAACAGCTAACCAATGGATAATAGAGGGATTATACATAAACTACGACAACTTATTATATGGGAAAGAGATATCAGGTCGAGTTAGGGACAAGTATTAAAGTGAGCCAAGAATTTTTCGAAATTTGGTGGGATTGGTTTTAGGTGTAATATTATGTAAAGTTGAGGCAACTTTGTTGTTGAGAGGGGTGGGCATAGCTTTTGCATCAAGCATGTTAGTTTGGCTTAGTAAATCAATGATGTATTTATGTTGGGATAAGAAAAGACCTTGAAAGGTGATGTGAGCTTCTATGCCCAAGAAGTGACCTAAATCTTTTAGAGAAAATCGTGAAGCAAGGGACTGTATAAATGTGGTAGTAGTGGGTAGGTGGTTCTTGTGACGATAATATCATCAACATAAACTAAAAGATATATGAGAACTGAATTATTATGATATATAAAGAGGGAGTTATCAGAGACTGAATTATTATGATATATCTCTATGGCTGAATATATGCAAGCAATCAAGACGATAATTGATGACTTGGCCTTAATAGGCCTGAATCTCCAAGTTGGCCTCAAGCAAACGTTACCAATTCTAAGGTCAATAGCAAACGCAATTCCTGGATAGTTGATTCAGGCTCTTCCCATCACATTACATCATACCTGAACAATCTCTCGGTGCATTCTAAATATGAAGGCAACGAAGACATCATGGTGGGAGATGGTAATGTCATTCCAATCACACATACAGGCTCAACTTCTATACCCACCTCTAACAAATTTTTTCAGTTAAACAATGTGTTATGCTCACCACAAATTTCAAATAATCTTTTGTCTGTCTTTAAATTCTATAAGACTAAATCTACTTCTATTGACTTTTTTCCAAACTTTTTCCCTGTCAAGGATCTAAATACAGGGGCATCATTGGTCCACGATCAGAATAAAAACGATGTTTATGAATGGCCTCTCTAGTCGACTCCTACTCCTGTCACTTTTCTCCATACTTTAACCATCATTACTCCGAACATTTGGCACGAGAGGCTAAGCCATCTATCTTACAACCTTCTATGCAAGTTTCCTATCAAGATTTCTATCTGAAAAAATAACTCTAGTTCAACTCACTATGATGCTTGTTTTAGTAATAAAAGTCATAGGCTTCCTTTTGGTACAAATTCTATTCAATGTAACTCACCTCTTGAAGTTATATACACAGACATTTAGGGTCCAGCTCCTTCTCTCTCCTTTGATAGCGTCAGATATTATGTTATTTTTTGTGGATTACTACGCCAAGTACAGTTGGCTTTATCCACCTAAATAAAAGTCCGATATCAATAATGTCTTCACAAAATTCAAAACTCTCGTTGAAAAAATTTTTTAGATACAAATAAAGACAATATACTCAGATAGAGGTGATGAATATGTAGGACTCTCTCATATTCTCTCAACTCATGGGATTCAGCACTTACAGTCACCACAATACACTCCACAAATCATTAGCACATCTGAAAGGAAATATCGACATGTGGTTGAAACTGGACTCACTCTTCTTCATCACCTCTTAAATATTGGACCGCAACATTTCAAACAGCAGTATACCTAATCAACCGCATGCCCATGCCCCACCTAAAGTTCCAGTCTCCATATGAAAAATTATTTCATCATCTTCCTAGTTATAACAAACTTCGACCGTTTGGTTGTCTCTGATACCATAATGAGAAGTGAAGGCAATATATATTTTATTGATAATGCTCTATCTTCAATCAAATACATGTACATATATATACAAATTTACAACTGAGTTAGTTCCTATATACATGGAACCACTACTTTAGCTAACGTGATTTATGGAACTGAAAATATTTGAGTATATCATGGCTTCGTTTCTTCCTATAGAATAGGTCTTTTTTCTTTCAGAGTTCAATTCCAAAAACACTTCGTTTACATTCTTCCGGTTGCATATTTCTGCCTCTCAGCCATAACCAATCTAATATGGGAGATAGATGGGATTAGAAAGCAAGAAACTGTTCGCTTATCTTTTGTTCTGTACAAATGACCTCTTTTTTGTATTCTTTCTGTTAATAAAGGAGGTGATATTTTTGTATTCTATCATGTGACATCTAATGTTTTGTATGATATAAAATAACTCCTATTAGTATTTAGATCTTTCTTATCCATACTCAGCTTCAAAATGGTAACATTATGATAGTATTAGTATTAGTATGAATGCCACCGAATAATAATCTTAGTTTGCATTATAATTTTAATTAAATTACAAAATTTGATGTTTAAAGCTAGGTGTATAACTAGCTTGAAAAAAAAAGTATTATGAACAACTCTTGAATAAATTAATTTTTTAACAATTGGGATTAGCAGCCTTGATTTGATTGAGTCTATGATGACAGCTACATTATGGCAGAAAAATGCTAAACAATAATTTTGTAAAAATGTTAGATACATGCATTTTGGAACTTTAATTTTCAATTAAAAAGTAAGTTATTAGAGTGCAAACCCTAGTACTAATGGGGAATTTTTTTTGATGTACTAACAAAACTACAAAATAGAATTTAATGTTGGCTTTTTTTAAAATATAAAGGAAGGTTGTGTACATTATGATCCTCTCCAGATTCCCACAACATGGGAAACCTTGTATATTGAATACGTTAACTTTAATAACATAAGAATAAAATGAAATCACCAACTCAAGAATATAACTTATGAAGTTGATAAAAAGAATTTAATGGTTACAACTTTTCAAATCAATATCAAACTAAGAGCAAAAGAAGATCAAGGCTTATCAAGGGCCTTCTTTAGTTTGTAATATTAATTGTAATCTCATTTTGTTAATTTGATACTTTAAAAGACTTGTCATGCACAAACATTTCATTTTATTTCATTACATGAGTATTTATATTCATTAAGAGACATTGAAAATTTTGAATTTAATAGAAAAATCTCTTGATCTTCAAACACCCTTTAGGGAACATTTTGAGAAGTGTTTAATCCATAAGTGCATTAATGAAATTGATTTTGAGTAGTTTAAGATGTTAAAATCATGCTTTTGGGGTCATTGATCGACTTATATGAATTAATAGTCAACCAATATAAGTTAAAGTTGTTAAATTTGATGTGTTGTGAGTTTGATATAACATTGGTTAATGTAATAACCAATCAATATGCCATATTAGTAATCCAATATGTCTACTAGTTAGCCAATATTCCAACAGCTAGTGAATCTAGAAATTTTATTGCATACTGGTCCAATGCTTTACAAATAGCCATTGTAACAGCTAGTTCTTAGCTCCAACGATTAGGAATGATCTTAAAATAATATAAATAGATTTTTTTCCACATTGGTTTTAGTATCAAGAAGGTTTTGTTTGTCATATATACACATTTCAGAGTGCTTTTTAATCATTTGAACATCATTATCTTGTATTTGCATGAGTGAGTTATTTTAGAGTTATCAAGTAATAAAAGTAAGAAACTTTGAGATGTAATATTTGGTTTGAGAAATATATTATTGTCCTTAGAGGTGATCCAAGTGAGATTGAAGTTCCTCTTCACCTTGTAAAAACAATTTCTCTTTATCGAAAAAGATTGTAACAAGGTTATTCTTTATCTTGAAAGAAGAATTTAAGAAGAGTCTTAAGAGTGGACGTAGGTAATAGTTGTTTGTCAAACCACTAAAATTAATTTGCATTCTTTCTTTCGTTTACTCTTTAAATTATTGCTCAATTGTTTAATTGATTTACATTAAGCAAGTTCATCATCTTTATTTACATTGATTGTTGTTAATTGAGTATATTAGCTAAAAATTTGTTGAATTTTTTTAAACACATAATTCATCTCCTCTTAGGTGTCATTAGAGACTAACAAAAATTAACTTGGATTTATTTATGATAAGGTTAAAATAATTGACTTCCAATTAAAAAAAATTAAAACTTTGAATTAAGGTAAAAAATTTATAAATTACCTTTACTTTAAATAAAATAATTAGTTAAAAATAAAGAAAAATTAAAACTTTTAAATATTAATTGAATTGAATTCATCTCTTATTAAGTGATTTGTCTAAAGTACTTCATTTGCAACCTATTGTGTATAACTAATAATTTATTCTATATGCATTCAAAAGGTAATAATTATGAATTTCACTAATATAAAAATTAAAATAATTATTACAATAAAAATAACGTAAACAACATCATCAAGTCTATTACGAAAAAATTAAAAACCTCATTTTCTACCATGCTTTTGTAAAGGAGATTTTATACAATGTAATGTACCGAAAATAAAAAGTTGATAGGGTAATTTAATTGTTAACCAAAGTTTTAACAAGAAAATGGATTTTGTCACATTTTGATAAGGAACCCAATCCTAATGTTTTCCAACATTTTTAAAATATAATTTTATATGTTTAACTATTAATAACTATTAGAATTACAATCTCAATTACAAACATATTTGGAGGATAAACTAAACCATTTAGATTCTTACATTTTAGTTAGTACACCAAATGATTGAAAGGCTCTACGTAGAAAATCAAAACATAAATAGAATAGAGTAACACATTCACAAAGGACAGACAAATAAAACAAGACATAATCTCTTTTTTCTCTCTATGTATAGGATAACATATATTTTTAATTTAGAATTATACTTAATTTTATAATACTAATCAAAAGTATTAAACTGTTAGTCAACTTGTGATTCATTAACTTCTATTGTTAGTTTCCATGCGTCTATAACGGTCATGTCAGTTTGGTGCGTCTATGCTAACGTACCCGTACCCGTATAATTTTTAGTAAATAAAATAGCTAATATTTTTAATTTACAATATATTATAAAAATAAAAATTAGAAATCAACCAACTAGCCATTCATTATTTTCAAAAATAACTATAAAATCCTAAAATTTTAATTCAATAGTATTTTTACATGTTAGAATTTCACATCTTTTGTAACGTGGATTAGGCCATCTTATGTAGTGATCTACCTCAAAAATATTATTTAATTTATATTTTTTATACTTTTAACTAATATTACAAAATTAAGTAAAAATTACATATTTAAAATATAATTTACTATATATGCATATCATATTAATGTTATGTTGGATAGGATTTGACACCTGGCAAATTTTGATAAAAATATTCTTACTTTATGTTTACGCTATTTGATATCAAACTAAATTAATATCGGGTTTTAAATAAATACATCTATAAAATTAAGGCGTCACTTATATATTTTCATAATTCTAAATAAATTTATTTATAAAATCCAAGATAGAATATATGCATTTGTAAAACTGAATAAACATAAAATAAATACTAAATTACAAGAACTTTTTCATTCACGAAAAATACATAATGTTAAATATAAAATAAATATATTGAAAGAACATTCATAATACAATGTACTGTATTTATTGGCTTTACATTTATTTAAAAAAAATTAAAAAATCACAACGTAAATTATGTTAAGTAAATATATTCATAAAACAAAACATGATTCTATACAAATGTGTTTATAGAAGCTAAATATATAATTAGTTAAAAAAATATATAGATGTTAATAAAACATTGTATTCAAATTTTAATTAATTCTATCTATAATTTCTATCGAGTGATAAATCCTAGGGTAAATAGTTCTAATTTTTAACGATTAATAAATGAACAATTGAGTATAAGCATATCCCTAAAATTCACTTGGCATAATTCTTTAGTTGAATTTTAGTATTAATGATAAATTAAATTAAATTTAGATATTTTTAAATGTTTAATGCGATACCTATATATGTCACTCAAAGAAATTATACTTATAAAAATTTTATTATAACGATTCCCCATATATATGCAGTATTAAAAATGAACCAAGTTTTAAAGTTGTAAAAATATTAAATTTCTACAAAATTTTTAAAAATTAACACAATTTGAATATTAATTTACATTTCATCAGAATTATATAAAAGTATTTTCACAATTTTTAATGTTCAAGTTTAGTATACATATAATACATGAATAAATATCTTTTACTTTGTGTATTAACAGACATATGGAAATCAATATCAGAATTTATATTAGAAATTTATATAAATTTTAAAAAGAATAAACATCTTTATTAGTTCTAATATATGAATATTTAAAAAAAGTAATTTTATTGTAAAATGGTACATCTATGATAAAAAAAAAAGTGATTTTATCTGTTTCACTTTGAAAGTCGTGAGTTTATTTTATAATCTCGAGGGGTTTAGCTAGAAAATCATATGCTATACTACTGTGGCACAATTGATTTCGATGAAGGAACTAATTTAATATTTTCACCAGTAGTCCTTACAGGAGCATTCACCATCCTTGAAATGGTGGAAGCGAGTTGTGTCTCTCAAAACAACTGTCCTTCCTGTCACTTGGGAAACGACCTTGATCCATGAGTGACAATCTGCACAAACACGAAGATTCTTTGTAATCCTGATGGGTATCCCTGCACCAGTGTTTATGAGTGCATACATAGTAGCCAATCGCTCGCTATGCCCACATACCCATATTGATTTCATTGCTTCGTCTATATCATGAAGCACAACACTTGTATCAGGCACATAACCATGAGTTTCCATTGCTTCGGCCAATTCAAACCACATTTTCTTATACTGCACAGATTTACGGAACTCGGTACCCCCACCAGCCACAAAAGTCTCAACTTTGTTCTTTACTTTTACCCAACTACATCCAACTTCTTTCTTGATACCTCTTCTTTGCATCATCTCTCTAACCATATTGACAGAGTTCCACATCCCTGCTTTGGCATAAATGTTGGAGAGTATCACGTAATTCCCAGCATTATTTGGTTCAATCTCAAACAACCGCTTTGCAATAACTTCTCCAAGAGAGACCTCACCTTGGAGACGGCACGCGTTGAGCAATGATCCCCATATGCTACCCCCAGGTTTCATAGGCATGTTTCTAACTACCTCCAGTGCCTCCTCAATTTTTCCAGCTCTTCCTAAGATATCAACTAAACACGCATAGTGTTCCAAAGTAGGGGAGATACCAAAATCCATCTCCATTTTACGGAAAAAGGCCTGCCCAGTTTCTGTAAGCCGCCCATGGCTACAACCTGATAACAATGCAACAAAGGTGACATCATCAGGCCTCGTACCGGAAGAAACCATTTCATTGAACAGCTCCATTGCTTCATCCATACATCCATTGATTGCATATCCAGTCAACATAGTATTCCATGTTGTCAAGTCTTTATTTCTCATCCTATTAAACAGCATCCTACCATAGTGAACCACTCCACATTTCACATACATGTCCATTAGCGAATTTAGCAATAAGATATCAGGCCTTCTACAGGATTTGACAATTTGGGCGTGTATCTCTTTCCCAAAGTGCAGGGCTGTCAAACGTGCACAAACTGCCAAAATTGAAGTTAGAGTAACCCAACTAAATCCCATTTTCTCTCTTTGCATCCTTCTGAATAGACTAAGTGCCTCAAAAACTTGATCTTGTTTGATCAAGCTCGCAATTAATGAGTTCCAAGAAACAACATTCCTCTCGGGCAATTTACCAAAAAGCTGCAGAACCTCTTTAAAACACCCACACTCTGCATATAAGGCCAAAAGAGCATTATTTACCACTTGATCGGGATCTTCACAAGATTTTATCACCTGGGCATGAACTCCTCTACCTATATCAATTTCGTTCAAATCTGCACAGGCTTTCAATGCTAAGGAAAATGCAAAATTACCCGGTTTCACATGATACCACAACATGTCAGTGTAAAGAAGTAGAGCCTCTTTGAGGCATCCATTCCTGGAATACGCAATTGCCATTGCAACCCATACTGACTCGTGCACTTTTTCACTTTTGAAGGTATCCTCAAAAATGCTCCTTGCCTCCTCAAGATAACCACAAACAGAAAACAGAGTGATAAACTTGGACTTTAAGGTAGCTTCTTTAAGAAGTCTTTGACTGTACTGATCTTTAGCAAGGAGTTCCAAGTAGAGTCTTCGGCCATGTTCCAATGATTTGTGGGAGATACATGCGTGTAGAACAATGGAATACGTCTCAGTATTTCTCAAATTTGGTGGTAAGGATTCAATCAGCTGAACAGCCTCTTCAAGCTTGCCCGATCTGGTTAGAGACTTGAGCGTTTGAAAAAAAGGCCTTTGAGATTTTGTACTGTTTGATCCTGCCCTAACCCTGTTGTTCACTAAGAAAGTTGTTGCATGTAATGCCCCTTCCTCCTTTGAGCTGGAATGCAATGGACAAATAGAATTGGCTTGTAACCTGTGCCCGAATTCCAAGCCATCGGCTAAACACGTCACTTGAGAAACCATTAATAGCTTTCAAGTGAAGAATTTAATACCTTGATGCAGTTCAATGAAAATCCTGCTGAAGCCCCAGTATTAAAAACTAAAGTCATCATCACGTATTAATAATTATGAGAAGTGGCAATAATAATTTGACTACTTTTGCCACATAATAAAAGAACTTTGCCATCCAAGAACATATTAGGTATCAGGTCCGATGTTGCCAACTTAACTTATACAAAATCCAAAACATAATGTGTTGACTGTCTCAAGATGACACGGAGATGAGCACTTTCAATATTCCTAAGATCACTAACTTCTGTTATTTAAAGTACCCTGTTTAAGGGATCCAAAATGTAAATGGGTAAAAGAAATACTGAAACCAACCATAATTAACTAACGTGGAGATTGCAGGTTTTGCTTACCCTTTCTAATCCATATGGATAATCTGCTCAAAACAAAATAACTACTTTAGGGAACACATAATGGTAACTTTGTTTTAAGGAAGTATTACCCTAAGGTACAAGCCTGAAAATAATCAAGCCACCGATATTTATGCTTAGCAAGTAAAGTCATTTCACGTAGTTGGTACATGTTAAGGTATTTTCCGCACTGCTTGAAGGAAATGCCAAATTTTGGTATACCATGGTCATAATCATAGAAAATAACATTTATGGATGCTGCCATATTCGGTTTTAAACATTATAACTAACCTCTAATGATAGAAAATTCACGTATTCATCTAGAAAAACATTAATTTAGTCATTCTAGTGAACACTGCATGCATATGTTTGAGCTTCACACTTAATGATAATCAGATAGATAAAATAATGGCATGAATCACAATGGGAGTTTCACAACAAACCATGTGAAAAACAACCATCTCAAATGTCTCTCTCTCTCAAATAAAAAATAAGAAAAATACGTTATTTCTCCATCTCACAATGCCACTATTCCAAAATGCAACCATGGTCATAAAACCTGTTTTCATAGAGCAATCTCAGGAGCACAATAGAAGCACAATCACATATTTTTAGCAATTTGTAATTATTCTCTTTGTTATACTTTCCTTATACACCTATCATTCATGGGTGTAAATAAGTTTCTTCACTTGTATTACAAATATACAGAAAACACAAATCAACTACATCTATTTCCTACACCTTTCAAGAATAATGGTCACTAACGAAAGGCTAGCGTTAAGATAACTATATTCTAATGCTCCTAGAATTGGTATTAGCTTTGGCATTAACTTCCAATCATGCTCAACTTAATCCACCACGCTTGCCACTCTAAAAATAAAAAATGATAATTAACAACAACAAAAGCCAGGAAGATGAGTTTCACCACCAGTTGAAGCTTCCACTGTCCACAAATACTATCCACCAGAACAGTAAACAAAATGACGCACTCCTGATAATTTCTCATTTCCGTTTATCGCTGTTTATTTACTTACTTATCCAAATTTGCAAGCCAGAAGAATACTACAAAAGGCAAGAACATCGAAACAATGCAAAAGAATGCTATAAGAACCAACCTTGCACCGGTTAACACCCCATGCATATCCCAGACTTATTAAGCTTCCTGTAACATACTCACCCAACTCCATGGACATGAGAACAGTTCTGTTTCGTTTTTTAACGCGTAACCTTATCTAAACAGAGAAGTTCTTTGTAGTCAATTAAACAAATACTTGGTGTGCGCTTCCTTCATCACCAATATTTAGGCTCAAAGTTGTGCGGACCGCCCGTTACGAACCTAATATTAGAAACTCATTCCCTTGAAGATGTCATAGAGAAAATCAAGAAAAAAGGTAAAAGATGATTGGACACGACTCACTCTCTTGTCCCAACTTGCTTGATGCTTTGATGACAGATTTCATACGTCTTTTATTACCAAGTTTTGAGAAATGGCTCGCCCGTTTGATGAGCCTTGTGATCTTTTCAAGATCTTTCTGTATTTGTATTTGTCAACCAAATCTTACTCTACTTGCTAGCTTTCCATTTCAAAAACTCTCAGCCTCCTTAATTCTTCTCAGATTGTGCCTACTCCAATTATTAAGTTCCTTTCCTCTTGTGTGCAACTCAATAAGTTCTTAATATATTGACAATGATTGTAAACTATAATTCTAATTCATAATTAGAATTAGATAAATTAAAACTCCTTTTAATTTTTGTTTAATTATCCAATATGTTATAACCACTCAAAAATCATAAATGTCAAAGTGGTTTGACTTAACATGTCCATGCATAGTTATGATATATAATTTAATCATTTTGTCATCCAATATTCCAATTGGACAGAGTATGGATATAATGTGCACTCTTTTGTATACAATCATGTTCGTTCTTGCTAATTAATAATTGATTGATAATTGATATTTGAAAACATCTTTTTAAATGTCAATTAACTTTAGGTAGAAAATTCCTTAAATCATTATTAATCGAGAATAGTAAAACATTCTCTCTAATTACTTTAGAGTGACGAATACTTTATTAACTTACTCAACTATCTCCATACGGTTCATACTATATACAAATACTATGAACTGAATTATCCTAGGATAGTTCATAAGAAACATCAAAACACAGTAACTCTCATATGAGATACTTTGATAAATCAGGTCTAAGGATCAATTATACAATCATTATTATGAGAAAATTCACAAACATATAAGCAACATTTCATTTGGGATCCTCATAATCAAATCAATTCAATGAACTTATTCTCTAATAAGTACCCACACATTAGTTTAAGTATCTTCATAATTTAATTTATGAAATCAATTATTATCTTCATAAGAAAGAAACATAATATGTGCTAGTTTTATTATTTCATCAATATTCTGTCTTGACAAAACTACACTTAGGAACATAAGGGAATAAAAGAAAGGATTTTTCAGAGCAACCCCTAGGTTTTGATCCACGCCCTGCAACTTTATTAGACAATATCTGGTTCGATAGGACCAGGAGTCAACTTTCTCGTATGAGCATATAAATGTAAATTAAATTTTATAATTATGATCTTATCATAATTTCAATTACACAGTAATTACTCTAGGGATTTTACCTTTAGTATTAAAACATCAAATGTAATTAACATAATACACAAAAATAAATAATGCCTTTATTAATTAAATAATAACGGCATACATTAAAATTGCAACCAACTAATTGACTACAATGACATAAACTAATGATCTCCCACTTGTACTAAAGTCAATCGCCTATGTGTCTAATATCATATTCATCCATATATTGATCATGTTTCTTCTGAGACAATGACTTAGTGAGAGGATCTGCAGGATTCTTTTCAGTGGAAGCTTGCTCTAATGTTACGTCTTTCTGCTCCACTATGATCTGCAAAATTTCTTCAATCGAAACTCGTTCCAATGTTA
Source organism: Erythroxylum coriaceum (assembly GCA_026874005.2). NCBI lineage: Eukaryota > Viridiplantae > Streptophyta > Magnoliopsida > Malpighiales > Erythroxylaceae > Erythroxylum > Erythroxylum coriaceum. The sequence goes on from JANQAP020000132.1 coordinate 1,687,371, forward strand.
TGTTTTAAGCTCCAATATCTCCCTGATTAAGTGAAACTTTTTGAGTACATGCTTGGAACATTAATGAGACCTTGGTTCCTTTACCTATATAATGGCGTCATTGTTGTCGCAATACAATACTGCAGACTCAACAATGTTAAGAACCACTCCAAGTTTAGTAATGAACTTCTTAATCTAAACTACTTCCTCTGCCGCCTCTGATACTGAAATGTACTATGCCTCAGTTGTTGAATCTGCAATTATTGGCAATTTGGAATTCTTCCAACTTATCACACCATCATTCAAAGTGAAAATGTACCATAACCGTGGTCTACTATCATCTAGATCTGACTGAAAACTAGCATCTAAATACCCATAAACTCTCAGTTCAACTCCTTCATAGAATAGAAAAATATCTTGAGTCATTTTTAAGTACCTAAAGATATTTTTTACAATCGTCCAGTAACACACCTAAAATAACTTGAAATCTGCTCATTATGCTCAAAGCATAAAAGACATTTGGTCTAATACATAGCATCGTATACATGATTGATTTAATTGTCAAAGCATATGAAATGCAATTTATTTTATATCTCTCTTCTTATATTTTAGGACATACTCAGATACTCTTGTGAAAGAGAAATCTCATGTAACATAGTTAAGAATCCTCTATTGAAATTCTCCAAGTTTAACATCTTCAGCACTTTGGATTGAGATAATTCAAGCAACCTTTTTGATCTATCTCTTTAGACATTTATTTCTAGAATATAGGTTGTTTCCCTCGTATTCTTCATATAAAAGTTCTTATATAATCAAATCTTTACAAACTTGAGCATTGGTACGTAGTTTCCAATTAGCAAACGTGTCATCTCACATATACCACCAGAAACCGACTGCATTTCTTCAAAATGGTGCTTATTCTCACTTGTTACAGATTCTCGTCTTCCAATTCGATGGCTTTACATTGGTTGCATTCCACCTCCATTTTTCACACCACCACTAGCCCCTGCATCCCCTCCAGACCCCATACTTATCGTGCCACACTGTCTCTATTTTTGGATTGCTCATCGTGCAAAAAAGGTACAGTTATCTCCATATGGACACCCCTCCTCCGTATAAAACTTCTTGCAATGCGTCCCTTTATAAGACCTCTGCGTGTCACCTACAAGTCCCCCTATCGGTGGGATATTCCTCTTGAATCTCCTCAGGATTCCCTTTCTTCTCCTGAAGTTCCTCTATGTTGTGTGCAAAGCTGTAGTTGGTCACATAGGGGCATGCCCCCGCTCGAAACTTGCATCATAGCTTGGTCTTGAAGAACATCTTCCCGATGGACTTCTTGGAAGTCAATTCCTAATAACTACCCCTCGCTTTCTTGCCTGGTGGCTCGCTGTCAGAACGACTTTGTGAAGACTGGTTGCTGAATTATCAACAGTGCCATCAACGTTGTTCCATATACGGCAATCATCCTCTGTTGCCCATATGGCTTTTAATTAGAAGCATTTCGAATCCAGTTCTCAGGGCCGGTTCAGGGAATCGCATGGACTACATTTCCGCTGGAGTAGTCTCTAACATAATCCATTTAAAAATAAGAAACCCACTTACGGGAATATAATCAAGCTTGGATCTCTGAAGGAAAAAAGAAACCCAAGAGCTCAATTTGCTCGAATTGGATTGGGAGAAATGGAGATATGAAATGGACGGAATTTAAGGACTCAACCAATAAAAACATGAAGACTTTAGTTGACGCAATGTTTTAAGTGACAGAAATCAAAAGCAGCAAAAACCGTAACTCCGAAAGAGATAGGAAGCTAGTAATTTAGAAGGGTAAAATTTGAAACCAACATAAAATGACAGATACAAGAGGAAAGGAACTTAATAATTGGAGTAAGCACAATCTGAAAAGAATTAAGGAGACTGAGAGTTTTTGAATGGAAAGCTAGCAAGTAGAGTAAGATTTGGTTGACAAATACAAATACAGAAAGATCTTGAAAAGATCGCAACGCTCATCAAATAGGCGAACCATTTCTCAAAACTTGATAGTAAAAGATGTATGAAATCTGTCATCAAAGCATCAAGCAAGTTTGGACAAAAGAGTGAGTCATGTCCAATCATCTTTTACCTTTTTTTCTTGATTTTTTTAATGACATCTTCAAGGGAATGGGTTTCTAATATTGGGTTCGTAACGGGAGGTCTGCACAGCTTTGGGCCTAAATACTGGTGATGAAGGAAACGCACACCAGGTATTTGTTTAATTGACTACAAAGAACGTCTCTTTTTAGATAAGGTTACGCGTTAAAAAACGAAACAGAACTGTTCTCATGTCCATGGAGTTGGGTGAGTAAGTTACAGGAAGCTTAATAAGTCTGGGTTATGCATGGGGTGTTAACCGGTGCAAGGTTGGTTCTTATAGCATTCTTTTGCATTGTTTCGATGTTCTTGCCTTTTGTAGTATTCTTCTGGCTTGCAAATTTGGATAAGTAAATAAACAGTGATAAACGGAAATGAGAAATCGTCAGGAGTGCGTCATTTTGTTTATTGTTCTGGTGGATAGTATTTGTAGACAGTGGAAGCTTCAACTGGTGGTGAAACTCATCTTCCTGGCTTGTGTGGTTGTTAATTATCATTTTTTATCTTTAGAGTGACAAGCATGGTGGATTAAGTTGAGCATGATTGGAAGTTAATGCCAAAGCTAATACCAATCCTAGGAGCATTAGACGTATAGTTGTCTTAACGTTAGCCTTTCGTTAGTGGCCATTGTTCTTGAAAGGTGTAGTAATAGATGTAGTTGATTTGTGTTTTCTGTATATTTGTAATACAAGTGAAGAAACCTATTTACACCCATGAATGATAGGTGTATAAGGAATTACAGATTGCTAAAAATATGTGATTGTGCTTCTATTGTGCTCCTGAGATTACTCCATGAAAACAGGTTTTATGACCATGGTTGCATTTTAGGATAGTGGCATTGTGAGATGGAGAAATAACGTATTTTTTCTTATTTTTTATTTGAGAGAGAGAGACATTTGAGATGGTTGTTTTTCACATGGTCTGTTGTGAAACCCCCATTGTAGTTCATGCCATTATTTTATCTATCTAATTACCATTAAGTAAGAAGTTCAAACACATGCATGCAGTGTTCACTAGATTGACTAAATTAATGTTTTTCTAGATGAATACGTGAATTTTCCATCATTAGAGGTTGGTTATAATGTCTAAAACCGAATATGGCAGCATCCACAAATGTTATTTTCTATGATTATGACCATGATATACCAAAATTTGGGATTTCCTTCAAGCAGTGTAGAAAATACCTTAACATGTACCAGCTACGTGAAATGGCTTTGCTTGCTAAGCATAAATATAGGTGGGTTGATTATTTTCGGGCTTGTACCTTGAGGTAAGGAATTATCTAGGCTTTCTCTTCTTTCTGGTTAAACCTTGGGTTAGGAAGTTTCATTTTGGTTCCAGTCAAACCCCATCTGCATTTCATTTCTGAGATGTATCAGGGGCACCTAGCCTTTAGGGGCTCATCTATGCATGTACAGTGTTAGCTTATACACAAGACAGATTTTACAAACGGTCAACAAGATGCTGATTGTTAAACTCTTAGTTAATGGTAGGCAAATGGATGGAAATACGGTATTTTATTGAATTTAAACAGAGAATGCAGAAAGATAATAAGAGTAGGAGCTCCCAGCCAATATTTGGCCCCTCAAGCTCAAGAGCTAAGACAATACTTCGATATCCCCCCCTCACTCTCCACTCGCACCCTTTCTACATAATTTTCCCAGATTCTATTCTTTTTCCTCTAACTAACTCTACACTCGCTGCTGACTCATTGTGTGCTGAGTCACTAGCAATCCTCTCCCTTCTATTCTTGCTCCTGGAGTAGGTCAGCAGGGGCTTATGGCCCGTGTCCCTCTCATTGGGTCTATGGCCCGTGTGGCTATCAATACCGCCCTATGAAAATCCTGCCTTGTCCTTAAGGTAGAAGGATGGATACTGTTGTTTGATCTGTGTAGTAGCTATCCAAGAGGCTTCTTCAATCGGTTTCCCTTTCTAGAGCACAAGCCACTGAACAATCTCTTCATGATTCTTTTGGACAATGCGTTCAGCTAAAATTGCCTCAGGAACAATTGGCTCGGGTGAATCAACCTTTAGGTCTGAAGGATGGGATGGCTCGGGCACATGGTTTCCTATAACTAGCTTCAGTTGAGAAATGTGGAACATCGGATGAACCCGGGCAGATTCAGGCAGTACCAATTTATAAGCCACAGCTCCCATCTTGGCAATAACTTGAAATGGTCCATAAAAACGAGGAGATAGCTTGGGAAAGATCCTTCGCGCCACTTACATTTGTCCGTGGGGTCTAAGCTTGACATAGACCCAATCCCCTACCTCTAAGGACACATCCCTGCGTTTAGCATCAGTAGTAGATTTCATGACCTGCTGAGCTCTGCTAAGATGATATTTAAGCTGCCTCAATGCCTCGTCTCTATCGATTAATACACGATTCACAACATCTATCATAGTTTCGCCTAGAAGAAAATGAGGAACCTTGGGAGGAGGGCGGCCATACATGGCCTCAAATGGAGTTGTTGCAGTGGCTGAATGGTAAGATGTATTATACCAGAATTTGGCCCTAGATAGCCAATTAACCCACTGTTTTGGCTGCTCTGAAACAAAGTAACGAAGATAAGTTTCAAGACACCTGTTGACCACCTCGGTTTGCCCATCAGTTTCAGGGTGGTAAGAGGTACTCATTTGAAGAACAGTTCCTTGTAACCTTCACAGTTCCTTCCAGAAATTACTGACAAAGATAGGGTCTCGATCACTCACTATAGTCTTTGGGAACCCATGTAGCCTTACAACTTCCCTGACAAAATATTCAGCCACCACCTTGGCAGTGAAAGGATGTTTGATAGGGATAAAATGTGCATATTTAGATAGCCGGTCCACCACCACCATGATGACCTCAAACTCTTGACTTTTTGGTAGTCCGGTTATAAAATCCATGAAGATATCTTTCCAAACAAGTTTAGGAATAGGAAGGGGCTGCAATAACCTAGATGGAGCACGAATCTGATATTTATGTCTTTGGCACACCTCACATTCCTGCACAAATTTCAAAATCTGTTTGCGCATTCCTTTCCAAAATAAACAGCCAACAATTCTTTTATAAGTCTTGGTAAAGCCGGAATGACCCTCCAACGGTGTTGAATGAAACTCTAGGAAGAAGGTTGGAATAAGAGAGGAAGTGGAAGACTCCCTTTGAATAATGGAAACTTGAATCCAACATTAACGCTGAAACAAAGAGATAATAAACAATAGAAATTCAAAAGAACCACCACCAATGCTTAGAAGATAGATGGTTCAATATATGAAAATACCAAAAAACGAAAGTTCACTACAGATAATGAAAATTTACAGAACTTGTCCGATTGAGAGAAAGATATAAAGACAAAGAGAGCTCTGACCTAAAGAACCAATATTGATGGAAGCCCACTTGCCCCAGGCTGTGTGAACAAAACCCCAATCTATTACACCACAAAAGATGCAAACTCCCTATTGTTTTGACTTCAGACAAAGAGAAACGAAATAACGAGAAACTTAAGAACTTTGGAACGAAAGGAGAATAGACAAGGCAAGGAGAAACTTAAGACAACAAAAAGAGAATAGAAGACAAAGAACGAATTCAAGACAACAAACGAAGAATAGACAGGGTAAGGAGAAACTTTAGAACTTTGGAAAGCAAAATCGAACTTACCGTTGCCCGTCTATGTCCAGTACGCAGATCAACGTTGCAATGCACTTAGAACCCTAGCAGAAGTCGATTGTCACTAAAGAAAGATTGAAATTGCTAACTGAACATTGCAGTGTGGACGGGACGATGGCCTTGGAGCCTCTCTCGACGCCCAACCCCAATTGGGTAAATGAGGGAGAGGTGATCGTCTGTTAGGGATGCTTTTTACAATTTTACCCCCTTTTTTTTTCTTGAAACATTGTTGGATCTGTGCCTTTTTCCACTCCTTTGGAAAATTGTCGTTCCTTGTTTTCTTTGGGTAACTGTTATCCTGCGTATGGTTGATGTTTACCGGATACGCAGAGATAATAAAACATAAAAATTTTATATTTAACAGTATTTAGATGTTGGTATTGCTCATTTTTATTTTTTCTCTAATTTACAAAAGTACAAATTTTTGTTCTTTCTAAAATTATAACACAATTTTCTTGTGTCTGTCATAAAAATAAAATATGCAAACTGTTGGATAAAAATACTCCAATATTATTATTATAACTAGCAAAAAAATGTATTCTTAATAAAATATAAGGCTTGAATGTATCTTTAACCTATTATGTAATTAATTTTATGAATGCTTAGATGTTTTATTAAATTATTGTGTACTAAAATTTCTAACTTGTAGGATTTTTTTTATTCACTAACTCATTTCATTAAAATTTTAGGGTTCTTATTTCATTAAATATTTAAGTTCTTCATTTTATTTCATCGTAATTAAAAAAATATTAATACAATTAAAAAATATTAATACAATTATAAAAAATATTTACGTAATTCATTTTATTGTTAACTTATACGAATTTTTTGCTATTTAATAGCTCATTTCATTAAATTTTTAGATTCGTCATTTTTTTAATTCCTTATTTATAAATACAATTAAAAAAATACTAATAAAAATCATTCGTTGTAAAATAATCAATGAATTACATATTTCCAATCATATTATACTGCAGGGTACTTTAGTTATTGATACTGTTTTCTATGTTCTGTCAATTGCAACCAAACACATTTATGTCCTCGAGACACACAGTTTTATATGCTTTGTCTATTACAATCAAACATTTCAGTGTCTTTAATTTTTATTCTATTCTATCTCCAAATTTTTGTTTCGTTCCGTCTCAATATATAGATCACAATAACCATACGTAATGTTAGTGCTTCTATTGGTTCTTATTTGATGTAGGAGAGACAATCTCTGTCCAAACACTTTGTTCTCCCCTTTGATTATTATTAGTCAATCAATTTTTTAATTTTTCGACAAAATAAATAAATGGTCAATTCAAGGTTATTTGTATATATTACAGTATTTTTGTGTATTTTAAAGTAATTATATCATTTGATTTAATTTTATTAAATAAACATTAATAGGTATTTTATTTTTTTATATATATTCTAAATACTAATTAATAAATAGAGAAATTTTATATGTTAAATATACATTAGTAACTATATAAACAAACATGTAATATTAGTAAATACCCTTAGTAAATAAATGACTAAAATTATAGCAATAATTTCAAATGTTGCATATATAAAATTTTATTATAATTTTTTTAATTTTATAAGCTTTTTTTAATATGTAGCAATAAATTAATATTGTAATTATTTTTTAATATTAATAAAGACAATATTTTAAAACCGTTGTCTTATATTAATTTTAACAATACTTTTTAAAACTGTTGCAAACAACGACCACTTTTTGTCGTACTGCGCATCTTCCAGTTCTCCTGTTTTGTAATCTTTCTAGAAATCAGTCATGAGATACTGTACCCGTGCATCATTCTTCCTAGCCTTCTGGCAGCGCCAGTATGGAATTAGAGGAGAAGTTTAAGGGATAGATTTTGGTCCTTATGACGCAAGCCATTACCCATATTTTTGTACATAATGGTGACATGGTCAGACTTTTAATTGCAGGAAAAGTTATTGGATATATACTCAAGTTATTGTTAGATGAGTTAATATTGACTTGGTGAGTTTCACTCTCAGCCATAAATAATCACTTGCATGGAAATTTTGAAGCCTCAAATCTGCAGTCTTAATCCGTGTAATCAATATTAGAACTGGTTGAATTCAAACAAAAGATACTATTATCTTCCGGCCAAAAATCAATTGAATTCCGATTGTATTAATTATGACTTATAACTGCTAGCTGGTTTTGTCATTTTTAGGAGGATACGTACATTTCAACTGATCGAGTTAGAGCTAATTGGTAGGACAAAAGGACACATGCAGCGCAATGCAAGCAAGTTAACTTGGCAGCGTTAAAGCGTGTGTTTTGTCTTCAAAGAATCTCCAGACTTGGAATCAATGACATTGACGACGTCATTGGTTTGTAAAAATAGTAGGAGAAAGCAGTTTGGGAAGGCTGAATTATTATATGGTTCAGACAAAGCTCCTCTCTCCTCTTCCTTCTCAGAATGACTCGCTCAATGAGCATTACTTGTACCATCCACAATAACAAGCCTCTCCACCTCAGCTTACCAAATTAAGCAAACCCTATCATGCCCTTGTCTCCCATTCAACTGCCTCCTCCTCCTTGTTTCTCTCTTCCTAATGAACTTCGCTAAACATTAAACTTTTCATCCTCCAAATCTCGTGTTTTATTTTCTTTTCTAGCTTCCTTACCATTTTCAAGTCCATGCAAAAAGCTGAGGCCGGGAAAACTCTGATCTCCGGCCACCAAATTAGTCTGCCTCTGATCGTTCAATGTCGTCCAGTTCTTCTTTAGCTCCACAAGCATCAAATTTTTCGACCCCTTCATTAACTATAGTCCTTACAACAATATTGGTTGTCTGTTTCTTTATAGGTTTCTTCTCCATATACTTCTGTAGATGTTTCATGGACAGCATCATGAGAACTTGGCATCTCCGGCGAACCCCTTCAGGAAATCTTGTAAATGCAGCTAATTTTCCGGTGAATCAGGGACTTGATCCTGCACTGGTACAAATTTTTCCAACGTTTACTTACTCGAGTGTCAAAGACGTTGGACATGACAAATATGGGCTTGAATGTGCGATTTGCTTGGCAGAGTTTACCGACGATGATTTACTACGTCTGATAACTGTTTGCTACCATGTTTTTCACCAAGAATGCATTGATCTTTGGCTTGGATCCCACAAAACTTGTCCGGTTTGTAGAGGAGATCTTGACTTGCCAAAAGGGACACTGGAAAAGACTCTAACAGCGGACCAGAACAGTGACATACATGATGGTGATGAGAGCAATGATGGAGCAATAGGGAATTCTGTTTGCATTGCCATTCAAGAAGAAAGAGGTAATAACGGGGAAGGATTACCTCCGGGTGATGTGGAGGAGAATGATACAAATGGAGTGTTTGGAAGGTCACACTCGACAGGACACTCAATAGTTGAAGGAAGAGGAGAGGAGGATAGGCACACTTTGAGGTTACAAGAACACGTGAGGGTAAAGATCGCAAGCAGACATGGTGCTGTGAGAAGTTGTACTGCGTTTGGAGAGTTCTCAAGCCCCAAAAGTAGTGGCTTAATAGCCGCGGTATGAGGGGTGTTGCCTATGCATATTCCAACACACTTTTTTATGTTTTCTTTCTACGTTACCATTTGGTTTTTGGATTATGCTTTGCTTTTCATCATTTTATTAGGCCAGCTTTAAACAGTTGATGTGGTCTGAAGCTAAGGACTAGAAGAATTTCTTCTTAAAGTAACCAAGAAGGCCTACATGCTTAATTAACTTAATTAATGTTGGCTGAAATCACACGTGCACAGGCATTTACACACACATAGGATTAAAGAAAATCCAAATTATAAGCCTACCCTTTATTCTTTTAAAAACTAATTGCTCACATTTACCAGCCTGCCTGCAAGTGCAATGCAATGCCTGATATTAGAAACATGCCTACCTATATATATATTTATATATTACTAGTTAACCAGCATTAGTCCCAACTTTGCATCCTCACAATTCTTGATATGAGGAGGAAGGTTACTTGGATTATAATTTGGAAACAATAACAAGCATGGCTCCGAAGATGTGGAGGGTCGACAAGGTGGATTAGGGACACGGTGTCTACCAGGCAGTTCTAGGATCCATGACTTTACACCTGCTAGACCTTGAGCCACATAACCAAATGTAGACCAAGCGCTGGTCACCAGCACATCATTTAAACTCAGTATATAAATATCAGCCCATGCCTTGAGATTGTGTGCATTGTCACCCAATTTTTGCGTCTCCTCGTGGCTTGGTTGGTGAACCGCAATCACCTCTCCGGTCACTGTTGGGTTCATCAGGTACATGTTCTTTATCTCTTGGTAGAAAACCGGGTACAGAGATGCGATAGTGATGGCCTTTGATGTCTGATTTTTGGGTGGTGAAGCTATGCACCTGTTGTATTCTGCTTGAGGCAGCAGATTTGCTCCTTGAGTGCAGGACAATATCTGCTTCAGGACAAGGTGAAGGGGACTTTGTTTTGTACCAAAAATTCTCACCTGTATGCCAATTCTCTGGTCTGCTCTTTCCATGTAAGCTTGATAGAATCTGCTAATCAAACCCCACGCTCGATTTGATGGGTGGAAAAGATAACGAGACAAGTGATGGAAAAGAGAAGCCTTGTCTGGGAAGAATCTGTTGAGTTCTGGCTCCAAAGATTTCATCATGAACTGAGCAGGGACATGGTACTGGTCTGATTTGAGAGCAAGCCAAGGGAATCCTTGGAGATAAGTTTGAGTTTCATCACGGAAAAACAAGTTATAAGGTTCAACTCCATCTTCATAAACTAGGTTGATGTACACAAATGACGGTAGGTCCTTCACTGAAATGCTGCTGTTCCCATCAAACTTCTTTATATCAAACATGTCAAATTGCTTGTTCAGAGGAAAGTCTTCTGGCAACAACCAAGATGTGTTAGGAAATGGCTCACAAAACAGATTGGCTACGTCATCTCCATGTTTAACTAGCAGAACCCGGTTTGTGAGGAGGGCATAATTGAACAACGAAGCCATGCTTATTATCATGTTCCCCAGGCCACCGGAACCTATCCAGACAACGTATTTACAGTCTGTGTTACTAATACTGTCAAGTGGGCTTGAATTTAGCCTTCGTATGCTTCTGTTGTAGGCTTCGGTAAAAGGTCCGCATCGTCTGTGACGGTCTTCGTACTGACGTAGCTTGGAAATAAGGTATTTAGAAGGTAAATGTGGTGAAGATTTGCGATACATGTATGTTTGATACCTGCTTATGCATGATTCTTCATCGTTTCCTGGAGCAAGTAAACCACCAAGCCGTTTCCTTACTTCCAGGTCTTCTCCTGAATCTCAGAAATTCCAAAATGTCTAATTATATTGGACTGGAGTTATTATGCTTTCATTAAGTATGGATGTCCGGATTGTCACTTGTCAGACATTCAGACTATTATATTCCACAACTTTGATTCCAATTTTAATAGCCAATAGTAATAAATGGAGTTAATTGCAGGTCGGTTTTATCATCAAAAACTTTATTGTAGCGGGGTTTAATTTCTTCTTGAGTAATTTAATAAATTTTTATAAGTATCATATCACAATTAAATCATTAAACTATAATTTAAAATATCATATTTAAGCATAAATGGTAAACTTCTCTTCGACTTGAATTGGAAGACCACATATTTTTCAAACTTCATCTAGACTATGTTCCGTGATCAGCTCTGCATCACCGTAAGAAATTTTTGGAAAATAAAAGATCTACATCATAATAAGATAGGGAGAGTGAAATCGATAAAAAAAATAAAGTATAAACCGAATTGAATTACTCATAAAAGAACGCCAGCAGTGTAACTTAAAAGAAAGAGATAAATAACAATATTTTAACGTAGAGATGTAAAACAATCTTGATTCTTACCAAAATGATAAATCAAATTTGGATTAAATTGTGATTGAAAAACTTTAAAACTATCAAAATGTCAAAAATTTTTAATAGAAAATGTGATGTATCTTCAAAGCTAGCGGAGCATCTATGGTGAAAGCATTACGATAAAAAATGAGATTAATCCGTCAAAATTTATATTAGACAATTATACTTGGCCAAATATCATGTTATGAAATTCATGTTGAGTTTTATATATTGATGTTACTTACCACCGACTAGAGAGGCAACTCCTCCAACTTTCAGTCCCATTGACATGTCCTTGGCACATCCTTGAATTGGATTAGACTTCATGGTTGGGAAGGTGATGGAGACCAAATGTGAAAGAGTCACTGCTATTGCAAACCCAACAACCAGTATTGTGAGCCTGAGGTACCAGATTCTATCATGTATGCACAACTTTGTTGTTCTGAGAATAGACCTTGCCATGTCATTAGATATGCATGCAGGACCTTAATTTTCTTCCAAATCTCAATGCACCATTAGCCCAATACAATATAGAGCAAACGCAGAGAATATGTGTGTAGAAGTTGAATGGAAATAGAGATTGGGTTTATTTCACTGCAATCAGCCAATCCTGAAGATCACAAGAGTAAGTTCCCTGAGAACTGTTGATTGGTGCGGCTAGATGCTTTATTGGAATTTGGATTGAATACTAATTTTCCAATTAAAGCAACTTGAAAAAGATAATTAGCTACAAAATTTATCATGAGTAAACACAAGGCTACCATCAGTTTCTTGCAGCATTGATGTCAATTCCGGATTAATTCCCAGAAACGCCAATCCAAAGTGATGTTTACTCTGGTTAGTATTGCAGAAATCGGTTATCTCGCTACTAATACTTTTGTCTTTTCTGTCTAAATCAATTTCTTAATTACAGTAAGACAAGGTCCAAACATTAATGGAGGCTCAAAGTTAAATTAATCTATAACCGTTGTATTTAATGTTTTGAGTGGGAGTAATTTACTTGAGATATTTGATATTTATATATTAAAATTTTATTTTGTCGAATTTTTAGTGAAAGTTACCTAATTATTCTCTATCTAACAAGCTGTGTGTGATATGTGAATTTCGGGTACGATCAACAGCAACAGTACATAGCATGGTTTTGACAACAGTAGATTGCACAATCCGCGGGGGCAGTCCCTAAAACATGGAAAACAAAATTCTGAGATAAAAGCAAAATTTGCAACGTACAGTTTGATCGGCAAGATAAGGTTCCCTAACTAGGCATTGATAAGGGTATTAATGCAATCCAATTTGTAAGCCGAAAGGTTAAAAATCGACATGTTCATTGGAATCAAATTTGCGGAGATGGATAACTTTTTTGGGAAATCGATTTTTTTTTATAATTTCTCAAAAATTAAAACCACTTAAATTCTATAAAATAATTAACATATAAAGTGCAATAAAGTATAAATTCTAATTCATACCTTATTTTAAAATTTGATTTTTTTATATCATATCTCTCTAATCGTTTATGAAATTGATTTATTTCAATCATTGTAGTTCACAAGTGTTCGATCTTTAACAATATTTACAAAATATGTCGAGAGAATATGTCGAGAGAATTGTAAAAAGAGTTAGGTAAGAAGTATTAGCTCCTGTAAAGTATAAACCTATTTATAACAAGTCTTTGACTTTTTAATTATTTAATTTAAGTAAAATTCTAATTTTATATTAACTTTAGTTAGAATTATAATTAATTTTAATTAAATATCAATTGGACATAAATAAGAATCAATGTCTTCTATTAATTCTTATTTATTATCTCTTATATAATCCTAAAGCTTTTGATAGGAATGGCAAAATCTTCCTAACCCAATCCATGATCGACGAATTAAGCCCGTGTCGACTGAGCTTCAGGTAAGATTATCAGGCCCAAGCGGCCTCACGTTTGAGTCAATGAGCTTGGGCAGAGCCTCAAGCTTGAGCTTAGGCTTGGGCGTCATTTTGTTTTCAAGCAATGTGGTGTCAATTTGCTTTAATCAAATAAGAGTTATAGAATAAGCAAAATGACATGGTTTCGTTTTAATCAAAAACAGAATAGAATAAGTAAAAAATTAAAAATACTACGTTTTGCTTTAATGAAAACAAAGTTACAAAGTAAGGTCGTTATGCTTTTATTTAATTTTCAGGTATCGAATTCTTCTCTTCTTCTTCTGTTCTTCAATATTCACTCACCGTCACCGCATCTTCTCTGTCTCTCCCAGAGTCCCAGTTAGTTTACAATCTCCCAACTTCTTCGTTGCACGTCTCCTCGTCTCTTACCGTCGCATGTCCACTGTGCCATCGCGCCACCAGTCACCAGTGCCACTAACTAACAAGCGTATTAATAAGGTAATCGCTTTGCTCAAATTTGGTTTATTATTCATATTTGATTATTTGAAGAGTATTGTATTGACTGGTTGTGATTTGTGGTTTGGTGAGTTAGCTAATTTGCGATTATGATTTGTACTAATGGCAATATGGCATAATGCTTGTTAAACGTTTGATGAAATGCCCCTTGCGT
>JANQAP020000132.1:1741752-1752279 GCA_026874005.2 Erythroxylum coriaceum
TAGGGCTTCGTATAATATGGTGGAGTTAGATAAATAATTGACCAAAGATTATGTGCCTGAAGTTGAAGGTGAGCAATTCGACATATTATTGTGATGAAAAAGTAGTGGAAAAACTTTTTCAACCATGTAAGTAATTGCAAGAGACTTATTAGTAATTCCATCATCCACCATTACTTCGGCATCTGCTTTTACTCCTCATCATGCTCGACTTCATCCTTGTATTGCGGAAGTCTTTATGTATGCCCAAAGTTAGTTAGATGATGAAGATATTGATGGTAAATTTTTTTCTTTTTGATAAAACGATTTCATCTATTTTTTGATATTATCTTACCTAATATTGTTTTTTTATTTTTCCGTTATTACAATCATAATGCCGAGGTGACTAATCATACTAATTGACCAAATGCACATTATTTTGGTCAAATATATAAAAATGAAATTATATTTAATTATTTATTTAATTATTACCATGTTCTAAGTATTCCTTTAATTTTAATATTACATTACTAAATATAATGTTTGTATATACAGATGAAGTTATCCAAACTATTGAAGATTCTAGCAACAACAATTAGTTGCTCTCACAATCTACCCTTACCAATCTCCAATATCCAGTATCTAGTATTTAGTCTCCAATCTCCGTCTGTCAGTCATGATATTATCTTAATTTTTGTAAATTGTATCATTTTTTATAAAATGGTTTGGATAATCATTCGTGTACAGTAAAGATTACTATAGTTAATGAATTTGATTTTATCCTTTCTCTCCTTTTTTAAACAATTAATTATTTAAGTAAAATTGAAATTCTTAATTAATTGAATTGGAATTTCTATTCAAATTTCCTAATGAAATTTCCCAAAAATTCCTAATCAGTTTTATCATTGTATGTAAGTTATTATATATTCATTCATTATAAAATCTTAAATTTTCTTAATCAATTGAAATTCGTAACTATAATTAGTTGAATTGATCACTTCAATTATAATATTTTTCTTTCATTACCTATAATCATATCCTCAATCATTAATGAATTTAATTTCATCTTATTAATTTTATCACTATATGCACGTTATTATATATTCATTCATTATAAAATTTCAAAAATTTTTAATTAATTGAAATTCATAATTATAATTAATTGAATTAATCACTTCAATTATAATATTTTTCTTTCTTTTCTTATAATTATATCCTTCATCATTAATGAATTTGATTTCATCTTATTAATTTTGTCTCTATATTCATTCATTATATATATGTAAGTTGTATTTGTAAGAGTTTTTTCAAACCCTTTAGGAATATAAAAATAGAATTTAATACTTCCACTCAACCATTAAAATAATTGTATTAAAAAATATTTACTCATTTATGTTAAAAAGTCAAAATATTTTTAGTAAACATAAATTTGGGTTTCAAATAAAAACATTAAATTGTTTGAATTTAAAAATATTAGAAGCTAATTGTTAACTTGTGGAGGGCTTTGTGAACTACATCATTAGTGGCATTGAGGATGATTAAGGAAAATTAAATCAAATAACATGTTTTATAATTATCCAAATTTTAAAATAAAATATCTTATCAATTAATTTTTATAGTATTATTTAAATCTACAATTTGAATATGTAATTATATTTTCATATGATTATCATTGTGTACTCTATTATGGTTTTTCCATCATAATAATTGTCAAAAACAAATTTTTATTCAACATCATTGTTAATCATAATTAGTGTACTACAATCCTTTAGTCAGGATTACAAGTTACAATAACTTTAACCATTACCTAATAACTTGATTGATAATATGGTTAACCTCGAACAATGGACCATTGAATTATGTTTTTGTTGTTATAAAAATAATAATATAAAATATTATATTAAAGATAATGTAAAATATAAACTAAATATAAGTACTGAATTTCCTCATTATAATCACTTATTGTTACTTTATAAGTTTCACTTTAAATAATCAAAATTAATTACGATGATTGTTATTATATTATTTAGAAATTGACGATTTAGTTGATCATTTAAAGAAGAAAAAGAATCTATTTACATATATCCAAGTAAGTTTTGATCGAATGCAAATATTTTTCACGAAAAATTTTAAAAATTTGACAAATTCCATACGAGTATCTATATATAATACATATTCTTTTACCAAATTCTAATTATTTTATTTTCAAAGTAAAGATGTTTAAAGGTCTTGTGACATTTATTTTTTAATGAGGCTTAAAATAAGAGAGAAAGGTATAATGTTAATGGAATGTTATTATTAAATTCAAATTAATTAATTCAACTTAAATGCTTTTAAATTTGTATTTTTAGAACATATTAGTGTTAATATAACTTAAATTAATTGAATTGATAACTTTAATTTTAATCTTTTTCTTTATTTCTTATAATTGTATTTTAATTGCAAATTAATTTAATTTTAAAATTTAATTAAAAAAGATTTGTCTTGAGCAAACTTATGGAAATAACTCGTCATGTTTTGATTTGGGACCTTAATGATCCCTAAACACTTTGAGTGTATAGAGTGAAATCTTTGAAAGGGTATCAAGTCTTGTTTCATTTGATTTTGATGGAATTAATGAGATGTCATGTTTTTATTCTAACAATATGTCTTATGAGTGCTTATTCACTCGATTATTATTTTATCTTAAACTTTTAACGTGAATTAACTTTTGGATATTTTTGGATAAAATGAAAGAAGATAAGAGATTGTTATGAGGATAATTGATTTATTGAATTAATGTATGCTTCAGGACAAGCATAAGTCTAATGTAGGGGGAATTTGGTAAGATGTTATCTTGACATATTAATTGAAGTTATCTCCTTTGTTTTAGATTTATTTTGGTGCTTAAATAGGAAAATTAATGTTTTTTTTGTTTTAGGAAATGAAAAGTGGAGATTGCATCAAATTAGGACATTATTGGTAATAGTAACGAATTTTGGATAAAGTGAAAAGATTGTTGCATGGATAAAGGAAGAAAAAGCCTAATGTCAAATTTAATTGAAAAGTTAAAGTTTACGTAGGAAACTTTTGTTTCCATCCTATCATGAAAGGATTGAGATTTGTTTTAGATAGACATCTTAGCAAGATAGGATAAGATTAGGTTTAGAGTAGGAAAACATTATAAAAGGGACATTCCCCACCACTCTAAAGGTAATCAATTGTTCTTCTTCTTACTTTTTCTCAATTCTTCATCTTTCTTCTATTTTTAGTGTAGGAACTAAAGCCATGTGTGGCTAAACTTAGTTATTTTGATTCAAGCAGATTCAAAACTCTAGTTGTAATCTTGTGAGGCCTTGTTTTAAACTTTTATTCGTGTTTTAATTCAATTATTTCTTATTTTGAGTTTTTATATTTGATGAATTATTAATATTGATTAATCAGACAAATTAATTTAATGTTGATTGTTGTATCACTATCCATGAATTCAATGATCCTTAATTGTTATAAAGGATTAGTACAAGTAGCAAATAGGTTATTTATGAATTTGCATATTTAACTTATGATAAACAAGAAAACTAAGTTGAATAGTTGCACATATCTTGATTATTTAATTTAGGATTTAGTCTTTTTCACTAAATTTATTACTATCATTTATTTGATATAGATATCACACTCAGTTAATGGATAGTAATTTTTATTTTGAATGTTGAGTTTGAACCAATTTTAGTAAAATTTGAGACATATTATGGCTATCCTAATATGTTTCAGACTCATACTTAAATTATGACACTTATTCTTTTTATACTAATGATCAAATTTACAATTAGATGAGATATTTCCCTTAAATTAGAGTTTAGTAATCTTGAATTTCTCCTTTTATATTCAGTTAATTTATTTTGATTCCTTGTTAATTTTATTTAATTAGTAATTAGTCGAAAACCCCCTTACTTTATTTTATTATTTGAAATTAAGAAACTAGTGTTTAGTTCTTTTAAGATTCAACATGGTTCTACGACTAGGTGCCACGACTATTACAAGAAGTTAGAGAATCGAAATTAATTTTGAGGGCTTTAACAATTCCACTAAAATTTGGTGTCGTTTTTTAGGATCTATTTTAATCTATTAGTTTTCTTTGCATTATTTTACAGTTTACTGCTAACCTCTTGTCTTGTATGACTTGTGCTTCTCAGACAGGGAAATTATAATATAATTCAGAAATAGAGAAGATAACTCATCATTTAAGAAAAGAAACTAAGCAAGGAAGCAGTGATTCACCTCCAGAATTGAAAGTTGAAATAAATTTGACAATTGGTGAAGACTCTAATTTTCAATGAATGGAAGAAAAGATGACAAATCTTAACACTAGAACATTAAGGGAATTAGTAGCACCAAATTTGAATCAATAACCCTTATATATACAATTTTTAGAATTTGAGGTAGATTTCGAATTGAAACCTAGTTTGATTCACTTCCTATTTTTTGTAGTCTTGTAGGTGAATATCTATATAAACACTTGAAGGAATTTCATATTTTCTGCTCTAGGAGGAAGCCACAAGGGGTGACAGAAGAATGAATTAATCGTAGGGCCTTTCCATTCTCATTGAAAGATAAGCCAAATGATTGACTATATTATCTCCCTTTGGCTCAATGATAACATGGAATGAGATGAAAAGAATGTTTTTGGAAAAGTTCTTTCCTGCATCATGAGTAGCCAATATCTGAACGGAGATATGTGAGATAAGACAATTTAGTGGAAAAACATTATATGAAAATTGGAAAAGGTTTAAAGAGCTATGTGTCAATTGCCTACACCTTCAAATTGCTAATCAACTTTTGATTCAGTACTTTTATGAAGAACTATTGCCAATAGATCAAAGTATAATCAATGTAGTTAGTAGAGGAGCTTTGGTAAATAAAACACCTAAAGCGGCCAAACAATTGATACTAGTGATAGCCAAACATTCTTAATAGTTTGGAACAAGGATGGATAGAGTTGTTAAGCGTATAAATAAGGTAAGTAACACAACCTTGAGGATAAAATGTTAGATTTAACTGCTCTACTTCGTCAAATGGTTATAGTTCAATTACAATCAACAAGAGTGTGTGGAATATTTTCATTATCTAGACATCATACGGATATGTGCCCGATATTGCAACAAGTCTCTTCAAGAAGCTAATGCAATAGGGGTTTTCCTGGTCATCCTCAATGAAAATATAACCCATATTCCAATCACTATAATCTAGGATAGAGGGACCATCCAAACTTGAGCTATGGAAATCAAAGAAGGCAAAAACAATATCGACCTCACAATTTTAATAAACAACTTCAAGCCCCTATATCTGCTTAACCTTAATCTTCAAATTCAATTATATCTTTAGATGAAATTGTTAAGGCATTTGCTATTAACATTTAGCAATTTCAATAGGAAACAAGGGTAAGCCTTCAGAACTTAGGAAGTCAGATCACTCTATTAACCACCTTTATAAGTAAATTGGAAGCACAAGCATCAGGAAAATTACCTTCCCAAATGGTGGTAAATCTTAAGGAGAATGTGAGTGCATTGACTTTGAGAAGTGGTAAGGAAATTCAATATGGATCTTCCTGACCAATGATGATATAAAAGAATCATGATGGAGAAAAGAAAGATGAACTTCCAACTCAAGAATCAATAAAGGTAAAAGATAATTTATCTTCATCGATATCAATCAATGCACGTGTACCTCCTTTTCCTAACAGGTTAGCTAGATCAAAAGATGAGGAACATGAAAGAGAAATCTTAGAAACCTTCAGGAAGGTGGAAATCAATATACCATTTCTAGAAGCCATCAAGTAAGTTTTGAAATATGCAAAACTCTTAAAAAAGCTATGCACAAATAAAAGGAAGTTGAAGGACAAAGAGAGAATAATTTTAGGTAAGAATGTATTAGTGGTGATAAATAGAAAATTACCAGAAAAATGCAAAGATCTAGGTATGTTTACACTTTCGTGTGTTATTGGTAATAAAAAAATTGAGCATGCGATGCTAGAATTAGGTTCATCTGTTAATGTCATGCCTTAATTTACCAAGCTTTAACTCTGAATTCTTTGCAAGAAATTAATGTGATTATTCAACTAGTTGATCATTCGTGTGTGGATTCTATTGGAGTTATTGAGGATGTTTTAATACAAGTTAACAGTTTGGTATTTTCAGTTGGATTTTTATATCTTGAAAATGGATGGAGATAGCGTTGAACATTCAACTTTGATTTGTTGGGTAGGGGAATTTATAAAGACAACCAAGACTAAAATTAATGTGGATGAGGATACGTTTTTCGTTGAGTTTAACGGAGAAATAGTAAAGTTCAATATTTTTGAAGCAATGAAGTACCCTAATGATTTCCAATCTATTTATCATATGGATATTGTGGATTCATTTATGCAGTATATCTTTAAAGAAGAAAGCATTGAAGATGAGTTAGAGCTTAAGGCTAAATCGGAGGTAAATGAGCAAGTTGATGAAACTTGTGAAGTTATAGAATCATTATCAGCAATGCTAATAGATTCGGAAACTTTGAATGTTGAACTTACTATAAATCACAAGAAAATGCTACCTTCTGTTTTGTAGGCTCCAAAGATATAATTGAAGGCCTTACCTGATCTCCTAAAGTATTTTTATTTGGGTGATGGAGAGTCATTACCTGCGATCATTTTTAAAAAGTTGACTAAAGGGTAAGAGGAAAAGTTAGTAACATTACTTAAAGAGTATAAAATTGCATTTGGTTGGACTTTAGTGGACATAAAAGGTATTAGCTCGGGGATTTGCATACGCAGGACTCTTTTAGATGAGAATCCTAAGCCAAAACAGGAACCCCAAAGAAGTCTCAATCTAATAATGAAGGATGTGGTAATGAAAGAGATTTTAAAACTTTTGGGTGTAGCCATAATCTATCCAATCTCGGATACTGAATGGGCAATCCAAGTGCATATTGTACCTAAAAAAACTGGTATAACAGTGATACGAAACCAGAATGGTGAGTTGGTACTAATGAGGATACAAAATGGGTGGCGAATGTGCATAGACTTTGGAAATCTTAACTTAGCTACTAGAAAAGGCCATTTCCCATTTCCTTTTATGGATCAAATGTTAGAAAGACTTGCTGGTAAATCATGTTTTTTCTTTTTAGATGGTTTTTCAATTTACTATCAAATAGCAATTGCTCAAAAGGAACAAGAAAATATTACATTCACGTGTCCTTATGGAATGTATGCTTTTAGATGAATGCCATTTAGTTTATATAATGCTCTAGGTACATTTCAAAGATGCATGATGAGTATATTTTCGAAATATGTTGAGAATTGCATTGAAGTATTTATGGATGATTTCACTATTTATAGAGATTCATTTGATGATTGTTTAAATCATTTATCGAAGGTTCTCAAAAGATGCATTGAAATAAATTTGGCGTTAAATTATGAAAAATGTCATTCTATGGTACATCAAGGCATTGTTTTAGGATATATGATTTCACCAAGGGGCATAGCAGTTGATAAGGCAAAAGTGGATTTAATTGTGAACTTACCTTGCCCTACAAATGTTAGGGAAGTTTGATGTTTTCTTGGACATGCAAGATTTTACCGCAAGTTCATTAAAGATTTTTCTAAGATTGTCATACCATTATCAAAGTTGTTACAAAAAGACATTTCATTTGACTTTGGAAAGGACTGCAAGGAAGCTTTTGACAAAATCAAGGTAATATTAACAAGTACGCCTGTTACTCAGTCACCAAATTGGGACCTTCCGTTCGAGACCATGTGCGATGCTAGCAATTATATAGGGTGAGTTGTTTTAGGTAGAAGGATTAAGAAACAAAGTGATATTATCTTTTATGCTTTGAGAACATTGGTTATTGCACAGTGTAATTATTCTACAACTAAGAAAGAGCTTTTAGCATTTGTTTTCGCTTTAAATAAATTTAGATCTTATTTGTTTGGCTATAAAGTTATTGTATACTTTAACCATGCAACTTTAAAATACCTTTTAGTAAAGGAGTCCAAAACGAGGCTGATACGATGGATTCTTCTACTTTAAAAGTTTGATTTGATAATAAAGGATCAAAAAGGTGCCGAAATTTTAGTAGCAGACCATTTGAGTAGGTTGGTAAGAGATGAAGATATTTTACTTATTTCTAGAACTTTTCCTAATGAGTAATTATTCATAACAAAAGATATGGTTCCATAGTATGTTGACCTTGTTAATTATTTAGTTACTAGACCTTACGTTATTACATTAGTAAGTCTAGGAAGGAAAAGATAAGAAATGAGACAAAATATTATGTTTGGAAGTTCTGCTCTAATCAAATTATAAGGCATTGTGTGCTAGAAAATGAACAACATTCTGTCTTAGCTTTTAGTCACAATTATGAACGTGGTGGACACTTTGGTCCCAAATGAACTGCTAGAAAAGTTTTGGATAGTGGATTGTATTGGGAGAATTTATTTAGAGATGCTTATGTATTTTGGAAAAGTTGTGACAGATATCAAAAGATAGGTATGTTATCTCATCAAAATGAAATGCCTCAAACCCCAATACTTATAGTTGAGATATTTGATTTATGGGGTATTGACTTTATGGGTCCTTTTCCTT
Organism: Erythroxylum coriaceum; assembly: GCA_026874005.2. NCBI lineage: Eukaryota > Viridiplantae > Streptophyta > Magnoliopsida > Malpighiales > Erythroxylaceae > Erythroxylum > Erythroxylum coriaceum. Next base: position 1,750,335 of record JANQAP020000132.1, read on the forward strand.
CATCATGTAGTTTTTCTTATATACTTTTGGCTGTTGATTACGTTTCTAAGTGGGTGGTCACAAAAGCCACCAAAATTGATGATTCTACAGCTGTTATAGGATTTATAAAGTCTAATATTTTTAATACATGTGGAATCCCACGCGCTATTATTAGTGACCAAGGAAGTCATTTTTGCAATAGAACTGTGGCATCGCTATTTAAAAAATATGAAGTGCATCATCAAGTAGCTACCACCTACCATCCACAAACTAACGGACAAGCAGAAGTATCGAACAAAGAGGTCATGTTCATTTTAGAAAAGACTGTGAATCCTAGTTGCAAGGATTAGGGTTTATGCCTAGACGATGCTCTTTGGGCATACCGTACAACATACAAGACACTGATAACAATGTCTCCTTATTGATTAGTTTTCAGTAAAGCTTGTCATTTATTGGTGGAGATTGAACATGAAACTTATTGGGTGGTGTAACGCTGCAACATGGATTTGGCTAAAGTTGGGGAGAAAAGGAAGTTACAATTGTAAGAGCTAGAGGAAATAAGGTTGGATGCTTAGGAGAATTTGAAAATATACAAAGAGAAAACCAAATTATTCAATGATAATATGATCTTGAGGAAGCAATTTGAGGTGGGACACAAAGTGTTATTATATAATTCTCGATTTAAGTTTATCCCATGTAAGTTACATTCTAGATGGCTTGAACCTTTTGTTGTCTTTAATATATTTTCTCTTGTCTAAGATATTCCTTGTTAATTTTAGTTAATTAGTAATTAATCAAAAACCCCTCACTTTATTTTATTATTTGAAATTAAGAAACTAGTGTTTAGTCCTCTTGGGATTTGATCGGTTCTGTAACTACTACAAGAAATTATAGACTTAGAATTAATTTTGAGGGCTTCAATAACCCAACCAGATACCCATAGAGATGTGGAAGAGCTTAGGCGTAGAAAGGTCTTACTTGGCTAGTCAAGCTTTTTAATATAATCTTTAAGTTCACCAAAATGCTAAATGAGTGAAGATTGACTATGTTAATTCCTCTATATAAGTACAAAGGAGACATCCAAAATTGTAACAACTATAGAGGCATCAAACTAGTTAAAAACACCATAAAGTCGTGGGAGAAGGTAATTGAGAAGAGAGTAAGAAAGGCTGCTCCTATCTCAGAGAACCAATTTGGCTTCATGTCAGGAAGGTCCATGACAGAAGCTCTACATCTCCTTATAAGATTAATAGAATATTAGAATATTACAGGGAAATACAGAGAGATCCGCACATAGTTTTTATTGATTTAATGAAAGCATATGATAGGGTTCTTAAGGGAATCATGTAGAGGTGTTTAGAGGTTAAAGGAGTTCCTATGACTTATATATGGGTGATTAGGGATATGTATAAAGGGGTAACGATTAGAGTAAGGATAATAGGAGGAGATACTGAAAAATTTTCTATTAGTATTAGGCTATACCAAGGCTCTGCCTTAAGCCCTTTTTTGTTTGCATTAATAATGGATTAGCTCACTAAGAATATTCAAGGAGACGTATCTTGGTGTATAGTATTTGCTGATGATATTGTCTTAGTGGATGAGATAAGAGAGGTTATCAATGTCAAGCTAAAATGTTGGAAGGATACATTAAAATTGAAGGGCTTTAAAGTGAGCAGGACTAAGATTGAGTACTTAAAGTATAACTTTTTAGACCACAGGGTGGCTATTGATGTGGAGGTAAATATTAGATTAAAAGTTATACCACGGAAAGAGTGTTTTAGGTACTTAGTGTCTATCATCCAAAGCAATGGAGAGACCAATAAAGATATAGTCAATCATATCAGATCATGGTGGCTTAAATGATAAATGCATCAAGAGTTTTATTTGATAAGAAGATACCACTTAAACCTAAAGGTAAATTTTATCACTTAGCGATTAGGCTGACAATGCTATATGGGGCAGAGTA
>JANQAP020000132.1:1774918-1788854 GCA_026874005.2 Erythroxylum coriaceum
TCAATCACCTTCGCCCATAACACTATGGTATTACTGAGTAGTTTGATCTCTCCATAGTTGTTACAACTTTGAATGTCTCCTTTGTTCTTGTATAGAAGAATTACCATACTAAGTTCTCACTCATTCGACATTTTGGTAGATTTAAGGATCATATTAAAAAGCTTGGCTAGCCAAGTAAGACCTTCTTGGCCTAGGTTTTTGCATACCTCTATGAGTATCCCATTAGACCCTATTGCCCTTCAACTCTTCATCTCCTTTAAACATCTTTTAATTTTTCCCTTGTGATCTACTGATAACAAGTAAAGTTATGATATCTCTCGAGCGTGCTAAGATCACCTAGAGATGTCCTCTATGCTTTCATTAAAAAGGCTGTAGAAGTATATTTGTCATCTTCTCTTGATATCATTTTCAGCCACGAGCATCCCCTTCTTTCATCTTTTATACAACAAACTTGATCTAAGATTCTCGCTTTCCGTTCTCTAGCTTTTGCCAACTTAAATATATCATTATCTCTATCTTTAGTTTCCAATCATTGGTATAATTTAGTGTAAGTTTTGCTTTTAGATTTTGAGACTAATTTTTTTGCCTCTTTCTTTACCAATTTGTAATTTTCTCTATTAACTACCCTTTCTGCCTCTATGTTGCTATCTAATAGAGCTTTATAAGAAACCTTTTTGCTCTTAACCTTTTTTTGCACATTTTCATTCCACGACTAAAACTCTATCTTACTATCCTCAGGCCCCTTAGAAATACTCAAGATTTCTTTAGGTGCTTTCTTTACTCTCTCCCACATTTGGTTATTATTCCCCCAAAATCAAGTCCAATTCCCCCAAAATCAAGTCCAATTCCTAACCATGAACCTTATTTTCTATATACTCGTTCTACTTATTCCTTGAATTCCTAGCCATGTTTATATCCCGGCGAGCTTTCCAGGGATCCGCTAGCCAAGATCTCCCATTCGGTCACTGAAAGCGGATTCTATCCTTATTAATGATTCCTCTCTAAAAAGAGCTCTCTCTTACCTGCATGCTCCTTTTTTACAACTAACAGCTAAAAAATAGGACTGATCCCCCACCCTTTCTTTACTCTCTCCCACTTCTGGTTATTATGTCCTTTCAATTTCCATTATTCTCTATGTATTACTCTATCTCTAAGTTCCACCATATCTCTTTTTAGGTTACACGATCTAACTTTGGTACACCTCTAAGGATTTTTCTTTTTTCTCCAACCCTTAATTATAAGGTTCATAACCAACAATTTATGTTGGTTGACTAGCAAGTGTTAGGTGTCACCCTACAATTTTTTACTTTATGAGAAAGTAATCAATTTGAGTTTTTATGGTTCTGTTTTTAAAAGTCACGAGGTGCTCCTTGTTTTTCTAAAAAAATGAGTTAGCTATCACCAACTCAAACGCTATTGCGAAATCTAACAAAGCAGTCACACTATTATTTCTATAACCATTCTCAAAATCCTATGAGTTGTTGAATATCCGTCTAAGGTTGCCCTTAGATGACCATTAATGTCTCCTCTTAAAATAACTCTTTTGTCAGGGAGGATTTGTTAAATTACCTCATCTAGCTCTTCCCATAATTGGGGCTTAAACTATTTGTCCAGCCCTACTTGGGTTGCGTAAGGATACGCCATATTGAAAGTACACCTTTCACCATAAACTTTAAGGACAAAATTTTATCATTAGTCTTTTTTACCCCCCACAACATCATGTATGAGTTCCTTAATAACCGAAATACCTACCTCATTCTATTGTCTTAAACATTCTAGATACTAAAGTTTAAACCTATTAATTTCTTTTGCTTTAACCTCAGTCCACTTTGTCTCTTAGGTGTATGCTATATGAATGTCATATTTGTCTAAAACTTTTACTAAATTTAATGACTTCCCTATAAAGGTCTCGATATTTCAAGAACCTATCTATAATCTGTCAACATCTTCTCTTCTCCTAGACCCAAAACTCACCGAAGGACTAGCTCCTACTCTATCATCAAAAGTCAAAGCCACCACTCCCACCCTAATGCCCAACACAGGCTATAAAAGATAAGCCGAACAATTCCCTAAATGACTCTAAGATTACTCAAAAAAGGAAACATGGATTGATATTAAATCCTACAATGGGCACCGGAATAAATAGATATGAATATCGCAAGTACAAACAACTGCAAGCAAATCAAAATTTAGATGGTCTAAAATTTGAACCAATCACAGCTGCCTCTCATGTTACTTTGCAACTGACTAATGGCCAATGGTAGAGACTAATTTGTATAAAAAAATAGTAACTGAGTGATGTAAAAAAACTTAAAGTATATAGAAGAAATAAAAGAGGAAAGATTAGTCAACTACAAGTCCTAATTTGGTGTGATAAGGATTGAGGATTGAGTTGACATCAAAGATAAAGGCTGAAATCTAGATTGTATTAGGATTCCTTATTAGATAGGAAGTAGTAGTACTATATTATTCTATTTTAGATATGTTATCCTAGTTGAATAGGACTTATAGAATTTCTATTGTATTAGGATTTAAGTTAGAAATCCTTTTCCTACTAGAATAAGGATTCTAAGAACACTATATATATGTACTTAGCCTTTCATCAATAAAAAGCAATCTGGAATTTTTCTATAACTTGAGAGTTTTCAATTAGAAGGTATGATGCTTTCTTCTAAGAGTGATTCTTAGACCTTAGGAGTGATTCCTAGTTCCCTACCTTTCATTCTTTGTGTCCTTTCCTAAAATTCCGGCAACCCTAACTCAAATTCCAGCCCTCTTAAACCTACATTCTAGCCATCTCAAACCTATATTCCAACCATATTAAACCCAAAAATCTTAAGCCTAAAATTTCAATAATCAAACCTTAAATTCCCAGCTTTACAAAATCTGAAAAGTCTGCATTTCTAGCCAAAATTCAACCTTCAAACCTAATATTCTAGCGGCCTAATATCATCCACCCTTCCTAATTTTGTGCGTTTAACTATTAGTTCATAATTCCTCTATTTGTCCTGCATCACTGAGTTTGTACAAAATGCTAAAGCACAGTACTACACAATTATATATATATATATATATATATATATATAATAAACAAACAAGAATTCAAGACTTACAGTAGTTCAATGAAGACTAAAAACTTAATTCCAACAACCAAAGAGCAACGAATCAACTATGATGAAACACAATTTGAAACCAATCACAAGTGCGTCAAACAGAGAAGAAAAATTTATGATATACCAATTAACTAGAGAAGGGAAATGATAAGCCCCAATTAAGCAAGTCTATATAAGGAAGCCCAAGAAGAATGGAAACAATACTTCATCAGTGAAAAATGAAAGGACAGGTGGCAACAATTGAGAAGGGAATTAGTTATTACAGCAGCAATAAAAGACACGTGACTGTGGCTGCTAATGATTATGTTGGTTATTGTAATTGTGAGTGTGATAGGATAGGCCCTAGTCTCCTTGGCTAGTGGTTATTTTGTTTTCTCTTACGTTGATGAATACTGAAAGAGCTGCTGCTCCTATTTTTGTTCACTTCACTCTATTTTAATACATTCTATTCCCAAAATATTCTGTTTTACATTCAGTTACGTAACAGGAAATAACCAAATCAATACGATCTGTTTAAGATGCCACACACCAGCTTTGTAAATTCTTGTCATAGTTAGCATTGTTTAGAAATTCCTCCATTGTGGGGCTCATTGCAGACTCTACAAAAGAAGAAAGCAAAGCACAAGTTTTTTTAAAAGCCAAACAAGGAAATGTCTGGAAGAGGACTAAAAGTCAACTTGGTAAAACCCAAACTGGTGATGATGACAAAGAATAGACGGCAATTGACAGAGAAGGGAAGACAACCGACGAAGCAAACAATATGCGATAGAAAATAGAAGACAATTGGTGAAGTAGAATGTTGGTGAATCGGTGACATGAAAGAGTGACAAGATGGTGGTAAAGAAGATGACAAGGTGGTTGATAGTTGTAACCAAACAGATTTGAGAGGAAAGAAAAATAAAACTTCAAAAATGCTCTAGAGACAATTAGGATTAACTAAACACCAGTGAATTGTGTTGTGAAGACAACCAGATTCACATACATAATAGTGAAAATTGGAAAAACCACAACTATCAGAGATGGTTGTGGTGGCTTAGGAGTAGCAGTAAAAGGAGAAAAGCCTATTTCAATCACATGACTAGAAACAAAAAAATCAATAATGTGCAGGTAAAATTCAAATACCATAAGGGAGAAGCCAAATTATTTGCAACAGAGTAAATCAAACCTAGATTTCTATATTCTTATAATCCTTGTTGCAATAATCTAAATGGATGCATAGCAAAATAGAGCTCACAACTAAAACCCATGATTAACCAAAAACTTTACAAGAATTTGAGACTAGAAACCTTACCAAAGATTAAGAGTTGGTAATAAACAAATTGGGTTTTACCGATCGATTGACTCTTGGGTTTGGAAATTTATAAAGTGTTGGCAGAGTTGATGAGCATTAGCAAGTAGTGACGACAGTGATAGTAACCGATGACGACGATGGCGGTAACCAGCAATGGCGAGATAGCAATCAATGAATCAAAAGTTGACAAAAATAAAGTAAAATAAACAAATAAAACATAGAGGCAGTGAAGCTAGAGATAGCAAATGGAAGAGAGTCTAGATATGTGTGATTTAATTTTTTCTACTGTTGGTGGTAGTACAAACATATCCCAATAACAATCTCAACAGAACGGGAAATACCCAGAAGTTGAACTTGTTTCGAACCAAATAAGCAAACACTAAGCGGTCAAAATTAGGAAAAGAAAGCAAGTAAAACAAGAGAACTTGACGAGTAGCCAAAGTTATCCTTAAATTTTCGAAGGCAAGGAGATTAAAAATGGGTAATTTGTAATGTTTATATGAAAATTTAACTTATACCCGAACGTTTGGGAGCACTGAAAAAGAAACCCAAGCTTTTCAAGACGTTTAATTTAAACCTTAACTTGAGGGAAACCTGAGTTTCCTTTTAAATTCTGTCAATTTTAAGTTATGTCCAACTGGCAAAGAGGGCCCACAACCACTGGCCCTTTCTTCCTTGATGGTTTAGCTTGGGATTTGGGGATTGAATCCCTAAATCCCCAAATACCTCATGGGTTGCGAAAGAATTCGAACTTTTCTGATCCTTGCTCAAATAGCCTTAATTGTATATCCATTGCAATCATATCTATTTGTTGTTGCTGGTGGAAAGTTAATCCATTGGATACGAAGTAATTATTTCAAGGTGGTTCACTTAGAGATTAGCTGGTTTGATGATCTTGAGCATTCGAGTGGTTTAATAGATTCTCACTATTTGGAGACACCAGTAGGAATTGGACTAGAAAACTTGTTGTTACTTATTTCCAATCTTGACAAATTGAAAGGCACTGTGCTTGGAAGTGTTCGCAAAATGAGTTGTCATATTGGTGGCAGCCCAAATATCAGACAAAAAAGTTATTGTTGTTAAAGGTGAACTATATGTAGAGTAGAACAATTTCCTATATCTGAGGCACCTCTTCAGTAAGATTGTGGTAGGATTTGATATGGATCAAGCAAAATAAGGTAAATAGAGAGTTGATGGAGAAGAAGAGAGAGATCTGTAAAATTTTATTTAATACTGAAAAATGTAACAAACATTGCCCAACAGCACTTACAAGGGGCTGTGAATCTCCACCAATCTCTTTAGAGACCCAAAATGAGAAAAAAGATGATACTCTCTCTCTTTCCTTCCATAGTGTATATATATGACTCATAGTAAAAGAATCCTCACCCCACTGGCTCATAATGATGACACGGCAGCAACACTCACACCCATAACAGACGCAATAACAACCCACCCTGATAACAATTCACTCTCAACAAACTTACACTGACACCAGGTCATAAAAGAGCCAATATGACCGATCCTTCACAGCCCTGGGCTTGCATCATCAGTTCCTGGGCCTCCAAGCTTTCCCTTCCTCCTCCTATAGACCAATGGGAGCTTATCAACACTCCCCCCTTTGAAATTCACCTTGTCCTCAAGGTGGAAGGCCGGGAACTGTTGCCAAATCTCACTAGCCAACTCCCAAGTAGCCTCAAAGTCGGGTAAATTCTTCCAAGAAACTAGCACCTCCACTCCTCGGGGTCCTTGGCGCACCTCCTTAATAGCAGTAGGTTCCACTAACCAGTCCAAGCCTTCTGTCAAAGGAGGCAACGGTTGCAGTTTCTCCAAATTGCCTACCACGCGTTTCAGCTGTGACACATGGAAGACAGGGTGGATAGCAGTTGTTGGAGGCAACTCCAACTTATAGGCCACCGGACCGATACACTGCAACACTTTAAAAGGGTCAAAAAATCGTGGTGACAATTTCTCATTAATCTTCTGAGCTAAAGAACGCATTCGGTAGGGCTGCAGTTTCAAGAACACCAAGTTGCCAACCTGAAATTCCACCTCCCGGCGATGTGCATCAGCTTTCTGCTTCATATGGTTCTGGGCAAAACACAACTGATCCTTCAACTAAGTCAAAACGACATCCCTCTACTTCAAGGACTCCTCCAAATCAAAGTTGGCAGTGGACCCGGATGCTTCATACCGAAAAAGAGGTGGAGGATCCCTTCCATAGACAATCTTAAAAGGGTTGGTATGTGTAGTAGAGTGATATGAAGTATTAAACCAATACTCGGCCCAAGACAGCCATGATGCCCACTCCTGCGGTTTAGATTGCCCAAAGCAGCGAAGATAAGTTTCCAAGCTTCTATTAACTACCTTGCTTTGCCCATCACTTTGAGGATGATAGGCGGTACTATGGTTCAATTGAGTGTGCTGCAATCTAAAGAATTCGGTCCAAAAATGACTCGTGAATACTTGGTCGCGTTCAGGAACTATGGATCGCTAGAAGCCATGTAGGCGTACCACCCCAACGACGAACTCCTCTGCTACCTTCTTAGCCGTGAAGGGATGTTTGAGGCAATGAAGTGACAGTATTTGCTTAAGCGGTCCACAGCCACCAACACCGTATCGAAACCGCGAGATGTAGGTAGACCCTTAATAAAATCTACGCTAATGTCTTCCCAAATTGCATGAGGAATGGGCAAAGGTTGTAACAAGCCGACTGGAGAAAGAGTCTCATATTTCATTTGCTGGCAAATGGGACAGCTAGCCACAAAGTTTTTGATATCGGCTTTCATGCCTTCCCAAAACAACTCCCTGATAAGCAGTTTGTATGTTTTGAGAAAACCCCCATGACCCCAATCGGGGTGCAATGAAATTCAGTGAGTAGTCGTTGCTTCGAAGGCAACTCTTTAGGAATCACCACCCTTCCCCAGTAATAAACCAGGCCATTGCGCACTGCCCAACCCAGTTTGGCCTCCAGATTCGCACTCAACTCTTGCATAATGGCATCCAATTTTGCGTCTTTACTCACAGTCTCCGCAACCTCCTTCCAATCCACTATGGTCTTCAGTCTATCCTTCAATCTATCCTTGGTCTTCAGTCTTCCTCTAGCTGCCAGCCAAGTTACAAATGAGGCCTTAGGTATTATAGATTTCCACACTATGTTATACCAGGAAGTATTCGGATGTTGAGGTCTTAATGCTTTCAAGCAGGAATAGCTGGAGAAATCCCCATTTGCACTAGGAGATCAGATTAATCTATCTTTATTGTGGTAGTTAGGCATGTTGCTTGGGAGAATAGCTTGAAATCTGTCAATCAGTCTACGTGAAATGATCCATTCATTGTTAATAATTATGCAAGATACCTTGGTTTGGATTGGCCATCTTCCCATCAGATTAAGCATATCATCTCCCTTGATCAAAGGGCTTTGGGGAGACCAGTTATCAAACCACATCCAAGAGGCCTCCCCATTGCCAATCTGCGCTTTAATGAGAGGGTAAATAATATGCCTGTGCCTTAGAACATTGATGAAAGGCCATGAGTATTCAGTTTTTTCAACCAACTGCTAGAACTTTAGGTTCAAATTACTCTTTTAGATCACACTTTAACAGAACAATTGCAATGAAATTCATAGGGATAGCTTGAAGGGCTTTGATGGTTTTGGTGTCTAGACGGTGTAAAAGCGTTGCTCCCTATTGCGACACTTACATATTCTATTGGATTGAACACGTGTTTACTTTCTTATATTCTATGTACACCAAACAAATTGTTTAAACTTTTAGACTTCATTTTCTTCTTTTTGAATTTTGTTTCATCTTCTCTTTGCATTTTATTTAGATTCCCATTAAATTCAATGCCTAGTCAGTGCCAATTTAATTTGCATCAAACAATCCCTTATATATGTATATTTTCATTCTTATTATTGTAATATGTAGAGGCCTATCCTTGGAAAAAATGTCATCTTGTGATTCATTTAAGTTTCAATCATTGTATTTGTTAATGTAAAGGAGGAGATTGGATAAGTAGAGCTTAAGCTAATCATATGCTCAGACATTGGGTATATACGAAATAATAGGATAACTATGATTATAAGCATGTAATTACAAGAATATCCCTATATTGTTAATAGTATTAATTGCTTATGTGCTTCAAATTTAATTTATGGGATTACGTCTATTCATTCATTGGATTTTTAGATTGTTGCTAAGAAGCTTACTTATCTCTTCAAAACCTTGCATAACTAACTGTTTTTTTTTTTTTCCTTTTTTCTTATACAGATGGACTTAGGGGTTGGCTCCTTTATAATAGCAAATGCATTAGTTTCTCGAAATGCACGAGGTGTCTCTTCAATGTAAGGCTTTCTTGGTCCATGATTGCTTTATCTCATGAGGTCATCAGGAGAAATTTATTCTTTTGCAGTAATATATAGAATATGTTCTTTCAAGCATACGAGCGCAGTGCATTAAGAAAGGCAGCTCCTCTTTATCAGCTGTGCTTCTCTTGCACTGCGATTGCTAATTTTATTTCAGAAGAGACACGAACAGGTCACCTTGGTATTAGAACTGAATGTTAGTCTCATAAGAGAGGATTGATCAACGTTCAATGGCTGAAAGATTTTTGGTGATCTCATGAAAAATTTTATTCTACGGGAAGTTTGTGAGTTATAACTAATTGCAACATAAACTACTTAAGTGACCCAATTTGGGACATTTTGTAGCCGGGTGGAGCTTTATGATTGTGGTCTGTACAATGGAGTGTTTTCCTAACTATTCTGTTGCTGGTATATGGTCAAATTTTTGTATTATTCGTACTGTTACATTTCTTGAATATATTTCTTGTTTTTAATGCATTATCCTCATGCTTGTGTCAAGTGCTTGAACTCTTTTTAACAATTTTATTTTGTAGTTGCTATTTTAGTCATCGTATAGTTTGCACTAATGATATGGTGTTTGGTTTCCATTTGTTTCAAAATACTACTTTAGGAGTTGGAAGAACGCGATTCAATCTACTAGCCCACTACTGCTACTAGGGTTTGGTCGACTATTTTCAACCAGAAGTTTTGACTATCAGGTAAAAATGTCATTACTGCCTTTGAGTTGCAATGTCGTAGGTAATACTTCCTCTAGACATACATATGCCTAAATGCTTAACATTTATAACATTAATTCTTGTCGATTCTCAAACTGGTGAACATGTCTCATAAATACTGCACTTTTTGTAGGGACAAATTGCTTGTATCCGATGCATACTCTTACTAAACTTACTATTAAAATAAGTGTTGCATTATCAAAGGAAGAAAAAAGATAATAATATTTTAGCTACAGAATTTTTTCCTCACAACCGCTCCCTTTGCTTTATCTTTGGTAGCTTTAGTATAAAGAAGTTGAAAGGCAAGATTGGCTTTCTTTTCCCCATGCAGCTCAATTCACTAATTAATGTTCCTTTCTAATGGAATTCTTTATTCTCTATACAGGTTCATATAGGGGAATATGGAGTTCACTGGAATTTCTTTTTCACACTTGCTTCTGTAGCAATCCTCACTACAATAATTAACATCAGACCACGTTATTCTGGAATTGTGGGTTTAACAATATTATCTGGTATTCTTGGTTCTAACTGTATATGTTAGTCATGCCTGCAAAAAGAATTTATTGGCTAGCTTTCTTAATCAGTTTTTGATTCTTCAGGTTATCAATTCTGGTTGAGTCATGGATTAAATGCTTATTTGCTTTCTGAGGAAAGGGGAACAGATATTTTAAGCAAAAATAAGGAAGGAATATTTAGCATACTTGGTAAGGATAAATACAAAATATGCTGTTCATCAATTATTCTTCCTTTCATCTGCATGTCTTCCCCAAAAAGCATTCATGTACCAACTGCTAATAGTTAGAAGGGAATTATACTTGTGATTTTCCATTTTCGTAGTTAACCCTCTGTTCTGTAATTAGAAAAACTTTTGCTTCCTGATTACTTAGGTACTTCTAATTTAAATTAGTTAGCTCCCATGCATCGGATTTGCAAAATTCATGATGTTTCATTAACATCTGGTTTTTATATGCCATCACAAGTCCATGAGAGTTGTGGAAGAGGTCGATCATGCATATGATACCATAAAAGGGAAAACAGTGGTGGAATATATAAGATGTTAGAAAACGGATTTGTTATTCTAGATCTCAGCAAAGGATTTGTTATTCTAGATCTCAGCCCTTTTTCTGGAAGATTTTGACTACTGTAGTCTTTTATCCTAACATCTGAAATCATGTTTTTGTCCTTTGATACATGAGGGCTAGAAGGTGGTTTCTTATTGAATTATCTCATCTGCTTTTCTTGCTATTACTATTGGTGCAGAAATATTTATGTGTAATAATTGTTATTCCTAGGATATTGGGGCATGTACCTAGTTGGGGTCCAGTTGGGAAACTTTCTTTTCTTTGGAAACAATTCTTCTACAACAGTGAGAAGTAACAAACGGGCAAGGATCAGAATCTTGGTTCTTTCTCTTATATTTTGGTATTGCCATGTGTTGTGAATAAATTTGTGTTATCAACTTTCTGTCTAGTAAAATGATACTACTAAAGTTTTCTCCTTTTCCATTTTTTAATCTTGCTGCAGGTCAATAACTATCCTTTTAGATAGGCATGTAGAAAGAGTTTCCCGTAGGATGGTAGGTTATGCTGCTTTCTTTAACTAATTAGCAAAATTGTTTATCTAGATTATTAATAAAAACAAGCATAATTTTCCTTGCAGTGCAACTTGGCTTATGTCACACTGGTGTTGGCACAAAACCTTCAGGTTTTTCTTATTTCTGATAGTTTCATATTCTTGAAACTTGAGTACCAATAGTGCTCCATGTATCATAACAGTCACCCTTGAAATGCTTTAGTGGTTAGGAACTTCTGTTTCATGCTGCACATGACTTAATCTTTAATGTCTTTCTTTCACTTAGCTTTGGATTCTCTCAAACTTGTTTCATACATTTTTCATTCACCCATTTAGTTTGACCGTCATGGATTTTAAACATGCATATTTAGGTCTAAGAATACTTGCTTATCAATCTAATTCAAGTTACTGCCAAAACAGCAGTGTCTGCTTGTGGAAACCAATTTATTTGTGTAGAACTCACTTGTGATACAACAGTTGGCATGCCAAGTTTGTAGCTTCGGTTGACTTGTATCTGTTCACTTATCAGTTGGAATTGTCATAGTGTTGCTAGCAAATGAGCAGTGTTTTCTTTGGGACCTGCGTTGTTTTTGCTTGGACTTTGTGTGTCTTTGAGAGAGATAGAGTGAGTGTGATAGGAGACGATAGAACTACACTAACCCTTCGGTAACTCTCTCACCTGCTAAAAGAAAATCCCCAAGCTCCTAGCTGAATCCTTTTAATTTCTGTAGATAAAAAATATGCTGTGTCTCATCCTTTTCTCCTGTATATAATAACTTTTACCTCCCCATTTATCTCTCATCTAACCTACCTAATCAGCCTCCTTGTTGTTGTGCCAGCTGTTAGGTAACAATTCAACTCAAGGTAGAGAGCAATAACTCAGTATTATTCCGAAACAAGAAGGAAGAACCTTCTCAAGCGAAACCTCCTTACAATCTCAGGAAATCTTCCGAGAATTATTTCTAATCTAATGCCTATCCTCGTTCTCCCATAGACTATTATTTTATATCTACTTATCCTAACAAACTTCTAAGGAATAGATATCTCCTGCAAACAACCTGAATCACTAAAATATATTGATATCTAGCTGTCTCACTACTACTTACAACCTGTCTTCTTCTTCCTTGTATAGACTAACCACTCTCTGTGACCATTATTCCTAACAATACTGCCCGCTGATGAAACAATCTTGTCCTCAAGGTTAAGCTCCAGAAATTGGCCACGGATAAGCTCTTGGTCCTCCCATGTAGCTTACTCTAACAATTTGCCTTGCCAATGAATCAACCATTGGTCACGGGCAGCCCCTTGATTATAAAGTGTCCTGCTACCCAAGACAGCGACTGGTGTACACAAGTTAGGAGTATAGCCCAACTTTGGCGGTAACTCTTCCTGAACATGGTGGTGTCCGATAGCCTTTTTCAACTGGGACACGTGAAACACTGGATATATACGGGCCCGAGGGGGAAGTTGTAGTTGAAATGCGACAACGCCAACTTGTTTGTCCACCAAATACGGTCCATAGTATCGTGCTGATAGTTTAGGGTGCAGCTGCTTAGGCATGGACCTAGGGATGGCAATCCCAGCCTGGCCTGCCCGGCCTTGCTAGTTTTTGGCCTGGATTGACCGAGCCACGAGCTGACCATGGTTCGTACTGGCCGGGCCACGGGCTGGGTGGGGCCATAGGGCGGGCCACTGGCCGGTCAGCCTGTCGGTGGGCCAGGCTGAGGGCAGGCCAATCTTGTTCCACACCGGCCACGGGCCGGCCAGTGGCCCGCCATGACAGAGGCCGAGCTGGGCTGGGCCGAGTGCGGCCCAGGCTGGGTCCATTGACATACCTACATGGACCCTTGCCGATGTGGACAAATCTTCAAATACACGCAATCTCCCACCTGAATGTCATGAGAACGCCTTCGAGCATCCGCAAAATGTATCATGTGATCGCGAGCGCGTTCCAGATGATGTTTCAACTGTGTTAAAGCTTTGTCACGACTCATTAAATCCTGCGCCACAGCTTCCACCAATGTTTCTCCAGGAATAAAATGTGTGATTGAGGGAGGAGGTTTGCCATATACTACCTTGAAAGGAGAACATTTAGCTGCTGAATGAAAGCTGGTATTATACCAATACTCTGCCCATGGTAGATAATCTAACCAAGCCTTGGGTTGTTCTGAGCTAAAACAGCGAAGATATGTCTCGATAGTGCAGTTAACTATCTCAATTTGGCCATTCGATTCTGGGTGATACGCGGTACTCAATTTTAATTGAGTTCCCTGAGTGTAAACAATTCTTGCCAAAAATTACTTGAGAACGTAGGATAAACAATTCTTGCCAAAAATTACTTAAGAACGTAGGATCCAAGTCCCTTACAGTGGAAAACGAAATTCCATGTAATCGGACAACCTCCTTGGTAAAAATTTCAGCAGTAGAAAGGCTGAGTAAGGATGCTTGACAGGAATAAAATGCTCATATTTGCTTAGCCTGTCCACTATGACCAACAAGGTATCATAACCTTTAGATTTGGGTAGTCCCACAATGAAATCCATGCTCAGCTCTTGGAATAGGTAGCAGTTGGAGTAAACCCACTAGACATGTAGCTTGATACTTGCTACGTTGACAAGTGTGACAAACTGCTACAAAATCAGATACAACCCTTTTCATACCTTTCCAAAAAATAGATTGAGCTATCCTCTTATAAGTCTTGTAAATTCCCGAATGTCCTTCTGTAGGGGTAGTATGAAACCTTTGTAAAAGCTTGGGAGTCCAAGATAAAACTAGCCTCCCTTTATAATATAATCTCCCATTCTCCAAGGTATAAGAAGGATGAGAATCTGGTTCCCTTTTAATTTCTTCTATTATTTTGCTCAACTGTGGATCTGCCTTT
>JANQAP020000132.1:1806922-1817265 GCA_026874005.2 Erythroxylum coriaceum
TTTTAATTATTTATACAACAATTAATAGCTTATTAAATCAATGACCTTTTTAATCATTTTATCTCTTTTCAGCAACTACAATCACACTTACCAAACACCTATTTTTACATTTCAATAATTACCAAAATAACAATCACAAATATATAAGTATTTATTAAAAATAAATATTTATTATTTTAATATATTAATTTTAACATGTTATCATCCACTACCGACCTTTCAAACTAAGCCTTAGTCGAGGTGCAAAACCCAACACGGGTGTGAGCTCTTACCACAGCTGCTTCTGTTGTTTGTATGCACATTTCCATATAGATTTGGGTTCCTCTCCCTCTCTGTTTTTTTTAATTTTTGAGGAAGGCGACCTAAAGCACAGATATGAAAGAGAGTCCTTCCTTTTTTCTTTCACTATTTACGAGCAGAAAAGCTCCATACCTTTTCTGCCGCCTCTCTCTTCCCTATCTATATTTCTACAATAGCTACTATACTATATCTATTATGGCGGTGTAAACGTTATTTTTCATTACCCTTCGTTCATTTTCTTCCTCTCACTTCTTCATTTTCTGTCTTTCTTTCCACAGACATGATCATTCAGGGATGGGGTTTTGTTATAAATTGATGCTTTTGTCGTTGAATTATCAGTACTTGTTTGTAACAAATATATTTATATATAAATAGCTACTACTCCAAGAGGGTTTTTAGGGGACATTTTGAAGGGATATGGCACTACTAGAAGCATTATGTTCTAATGACCTCTCTAACTTCGTCATCCATGACACCATCTCTGCCACTCCGTACACCAGCTATGAGCCTCTAGATTCTAGTCTCCTCATACACAACACTCTTGCGAAGCCTCAAGACCATGGAGGTGGTGTGATTAATATCTCTAGTTCTACATCAACAACTGAACAAAAACGCTTAATAGGACCTCAACCTTTGGACCAAAACCAGACAACTCTGGCTGCGCAAGCAAGGAAGAAAAGAAGAAGAAAGCCAAGGGCATGCAAGAACAAAGAAGAAGCCGAGACACAGAGGATGACCCACATTACTGTTGAGAGGAACCGGAGAAAACAGATGAATGAGCATCTTGCGGTTTTGAAGTCTCTCATGCCTGAATCTTATGTCCAAAGGGTTTGTGTTTTTTCTTGTATATATATGTATATATATCCTTTGCTCACCATATCTTCTCTTCTCTTCTCTTCTTTATGGCCTATCGATTTCACTTATAGTATCTCTCGTCTGAAGCTAGAGGTAGGCATTAGTTTTTTTTTTTTAAAGGAAAGTAAGTTGGTGTTCACAAGAGTAAGGACAGCTGCTTGCCAACTAGGAAATCTGCTTGCCAACTAGAATTCAGGCCATGATTCTGTGAAAGATAACGTAATACTGGTAAATTCAGAAGCCAGTCTCTTTTTCTTAGACTTGGCTCCACCACTGCCTTTTGCCCTTCTTTTACTTTATTCTTGTTTTCTCGTGACAAAACAAGACCTAGGTATGGAGGATGGAGCTCAAGTTTATATCAAAGCTCTTCAGTGATTCTTCTGCTTCACTTTTGCTATGATAAAAGAGCTCCCTGTACCATGGTCTTTGTTAATTTCTATACAGATTCAAACATGACGATTATTCTTCAACTTCTTCGCGAACATGAAGTACTAGAATTGCATTCTAATTCTCACAACCCATTCCACTCTGAAATATAAACGATTTTAAGTTGGTCACAAGGATACTATTCACTTCTCTCGTTTTGCTTAGGGATGATCATATAGTTAAAAAACTTGGTGAAATGTAGGGTGACCAGGCCTCCATAGTAGGTGGTGCCATAGAATTTGTGAAGGAGCTTGAGCACCAATTGCAAACCCTGGAAGCTCAGAAGCTCCAACCATTCCAAGGATTCAGATGTTCCCGTGAGGATGCCACAACCCCTTTCGCAGAATTCTTTGTGTTTCCCCAGTACAACCGTTCTGAAATGCCAAGCAAATATACATCAAAGAGTACTAGTCAAGTAGCATTGGCTGATATTGAGGTCACTCTGATAGAAACCCATGCAAATCTTCGAATACTCTCAAGAAAAAAGCCCAGACAGCTTTCCAAGTTAGTCGCTGGATTCCAAGCACTTTACCTTACGATTCTGCACGTCAACGTCACCTCCATGGACCCATTGGTTCTCTACTCAATCAGTGCCAAGGTGTGTATCCCATCCTATAGGTAACCTTTTTACGCTTTACAATATACTCTTACTGTCATTTGGCCTCCATTTGTGTTGTTTTTGGAAAATGAAGTACGTTGGTCTTGTTAATATGTAGAGTGAGGAGAATTTAAGTTTTACAGAGATTGGGCCATGTCCTACCAAACTGACTAAGTGAAGCGGGTGTAGGCATTTTAGAGCAATGGGACCTCAAATATTGTGATGAGATTTTGTAGTATATTTGGGGTTTCCTATATGTGTCTCTTTTGCATATAGTTTTAGGGAATGATACTGATATTTTGGACTAAAATTTGAACATTCTTAATGCAGCTTGAAGAAGGATGCCAACTCACTTCAGCAGATGACATAGCAGCAGCAGTCCACCACATGCTTAGAATAATCGAGGAAGAAGCTGTCCTTTCTTGAACCAACCTCATGCCCCAAACTGTCCTTTAGTTTGACTCAAAATCACTTAAGAAACCCTCCTCCTCTTTTTTTTTTGCCCCCTCTCATTATCTTATTTGTTTGTTTTGTCCGTTGCAATGTCTTCTTATGCTGTAGCTACAGTGACTTTTAAGTTTGAATCCTGCTCGACATAACTAGTGTCTTAGAGAAGAGCGTACAAAGTTATAAATTGAAATTGAAAATTGCAAATGGCCTATCAACTTATCTCTGATTGCGTTTGCGTGAGTGAGATATGGTTAAACTGCGAATCGTATTTGTATACACTAAATTTGTTCTCTTTCTGTAATTTCAGTTTCATTGTGTCTTGCATGTTAATACATTGTCCTCTTCAACCATTTTTCTTTATTAGTACCCAAAACGGTGCCGTTGTGGAGTAGGTAGGTACATACATTCATCTTAGCACAGGTGACAAAGTAAAAATCCTCTTAAAATGCTACTGTTTACCATGTCTGTACCAAGCTAAAAGGTGTAACAATGACAACAGCACGAGAACAGTCTTATGGAAATTAGAGGTCTTTTTTGGAAAGAGTGAAGATTTTATATTTTCAAACTAGAAATCTAAATCAATATTCAATTTCGTATACAACCAAATGCTTCTTTCAATTTAGAGAAGAGATGCTTATAATTATTTGGCAAATGTCATAGGAAATTTTTCACTCTAAGTCTCTTTGATGAAAAAAATCTTCCCTCGATACTATGGCGTAGTCCACTGTATCGATACTTATATCAAAGACCCTCTACTTAATTAGGTAGTAAGTTAAAAGAATTCAGATCTTAGTAAACTGTTTTATGTATAGTTTAAAGCCAATATCTTCTTGTTTTCAATAACAAGTCAGTGTCCTTGAGCTGTATAGCAGTAGCCACCCAGAAGTAGTTGCTGGAAGCTACTTCTTTAGGGGATCAGATCCTCTGTTTCAATTCTAATTCTGTTATATTAAATCTCATCCATACATTTATGTAAAGCTTACATAAATGTGTGGACCATATTAAAAGAAACAGGGTTGGAACACCCTAAGTAGATCAGGATGCTCCAAGCCTTTCTTCTACATAAATATGTTGACCAAATTAAGAGAAACTGGGTTGGAACACCTAAGTATAGAATACGGTATTCCAAGCCCTTCTTTAAAACATTAAAATGAGGTCCATATAAACTTTTTCAATAGCTTTTTTTTTTATATAAATTATGCAAATTTGTAAAAAAAAAGAAAAGAAACCTAGACCTTAGGTAAATTAATCGATTTAGATTTGCCTTTTGGGAAAAGAAACCTTAAGTAGTTTTGCTCTGGTACAGTTTTGAGATGCGCTGGCGTTGACATTAAAGGAGGTGGTTAGTGAGTACTGGAAAAAGCGATTAGCTTTTGTGGTTTACACACAAAGGCTGCAAATTGCCAAGAAGAGGGTTTTGTGGGATCGCTGCGTTCTCACCTTTTTCTGAAGATCATCAGCCTCCACATTTGTTCCTTTGTGTGAGATAAATCTGTATTCTCATCAAAACGCATGTCTTCTTGTGAACATTGACAGGTCCTGAAAATATGTCTGGCAAGCTATGCACATGCTCACTCTTTGTGTCCACTACATGTGGATTCTTTAGGTAATACATACTATCAACTTGTACGTTGTAAGACCATAAAGCTTAGACCTAGGTTGTTTAATCTTCCTGATGATTCCAAGCCATATTGTTGTAGTCCTAATGTTCCATGACCACATACAGCCCAACCAAATTCCAGTTTTGCTGACATGGGCGAGCCCAGTTTCAGCCTCCAACAAACTTTCCGAGTTTCAGCCCCCTAGCTAGTGTGTGTTAGAGGTTAACTTTTTCCTTTTTAATTAAGAAAAAACATAATTTACAAAATTGTTCTTTGAAATAAACTAATATTGTTCTCACCGATTTCAAATGTTAGTTACACACAAATTAAAGCTTTGTCAAACTTGGACATGTTGGTCTCTCGAACGAAATTAATTTTCAAGTATAGAAAACTTTGTAACTGGTACTTGTGGCAGCATGAATTTTGCAAGTTCATCCTTTTACACAATAACTATAAAATACTACACAAAAGAAGTTTTGAATTACAGTTGGGTTTGGTGGCACATTCCACATTCTCAGGTATAAGATTACTAATTTTTTTGTAATTACTAAATTATTCATAATAATTATCCCAAGTGAATAACCTTTTTTTATAACGTATGTTTGTCAGTTATTTTACAATTTCATCTGCTCATTTTTTATTATTTACCTACAAATCAAATAAAAGTTTAACCAAGGACAATCTCAAACCCCAATTTCTATATTTTTCTATATCTAAAATTTATCTTTTAAGATATTTTGTTCTTTCATTCTTATTTTGAATTAATCTCACTGCCCTTTGGGTGAAAGTGGGGAGGAGTTTATTCTCATCTTCTTTTTAGTCGTATGGTTGTATTTGATGCTTTGTTAAGAAATTGCATAAGACTAAATAGAGTGGGTGGAAAGTACTTTATATTTTGATATTGATACTTGTTTATTATTAACATTCTATGTGTTTATTTTTCTTGTTTTTGTGTACTTTTATTGGTGTTCTCGTTTTTGTTCTCAAATTAAGTTAGATGTTGAGATATTGTGCCTTATCTTTATGAGTAATCTCTAATAATGATTATAGTATCAATACTTATATTAAGGTTGCATGATGTCTTGTGTAACCAATTAGTATGGTCCTCTTGTAATAAATGAATTGGATTTTTTTAGTCATAATCTTTTCCAAATTAGAGGAAATTTTCATTAGTTTGAATTATATTGTGTAAATAGATAAACATACTATTTTAGCATAATAAAATCATTTTTTATTATGAATTGAAATAAATATATTGGTAATTTATCAACCAAAACTAAAAAGACCTATGAGATTGTTATATATGACTTGTATAAACGAGTGCAATCTTGAAGTGCTTTAGAAGAACATAGATATTTCATGGAAGTTTTTAAGTAAATATGACTTGGCATATGTTTATGTGTTAGGACATGTTCTCTTAGGTGGAGACATGGGTTGGAACATAAGTGTGTTAGTGTTATGACAATTTTTCGAGAAATATACAGTCTACAACATAAGCGTGTTAAAGCTCATATTTATGTTTTAGAAAGATACATTGAATTACATAGTCTAGAATACAGACGTGTCAGGTCCAATGCCCATATTATGGAGAAACAGTAAGATATATGATTGTGTCCCAAACTATCCTAGGTCGTGTTCGTGACAAATAGTCTTATCTTAAAAACACGTCTTATGGTATATTTTAAACTACGAAAGGATTCTAGAACTTATTAGAATTATGCTTAGATTAGGTTGAGTTTGGTAAGAGGCAAGTTGCATAAAACTACACTAGTTAGAGTTTACAATTAAAGATAAATTACATTTAACATCTTGAACTTTGTATGCTTTTGTAATATTAGCTAAAGCTAGTAAAAGTAATAATAAGTTACCTAAATTTTCAATTTGTTACAAGAATAAATAGCTATTAACTCCTATAATTAACAATACTAATGTGGCCTGCCATGTCATTATAACATTTTAAGAAGTTAGTATCTACGTGACAAATAATATGACATATAAAGAATTATGATAAAAGGAAGAAAATTTTAATAGAAGACTAATTTTTACCCAAAATGTAAAAGAATGTCTTTTCTTTGGTCAAGTCCTTGTGGAGAGCTTTGTAGGACTTGCCTATTCAAGAAAGAGATCCAATGTTTGGTTTTCTCTCACTCCTCTCATATTATTAGTAGTTCTTTTCTTTATTTTCATCGTTTTTCAATTTGCTATAGAATTAGACATTTGGGTTGTTAATGCCATATTGATATTAGTATGAACTTGATTTTCATACATCTTTATTTTTCTTAGGTATATGTTGAAACATCTCTCTTTATTTTGCACTGGCGACTAGCTATTTATGATGAGATATTGAGCACCAATATAGACTAGAATTAGAAATTCATTTCTAATACACAAATAAAATAGTCATCGACGTTTTCAGGCTATAGAAAATATGAGTTTGTTTTTCAATTTATAAATTTATATTCTTCAAAAATTGGTTTGATTGTTTTCCTCATTTTCTACTTTGATATTGCATGTTTTCTTCATTTCTAGTTTACTTATATCTTTCTATAAATTTCTAATTCTTTTAAACACTTAACTCCTCTTTCTTTACTTAAAAATCACTCCATAAGAATTTCAAAACTGAGAAGACCTCAATGTTTTAGATTAAAAATTAAGATTCCTCTGTTACGTATCTTTTTTAATTTCTAATTTAATTATTGATGTGTAATATTATTTATCTTGTAGATGTCGATGTATTACAATTCATGCTTATATGGCATATCATGTTGACACCATTAATTATAAGGTTAACAGCGGGCTAGTTTTGTAATAAATTAAAAGTTTTAGTATTTTGTTACTACTTTTGGAAGTTCATGATTATACTGTAAAATCAAGTAAATTTCAAGTTTTTAAGTTTAATTAATGCTACATTAACTATACTTGTGTAAACCTAGTCTATATATAAAATAATATAATCCTTATAAAGTGACTTATTGATCAATATAGTGAAATTATTCACTCTTCAATCCTAAAAATGTAGGCACACTTAATTGGTCGAACCTTATTAAAATCCTTTTTTAGTTTTTTTTAATCTATTATTAATACATACACTTTATTTCTTAATAATTGGTAGTAGAGCAAAGTTAAGGCAATAAGGAATTCAATTGTAAAGTTTGAAGGAAAGAAGTTCAATATAATTGAGAATTTTATAGTATGGTAATAAAGAGTGAAGTATAGCTAAGCATGCCAAACATGTTGTAAAGAAATAAGCTAAAAGATATCGATAAGTTTGACTAGGAAGAGTTATAGGCGTTAGTAGTTGGAACCATATGACTTTGCATAAGATACGAGATTATATACCATGTTGTAAAGATTACGTCCTTTATGAAGACATGTAAGAAGTTAGAGAGTCGATACATGTCAAATTCTCTTAAAAACAAGTTGTATATAAAGTAGAGACTATAAAAGCTAAAATGCAAGAAGGAACACATATGGAATAGCATATCAATAGATTCAACCAAATATTTAGTAAAATATTAAGATTAAAGTTGCTATTGCGGACGAGATTAAAATAATGATTCTGCTTTGGTCTTTAAATACATATTATGAACATTTGATGACCATGCTCATATTGGATAAGGAGATAATTGGAGCAATGGGCATATCACAGCCACTTTATTAGTTAACAACTAATAAAGACGAATATTGGTGAAAGCTCCTAAAGTGAAGGGTTGTATATAAGGAAAATCAAGATTGTATGAGAAAATAGGGGAAAAGTGGCTTGTCTAAGTGGAGTTCCAAATCTAAACCCAAGGATAAGAAAATTAGTTCAATATTACAAATACAAAAAAATTGGTTATATCAAGATGGATTATTCAAACAAGAAGGACTAAAATGATGAAAGAAAAATTGATGATTTAATCAAAGTTTGCTAATATATTGCAAAATAAGGACTTATATTGCAACGATAGAGATATACTCTACTTTTCAGCAAGTTAATTACATAACTCATGAATGCTATATATGTGATGTTCATATCATATAAAGCCAAACAAGGATTAATTTGTTTCGTACACATTAGATTACTTTGGCATTGTTTGATTAAGGGGTGATAAAGCTTACAAAATCTTCAGAATAGGATAAGCCATGATCAAGATGTTTTGTGGGATAATTAGGATGTTAAGCGATGTTCGACATGTACTAGCTTTAAGGAAGAACTTAATCCTCTTTAGGCTCCTTACATGTGAATATTTTTATATATAAAATCAACAATGATAATATTAAAGTGATAAAAGGTGTGATGATTATGATGAAAGAATCAAGGTTGGCTAGAAACATCTGTACATTGATGGAGAACAAAGTTATAAATGGGTAAATTACATCATTAAAGTCAAAGAAAGATAGTATTTTATTATATAATATGTAACTTGATTATCTTAGTGCATAAGGGATGATGAAACTTCATAAGAGAAGCTTATAGAATGGTGTAAGACACTAGAAGTTAAAGTTCTAATCATTTCATATACTTCATAGATCTAAGGCAAACTTTAAGGATATAATGTTAGGGGGGTGACATATATTAAGGTAAAGTATATGGGGAGGACTTACTAGGAATAACAAAGGCCAGTACTAAGGTAGTATCAATGGAATTAAAATAACTTAGAACATGTGTTAAAGTGGTTAGAAATTCTAGTTCAAGAAATAAAATAATGTCAACAAGAGAGTATTAATATAATATAGCTACAAATAAGGCGAGATAGACTATTAAGCTACCAAATGCATACAGTTGAGAAGAGTAAGTCGAATATGATCATACCTTCAGTGACAAGCATCCAACTACCTTTCAAAGAACTAGAGAAAGTTAGGAGAAAGATGGGTGAGAGTTATGGTGAAGGATGTGATGTTTCAAAAAAATTGGAGAATTAACTACGTAAGGATATAACCTGTTGGAATTCACACTTCAAATAATGCATTTGAAATACTGTCAAAGCCAATTACCATAGAGAAGTTTAAGTATTACTTAGACTTGATTAATATCTCGTTGTTAAAAATGACAATAATGCAACCTATATAAATTGTATTCTCTAAGGTGGAGATTGTTGTATATGACTCATCTGTACAAATGTGCAATCTTAAAGACGTTGTTTGGAGTTTATTGGTTGAACATGATATATTTGCCAAGGTAAAAATTATTGTGTATGGATCATATATATGGGTGTAATATTTAAGCATTTTTAGAAAAACATGAGTATTTTTTAAAAGTTTTCGAGTGACTACAATATAGCATACGAGCAGGTTAAAGCTTATGTCTATATTTTAGAAATATTAAGTTAATGATATGGCTTGGAATATGTGCAAATCAAAAACCATATCTATGTATTACAGAAACAGTGGTCATTCCTAAGTTATGTTCGTGATCGATAATCTTATTTGGAAACATTTGTTTGGGTAGTTTTCAAACTCTGAAAGGATTCTAAGATTTATAAAAATCATGTTTAAGTTAAGTTAGATTTGGTAAGAGGTAAGTTACATAAAATTATACGAGTTAGAGTTTCTAGTTGACTATACTTGTGTAAACTTAGCCGATATATAGAAAATTTATAATCCTTATTAAGTGAATTATTGATTAATATAGTAAATTTATCATGTTCGTGATCGATAATCTTATTTGGAAACATTTGTTTAGGTAGTTTTCAAACTCTGAAAGGATTATAAGATTTATAAAAATTATGTTTAAGTTAAGTTGGATTTGGTAAGAGGTAAGTTACATAAAATTATACGAGTTAAAGTTTCTAGTTGACTATACTTGTGTAAACTTAGCCTATATATAGAAAATTTATAATCCTTATTAAGTGAATTATTGATTAATATAGTAAATTTATCTGTTTTTTGGCTCTTAGAGACATAGGCACTCCCAATCAATCATACCTTATTAAAATCTTTTTGTTAGTTTTTTTCTTTCTTATTTATTCTTACTGCGTATCCCTTATTGCTCAATAGTGGTTGACTTAAAAAATTTACATAAAATTCTTTCTATAAAGAAAATTGTCAGACCCCGCTTCCGGAGTCTAACCCTTTCATGCATGATTATTCATGCTTGCTCTGACACCATATCTTTTAGACCCCGAGTTCGG
>JANQAP020000132.1:1906509-1919703 GCA_026874005.2 Erythroxylum coriaceum
ACTGTCTACCTTTTCGTTCTATCCATTTGTTTCTTATTCCTCGTCTAAACTCCTCCCATCTTCCAAACCATTATTACTCTCACTGAAAGCTCCAATTCCTGTTTGTGGTGGTCTGTTTTTAAACAATTTTCCACTTTATTCTGAAATTAGCAATTGCTCTACGAGCAGAAAACTTTGGTTTAAAATCTGCTCTGCAGCTCACGAAATCGCTGTAGAGACCAAAACAGAGCAAACCCAGGAAGAAAATCAGAAGAGAAAGCTATTCGTGCTCAATTTGCCTTGGTCCTGCACTGTTGCCGATATCAAGGAGCTCTTTGGCCGGTGTGGAGCTGTATCTGATGTTGAGGTCTTTTCCCATTAAAGTTTCTTTCTTTTTATCAAATTTACTTTCTTTATTCGTATTTGTGATTAGATGACGTGGGGTCTAATAGTTTTATTGTATTTCATGTGTAGGTCATAAAGCAGAAAAATGGGAAGAGTAGAGGCTTTTCGTTTGTGACAATGTCTTCTGGAGAGGAAGCCCAGGCTGCTATTGATAAATTCGACTCTTATGTACGTGTTTAATTAGTTTTTCTGCGTTTGATAAATTTCCTTTTCTGGTCTTGCACTGAAGTCGAAAAGCGTGCTTGTAGTGGGACTTTGATAAACCAAAATTTGTGTAAATACTTGTACCAATACGAAATTGCTCGTGTTATAATTCAGTGATGACTGTAATGTTCATGCGAGCTCAACGGATCATCCATCCAGGAGTTTTGGAAGATCGTACTCTTTTGTTCCTCTTTTCTCGTTTCCACTTTCCCTTGTATTTTACACCTTTCTTTCTTTTCGTTCAGAGGATGTACATCACGCTTTTCTGGTGTTCGACAATTTCTAAAAATCTTTGTTCAGTTTGTTTTGCAGCTTCTGCCTTACATCGTGGAGTTTGTCCCCCTGCCTATTCAGTGTTTATTAGTTCTTCCTCTTATTTCCCTGGGATAGACAGCCCCTTTTTGTTGTCCATGTTCAGAAAAAGAATTTTGATGTTCAAGTTCAATTCCTTACTTGGGGGTATTTTCTAGTCAGTTTTTGCCTCCTAAAGCTATTCTGCTAATCTTTGCAAATGTTGATCATCGTTAAGTGTAAGAGAGATGGAATTGTGCTGATGAATCAATTACGAACTCAATGTTTTTTGGCTTCCATGATTTTGTTATGTAGGAAGTGTCAGGAAGGATTATAAGGGTGCAATTTGCAAAACGTTTAAAGAAACCTCCTCCTCCTTTCCAGCCAGGTGTCTCTGGTGGAGAGACACGCCATAAGCTTTATGTTTCTAATCTTGCTTGGAAGGTTAGGTCTGGCCATTTGAGAGATTTTTTTTCTGCCAATTTCAAGCCTGTGTCAAGTAGAGTTATTTTTGATAGTCCTAGTGGGAGATCTGCTGGGTATGGATTTGTTTCCTTTGGCACAAGGGAGGAAGCAGAGGCTGCAATTTCAGCTCTTGATGGAAAGGTAAACAAATGTATAAACAGTCTTGAGAGCTTATTCACTTATCATCGAACAATGTTTCTCCGCCTCTGATATATATATATATATATATACAGTTTTTTTTTATGTTGATTGGAGTTGCTTTTAGAATCTTTATTGAAATTGCAATGTGAAATCTTATCCTTTGCTTGTGCTTTTCTTAATACTGTGTTCATATAGTACCATCATGTTTAGGAAGGAATTAGATTCAATATTTATGCAATCTCCATCCTTGATTCTTCTTGTCAATTGGACGTGATTACCTTATTATAGTTTCAATAGTTGGTTCTCTCTCTGACCTTTTATCTTTTGACTCTTTTTTTCTTCTTTTATCTTAAGTTAGTTGTTGTAACATGACGTGGTAATTAATTTATTCAAATCTTTTTGCCTGTTATATGGATAAAGAAATTTCAACCCAATGATTACCAAGCCTGAATTTTCTAAATGGACAATTCGGTTGCTCAGTGGTTTGGTCTTCGTAATTAATTATATGTCATCTAAGGGAATGGAAAACTAGAAAGCTTGGGGTAAATTATGAGATAAATACGTGCTTATCATTGATATTCAATACAGTGAATGAAGAATAGATTGGAATTTCATCCTTATGACGATTTTAATTTGCGCACAGATGATAAATTTCATGATAGTTATCATTTCATGCGTTCTCAGATATACATTCAACAAGTCAGCTCCTTCTGTCAGATTAGTCTTCTTGTTTGTTGATATCCATTTTCTATTTGAGTATGTTATACTGGGGAAGCTACGTGATTTTTCAATCTTCTTCAGGACTTAATGGGCCGTCCACTAAGATTAAAATTCAGTGAGAAAAGGGGTGGAGAATCTGAAAGTGAAAAGCAAGATGAAGAAAGTCCCGATGTCCAACGTGAAGCGTGATTTACATACTTATGGCCGTAGGCTAAGCCAGTCTCACTCAGTCTTCCTGTGTATATTGTACCTCTCTGACAACTCTATGATTTCAAAACTGTAAGAATGTCTTTTCCTTTTTGTCTTCCTATATAGAAATTGTAAACAAGTCACAAACAAAGTTCGTTTAGTACAAATCATTCAATTTAAGACTGACTAACTTATGAACACACAAAATTAACCTTCTTTCCATCTGGGTGTAGTATTTGGATCATTTGTCCTTATTAACCACCCACTATTTTCCTCGAACTCTCTTAACAGTGCTCATAGTTTTCTCGTCTTACATGGAAAGTATGTCAATATACTTGCATTTTGCTATTAGATTTAAGTTTTCAAAATGCTCTGCTATTTGTTTTTCAGTTATATGATAATGACGAGAAACCAAGTTTAGTTTTTCCACGAGGGGCAATGTGACTTTCTTGATTGGACTTCTGCTTCAAGTGCTACGGGTAGTCCCAATCTAGAGTTCTCTTTACCTGGCTGGAATTGGTTCATCACCAAGTCTCTAATTGATTGGCGCCTTCTCTTGCCATTCTTTCTGTTTCGTATTATAAGCCCCCAACAAATTTACGTTTACGTTGTTTGAACACTTGAACTCGGTTTCAACTCAGAAGGGATAAAGTAAGTCCGAATTTGTTTCATGTCTAAGGTGTAGAATTGGAGCTACTACCAATGCTATTTTTTGACTTTTTTACACTTATCATTTTTACTGTGATTTTTTCAAAACATAAAGATGCTACACGTCTTACGTTTTGTAACTTGATGTTCAGACCTTCGTAAATAGCGTAAATGACGGAAAGTAAAACAGAAGAAAAGTAGAAAAAAGGCTTGTATTCTTACTGGCTCTTCTTTGTACATATTTATATACAAAAGAATAAAAGAAATATATTCTGTTACATAGCTGAAACTAATTGGTTATATGGCCATAAAAACTTGTTGACGTGGCAGGAAGTTTTCTCCAATACCCTTCTGCTGGAAATTAATTTAAATTTTAGAATTGTTAAAATTTCTCTAGAATATGTTTTAGTTTATTTTTAATTTTGCAAATTCTGTAAGATAGCTTTTTGATTTTATTCTACTTTATTATGGTCAAAATATTTGATTTTGTTGAAGATTTGCTTTGATTTTCAGTTTATTTGTAAGCTCATATAAAAGCATGATCAGATAGAATAAATGAATGAGTTAAATTGCAAAGTTGTATCTCAAAAATTTCAACATGGTATTAGAGCCATAGATCCTTGAGGGATTGTGAGATTGAGTGAAACAAAAAAAAAAAATTCTTCCAATGGCTACTAAAAAAAAGTTAGAGTCAAGTGATAGCTTCGATGATAGTAATTCCGAGGAATCATCCGATGAAAATGAGGGTGCCACTGCAAAAGTTGCCAAGAAGGTTCCTGATGTAGCTGCAGAAGAAACTTTTTTTTTGTAGATTGGTGAGAAAGTGCATCAAGAATAGTAAGATGATGAGAAAGTGGATCATACAGTGAAGAGAAGGTGATTCACAAATAAGAAGTTTGGAGAGACGTGTCATAATGATTTTAGGTTGGTGAGAAGTGCATCAACAGGATGATGAGAAGTACATCATTTGGTGAAAAGAAGTGCTTCATAGAATATTCTGAAGATAGAGAGACGTGCTCCAGAAAATTTGAATTAAGAGGGAATGCTGGAAATTAATTCAAATATTAAAATTGTTAAAATTTCTTTAGAATAGGTCTTAGTTTGTTTTTAATTTTGCAGATTTTGTAAGATAGCTTTCTGATTTTATTCTAATTTATTATGGTCAAAATATTTGTTTTTGTTGAAGATTTACTTTGATTTTCAATTTATTTGTAAGCCTAGATAAAGGCATGATCAGATAGAATAAATGAATGAGTTAAGTTGCAAAGTTGTATCCCAAAACTCCAACATGGTATCAGAGTCATAGATCCTTGAGGGATTGTGAGATTGAGTGAAGCAAAAAAAAAAATCTTCTAAAAAGGTAGAGTTAAGTGATAGCTTTGATGATAGTAATTCTGAGGAATCATTCGATGAAGATGAGGGTGCCACTGCAAAAGTTGCCAAGAAGGTTCCTGATGTGGCTGTAGAAGAAACTTTTTTTTTTGTAGGTTGGTGAGAAAGTGCATCAACAATAGTAAGATGATGAGAAAGTGCATCATACAGTGAAGAGAAGGTGCTTCACAAATAAGAAGTTTGGAGAGACGTGCTCTAATGATTGCAGGTTGGTGAGAAGTGCATCAACAGGATGATGAGAAGTGCATCATTGGTGAAGAGAAGTGCTTCACAGAATATTCTGAAGATGGAGAGATATGCTCTAGAAAATTTGAATTAAGAGGGAATGCTGGAAATTAATTCAAATTTTAGAATTGTTAAAATTCCTTTAGAATAGGTCTTAGTTTGTTTTTAATTTTGCAGAATCTGTAAGATAGATTTCTGATTTTATTCTACTTTATTGTCAAAATATTTGATTTTGTTGAAGATTTGCTTTGATTTTTAGTTTATTTGTAAGCCTATATAAAGGCATGATCAGATAGAATAAATGAATGAGTTAAGTTGCAAAGTTGCATCCCAAAAACTCCAACACCCTCAAGTTGGATAATGTTGGCTGAAGGAAGAAAACTTCATTCCTAGCTTGAGTAAAAGTTGCCAATGTTGAGCAATAGGAAGGATTTTAGTGAGAACATCAATAAGATGACATTTTGTGGGCAAATATGTGAATTGTAGTAAACCTTCCATGGTTTTTTCACATGTGAAGTGACAATCTAACTCTATATACTTAGTTCTCTCATGAAAAATCGAATTCTTAGCTATGGGCAGAGCACTTTGATTGTCACAATATAAGAGAACAAGCTTAAGATTTAGAATAGTCAATTAATCCAAAAGCCTTAGAAGTTGTGTAATTTAAAGGCAGCCTATGACATGACTATATTTAGTCTCCACAATGATTTAGAGATAGTGCTTTGCTTCTTGCTCTTCCAACTAATAGGAGATTGACCAAGTTTGAACTAAATAACTAGTGATTGAGTGTTAAGTGGTAGGGTAACTGGCTCAATCGGAATATGAGAAAGCTTGAAGTTTTAGCTGATAATTAGCTTTTAACAGAATACCTTGACAAAATGTGCTTTTAACATACTTAAGAATATGTTCCAAGGCTTGCAAATGGAGTATTCGATGCTGTTGCATAAACTGACTCAATGTTTGAACATCAAATGCAAAATTTGGTCTAGTACGAGTGAGATAATTGAGTTTCCCAATGATCATTTTGTAATAAATGGGATTAGGCAAGAGCTCTCCAACATCAATAGCTAGATGATGAAAAATAGGTAAGGGGTGGATACACTTTTAGCATCAAGAATTCCAGCTTTAGATAACAGTTCAATAGTAATTTTGTTTTAAGTGAGAGTAATACCATGAGAAGTATAACCAACTTTAAGACCAAAGAAATAATGCAATTTGCCGAAGTCTTCGATACTAAATTTTAAACGAAGATGTTGTTTTAGAGTCATAATTTAAGCAAGTTTAGAACCAATCATTAAGTTGTCATCAACATAAACAACTACAATGGTAAGATTATAACCCTACTTCTTGATAAACAGGGAGTAATCATTCTTAAATTGAATATATCCTAACTGCTTATATTAGAGATAGACAATTTAGCAAACCACTGCCTTAATGCTTACTTAAGGTCATAAAGGGATTTTCCGAGTTTGCAAACCTTGTTATGATGATTATCTATACCTTCGGACATTTACATGTAAACTTCTTTCTCCAAGTCACCATATAGAAAAACATTTTTAATATCAAGCTTAAACTAATCCCAATTTTTATGAGCTGTTAAAGCAATGATAGTTCTAACATTATCCATCTTGACTACAAGAGAAACGGTCTCCTGAAAATCAATACCAGCCTTTTATGAGCTTCCTTTAATGACTAATCTATCTTTAAGTCTGTCCAAGGTCCCATCAGAATTAACTTGACCTTATAAACTCATTTACAGGGTATAACCCTTTTTTCAGGAGGGAGATCAGTCACATCCCAAGTATGGTTAGTCTATAAAGCCTCAATCTCTTTCTTAATTACTAAAACCCAATCTAGATTAATGGAAGCCTTTTGATAGGCACAAGGTTCAGTGTATGTAGTAAGGATGGAGACATGAGCTTGGTGAGGGAGAGGTAAGTGATGAAATTAGACTAAATTTCACCAATGAGATGGAATGGTGATGCTATTAGCATAAGAGCACATATAGTCCTACAATTAAGCAGGAGCTTTATGAATTCTAGTTGATCTTCTGAGAGGAGGGAACTTTTATATAGGAGAAGTAGAAGGAATAGACTAGTTTGAGGGAGTAGAGGTAATATGATGTTGAGATAAGGGAAAAGAGAATTCATTAAAAGAAAAGGAAAAGAAGGAAAATTTTGTATTAGAGGTGGGAGAAGGAAGAATAGAAGATGAAAATTTTTTATGAAGAATGGAAATATGAAAAGGATATAAATGTTTATGAAAAACATCCTTAGAAGAGATGATCTTGCCAGTAATCAGATCAAGCACATTATAAGCCTTTTTCCAGTAGGGATATCCTATGAAAACATATAGATGGGCTTTAAAATTAAATTTAGTTCTATGTTTTGTATTTTAGTAACAAAACAAAGGCAGCCAAAATATTTGAGATGTTGATAAGGTGGTGGTTGATGATATAGGAATTCATAAGGAGATTTGTATTGTAAAATAAGCAATGGAATTCTGTTTGTGATGTACGTACCAGTGAGAAGGTATTCACCCGAAAATTGTATTAGAAGATTGGCTTGAAAAAAGAGGGATTAAGATTGGCTTGAAAAAAGAGGGATCTAGCTATGTTAAGGAGATGCCTATGTTTCCTTTCAACTTTTCCATTTTTCTAGGGAGTATCTCGACAAGAAGATTGTTGAATAATACC
This sequence comes from Erythroxylum coriaceum, assembly GCA_026874005.2. Taxonomy (NCBI): domain Eukaryota; kingdom Viridiplantae; phylum Streptophyta; class Magnoliopsida; order Malpighiales; family Erythroxylaceae; genus Erythroxylum; species Erythroxylum coriaceum. Next base: position 1,913,864 of record JANQAP020000132.1, read on the forward strand.
TTTGTTTGCATAAAATGAATGTTCTTGACTATCAAAAAACTCAAAACCATTGTCTAATATAACAATGTTAACATTAGCATGAAATTGTGTTTCAATATAAGCAATAAATGCTTTAAAGATAGGGAAAGCATTGCTTTTATGTGATAAAAAATGAGTCCATGTAGCACAAAAATGATCGTCAACAATAGTAAGGAAGTATTTATAGACATCATGTGTATAATGTTGATATGGACCACAAATTTCTACATGTATGATTTCAAAAATACATTCAGCCCTAGAAGAATTAAGAGTAAAGGATTGTTTATGAAACTTTGCCTTAGGAAAATTGAATCAGAGTTGTGTTTACAAGATTTAAGAACATCAATATATTTCATTGAGGTAAAGGAATGTGACCTAATCTGCAATGCCACAAATAAGTAGAAACGTTACAAACTATACTACAGTTGTTCAAAGGAGTAGAATCAAGACTAAAAGTTCCACCACTTGTAAGTTTATAGGATTCAAAGTAATATAGTCCATCAACTTCCCTACCAAGAGCCATTGGTTTTCTTATTGAAGGGACTTGAAGAACAAATTCAAAGGGTGCAAACAAAAAGTTAGAGGAAAGTTGTTTCGTTAATTTGTTGGCTGAAAGGAGATTAAACTAAAAATCAGGGACATACAGTATATGAGAAAGGGTAATATGGGGATAACTTTTCTTTTTGAAAGTAAGTAATAATATATGGTGATAACTTGATAGTACCAATGTGTTTAATAGGGGCCATTAGGTCTAGTAATAGTGCAATGATGTGGAATAGGTTTATAAGTATAAAAATGTCAAGATGTGGGGGTAATATGATCTGTAGCTCTACTATCAATTATTCATTTCAGATTAGGCTTAGAAGAAAAGCGATATAAGCAATTACTTGCCATCATAGCAGAGGATGCAATAGGATCAGAGGAATAGACCTCTAAATTGTGATCAGATGACAATGCAAGGAACTGTTGATACTATTAAGTAGTTATAAGAGTAATATCATTAGAAACTCCATTAGCTTAAATATTAGAAGAGCCATCAGAATCACGAATGTTAACTGGAATATCAGAATGACCCATAGTAGTAGCCAACTTTTTATTTCCAACATTTCTTAATTCAAGATGAAGTTTAAAGCAACGGTCCATAGAATGTCGAAGAATCTTATAGTGTGTGCAAAAATAATTGTTTCTTTTACCGAAGTTGTTCCTTTGAATAACAAGGCCAAAATTTCTATAATTATAAAAGAACCTTTATAACTTGTTTTGTGAAACCAAGACCAATGAGTCAAAATTAAGTTGACTAATAGTAGTTTTATAAATATGTCTTTGTTATTCCTCTTGTATCATAAGGTTATAGGCTTGATTGATAGATGGGAGAGGTCTCATCATCAGAATGTTGCTTTTAATCACTTTTTAATCATCATTTAGGCCCCTAAGAAATTACATTGGGGTTTGATCATGAATAATATTGTTGAAAACTTGGATAGAACCTTAAGCATAGGAGGGAATATTCACCTAAAAAGTAATTCATCCCATAAAATTTTGAGTTTCGTAAAATATGAGGTCATAAAGAGATTACCTTAGTTAAGTAGACAAATATCTTTTTATACTTGATAAATCTTAGTCCCAGCAAAATAAGCCTACATGATCTCTAATTCTTTTCACATCTCTACAACATTAGAACAATACAACAGACTGTCAACAATGTCTGCATCTACCAAATGTAAAATCCAAAAGTTATTGCATCTTTCCCATTACAGAAACAAAGGAGATGAATCATCTAGTTTAGGATGCTTTCCATTAATAAAGTCAAGTTTGTGTCTAAAAGAAAGAGCAACTTCATAAGATCACTTCCAGTTGGCAAAATTGTCACTAGTAAGAAGTTTTGTTAAAAGCCTAAAGTTCGAACGATCAGAATGGTGTATACAGAACTCATGAGTAGGATCTATGGCAAACGAATTGACAAAGTCTTGATTCAAGATATGAGTGGAATGTGAAGGAGTTTTAGATGCCTTTGAAATAAAAAATGCTTATTAAGGCAAAACATTAAATAGTGAGAGTACAAAAGAAATGGTGCTGAATCTATATATAAAGCCAGATCAACAGATGAAACAAACTTAACTCATTCAGGCTCTGATAACATGTTACATTTTGTAACTTAATTTTCAAACCTCTATAAATAGCGTAAATGACAAAAAGTAAAATAGAAGAAATGCTTGTGTTCTTATTGACTCTTCTCTGTATATATTTATATATAGAAGAATAAAAGGTATACATTCTGTTAGATGGATGAAACTAAATTGGTTATTTGGCTAAAACAATTTGTTGATGTGGTATGAAGTTTTCTATAATGACATAAAGCTAATTCAATCTTGTTTATCAACTTGCATGTCAACCTTAATTCTATGCCACTAGAGCTAACAATAAAGCTTGTATTTGGCCTGACCTAAAGTTAGCAGATTCAACTTAGTTTGATCAAATTTTATGTCAGGTTTAAACTTGAACTACACAGACCTGGTTCAATCGAAGCTTGAAAGTTATAAAAAACAACGTCATTTTAAGTAAAATGATATCGTTTTCTATTTTTAATTTGAAAAATAAAATTAAGTTGAACTGGGCTTAAACTCGGGCAAAAATTTTCAAATATGGCCTTATCTATTGTTGTCTTTATCTACCACATGGTCAATATATTCTATCCTATACAATACAAAATAATATCTCTTACATTTAAGGTCTAAGGAAGCTACCTATTAATTTATGTTATTCCAATATTTCATCATTTCTCGTGTATTTAAGTGTACAATATTAGATTATATGAATTTTATGAAAGATCCAGACACACACTAGATCCATAAATGTTTTGTTTCCTTTATCTATATGGTTAATGTTGAGGAAAATCTATAATATGTAAGATTGATATTTTTTCTTGGGGCCCTACTTGGTCTGGCTCAATTCGAAGTCAGCAGTCTCAATTCGATTTGAACAGAGTTCAAGTTAGGTTTTAATTTTTTAATAAAATTTTGAGTTTTAAGTCAAGTTTAGGCTCAGACATTTAAACTTGACCTGACTTTAAGCTTGAACCATCTCTTTTGTTTTATGTGAAAAGATGTTGCTTTATAATAGGTAAAATGACAACGTTTAAAAAAGAATTGAGTGACTCTTCTTTCTCATCTATCTTCACTCATTATAGCTTAATTGAAATTAAATTTCTTAAGGTCCGTTTGGTTCCACTTCTATTTTATTATTGTAATTTTTAATTTTTATTTTATGTTTTAATTAAAAAACCTATTTAGTTGAAAATTGTAACTAAAAAACTGAAACAAAAACTTGTTTAGTTAAGATTTGTAATAAAAACGAAAAATAAAAACAATTTTAGTTTTATCATCCTATTTCTTTTTTTCAGTTATACTCTTATGTTAATTATTTTTAATATATCAAATTAAATTATTAAATTAATTAATTCTCATTATTTTTAGAAATAAAATGTGTAAATATTTATATAATTAATGATATTTACACATCTATTGTATATAATAAAATTCTATAAACCATAAAATTACATTAAGTCATTCTAATAAATAAAAGATGTCCATCATATTATGATTCTTCAAAACATAATATTATTATCATTTACAAAAAGAGAACATAAATTAATTAGAATTAATATACTCATTTCATATTTGTCTAGTAATTTCATCCATACTTCTAGGTATATTGATGTAGCGTGAATCAACCAAATAAAACTTACCTAATATATAAAGATCATAATATTAACAAAAATTTATTAAAAATTAATCATATTTACAACGTTTATTTAAAATAATGTAATACCTTATGGAGGCATAAGAAATTAATTAGTTAGATCTTTCATTATTCCTAAAAGAACTTCAGAGTCATTTGCAGTACCATCCCATCCATCTATTAAATATGTGAAACATATGTCAAATGAACAACAACACATAATAATTTAGGTTGAATCAATTCTTTTACCTTTATATGGTATTTATTCATTGGTTGGAACATGTGCATTAATATGCATACCATTTGTTGCTCCTATACAATCTTAAAAAATAAAACTACATTATTAAAATAATAATTAATAATAAGGAAATAACAAAAATAGTAATTAAATATATGAATATTCCTAAAAATATGAAAAGAATTTTGAATTATGTTGAATCTCATGAGATGTATTGGTAAAGGATGATGGAGTAATGACTCTTTTTGCTAGACAATTAATTATGTGTAAGGCATTGCGAAAGTATTTCAAACTTGTCTAGGTGGAATGTTGAAAACATTTTACATTGACTCTAGTTGTCTCACTATGTCTTATGATCTTCAAGAAAATTACTATTTATTCCTCCACAATCAAAGGACTTGTTGGCATTAAGCCTCCTAAATAGGGATGTCAATCAAGTCGGGCCGGGCCGGGCCAAAATTGACATTCCTACTCCTAAACTCTTCAACTCATCACATAAACTCAAAAAGATTGCCTTGCTTATTCTTAAGTTCTCATAAATCCTTGTAGGATTCCCATTCAAAATTTCTAGTATCCAATTATGGCCTGATAGAGTAAAAGTTCTTCATAGTTACTTTTGTAAATGAAAATATTTGTTTTCTTCTCCAGCTAGAGAAATAATAACTACCTTCATCAGTTCATCTTTAGAATATATTCCGATAAGGAATCCATATATCTACAATACCAATATTAAATAATTAATTAAAACATTCAATCAAAAGGTTTAATTAAATATTCATACAAAACATAGACTTAAAATATTCATACAAAACATATATTTCAAATATTCATACAAAATATTGAGTTAAAAACATTCAGTCAAATATTCATACAAAATATAGACTTAAAATGTTTAAACCATTGTATAGTTCCTAATATAAAAGTGTCAAATCAATAACAATTCAATATGAAATAGCATCAAAAGTAACCAAAGTGACATAATTCAATCCAACTTCGTTGCATATGCCATCTTCATAACAACCTCCCTATAAAGTGGAGAATGATGTAAAGCATTCATGACTTTCCCATACGGCACACCCTCAACACCTAATCCATCTAAGGAATTCAAAGATTCTATCATTATATTAGCCTCTTGGATAATTGATGAGGCTCCAGATCCATTCTCTACAGTGGATGATGTTTCAATCAATTTTTTCTCAAGCAAATAATTCTTTCTTTTTGATTATTCACCATTCATAATCAAAAACTCTTCTTATTCTTAGAAGATTTCTTTTTCTTAGATAGAGAACTTTTAACTTGATCTCCTTTTTCATTATATAACAATTTTCATCAACATCAATCCTATGTTCATCTTCTGTACTATTTGATAGAGATTTAGTTGATGGATGTGCAAATATGACACAAATCTAAAACCTTTTGCATCCTTTTTTCTTGAATCTGTGAGCCATGTATTGCACCTAAAATGAAGAAAAGAAAACATGAGAACAAATATTTTATATTATGATATATTAGTAAACAAAGACATATTTTACCTTAAATAGATTTTCTTAACCATTTGTAGCATTAACTTCATAGGTGAAGGAGTTGTAACCAATTCATATTTCTTTGAGTAAGTTCTTAAAATTCTTCAATCTAGCCCTTAACACATTATACTTATTCTTCAATTAAACATTAGTATAGTCATTATTGAATTTTTTTTGAAGGCCTGTCTGAATATTCTTCTAACTAGATTAGGAAAAGGTGGTATTTGTTAGATTTTTCTTCTTCACTTCTTTAACCATCAATGAGATTAAATGCATATCTATGGTATTATTTCATACTCCCATCCTTTTCATTTATTTCCACA
>JANQAP020000132.1:1938551-1977426 GCA_026874005.2 Erythroxylum coriaceum
TGGTAAGTTATCGAATTTTTGAATACAGCTCGGAATAAAAGATGGCAATTATAAAACAATCTGCAAATCCGCTAGATCATATATGGTTTTGATTAAAAATGAACTTAATCAACTTTTTCGGGCAGTGGTTTCTCCTTATGGTGAAAAACAGAAAGCAAACAACTCAAGTCATGAGGATACGCTGCTAATGACAGCTTTCAACTACATAACTGTCATTGTAAATAAAGAAAAAAAACTTAGAGAACCTGGGTGTCACAGCGATATAGTTATTTGGGTTACTATTACTACGTGAAAAAACGGTTTGGCATGACAGATTTATATCATTACTGGAACGAAAAAAAAAAGGATCAACAGAATTGCTGTTGAAACTATTTCCATGTGAAAAGTCCCATTTAAACACACACAATTCTCCACTTCCTATTCAATTCTAAAATTGCTCCATCTTTGTCTCCCTCTTGTTTTCTGCTAATTTAAGCGTTAATAGCCACCCAGGATGACTGGCAACTCCAGATTCTACACCGTCTTCCAATCTGTGCTGTGTGTTACCGTAGTCATATTCTGCATAGTTTTTCTAGGCATAGCATCTCACCTTACTCTAAAATATGGACCGCAAAGCGATCCTATCACCATCCATTTAACCTCCTTTACCATTGAAAATGTACGCGTGGGTGAGGCCCTGAAGGGGCTCATGTCTTGGACGGCCGAGTTCAAAGTATTAAACCACAAAACCGGATTAATAGTGGTAATTACATATGTTGATAGCTATGTTATATACAAGAACATTCCGATTTCCTGCGGTAAACTGAACGAAACAAAAGTAGTGGTGGGTCCCAAACAAGAAAATTTGTACGAAATCCAGTACAATCCTGTTGGCTGCAAACGGGATCATCCCTTGAGGCGATCTCTTATCAAGAACAATTTAACGTCAGCATCAAAACATAAAGAACTGACTATGGAATTAGATTTTGTTATGGATGGTTACTATAAGCATGGAAGTTGGGGTTGGTACGTGGAGATTAAACCACATTGCAAAGATTTCAAGGTGAAATACGTTGATGAGCTCGGTCAGTGGAGATTCACGGGGAACAAGGCTTGCAATGTTCCACGTCCAGCTTGGTACTTGTGATCTTCGTATTTTGTATGGAAAGTACGATAACGTAGGATTGATTAGGTGCTTGCATTCCGGTGTAATTTTCTTTTCTTGTTGTTATATATGGAAAAGGATATTATAACAGTTTGTTTCTCTCATTATTTTCATCATCAATTTCTTCCTTCATTCACTTTTTCTTTTCATTAAATTTGCTTAAAATTGGCAATCGAGGATGTTTTTCTTAAACAACATAAAGAAAATGACTCGAATATAATTTGCAGTAGGTCCTATCAATGTTTGAGCGTTGATAAGCCCATGATATGTGGTCCTGCTTCCGAAACGATCGAGTCACTAGTCTGTCGATCATCATCAAGTGTATAAGGGGGAATTAATAAATATTTAATTAAATTTATTTCATTAAAATTTAGTTTCTGATTATAAAATTTATCTTTTAAAAATTATAACTTATAGTTGGTTTAAAGATATTAACATTAACAGCAAGTTGAATAAATAAATTATATTAATTCTAATTTTATTAGTTATTAATATTACATAATTAAATATTTTCGTTTATTTAATAATAAAATTATATTATAAAAATTAAATATAATTTCATATATTATATTTAGAAACAGAAAAAAAAATTAGAATACTTAATGATTACACCTCTATTTTATTCTATTTATTTATTATACCTAAATTAAATTTAAATGCCCATGTTATATATTTAATGCAGATAGATGCCGACAAATAAACAAGTAAAGATTGAAAATTAAAATATAAAAATAATGTTTGAAAGATGAAAATAACTAGGAAAGATTTAATATAAAAACTGAGTTTAAAACAAAATTTGTAAATACAACTTATGCCACTTTTAGTACTGATCATATAGTAAATCATTAGTACCTATTAATTTCTAATACCGTTTTTAAAAAAATTAAATATCATTTCGGATTATATTTTTAAAATATATAACAGTTTCTCAATTGTTATATAATTAAATTTTAGTTTATTATTTTAATTAAAATTTAAAAAAATTTCTTAGTAATGTTATTCATTTAAATTAACAAAAAATTTTATTTTAGCTGTTATTAATATTTTCGTATGAAATTATTTAAACAAAATTTTTTAATTTAACCTTTCAATTTTTTTATTGACAACCTGACTCCATATTTTGGTACGCCGAATTATACAACCCAAAATTTTTTGATACAACTCGATAGACTAATCTAATAAAATAATTTTGTATCGATTCTATGTCAATACGATACGGCAGAGTGGTACAGTACCATAGTCATGACGTTGCTTTTGTGCCCCAACTGACAATTAATTGTTTTGTAGTATGCTCGGAGTCAGCAAATTTCCTACCTGAACTTCACGTAGAAGTCAGTTTTGGTAGTCGTCGAGACTTTAACGGTTCTTCCAAGGTAGATGTTTAGTTGTAAAAGCAATCTATTACCTCTTCAGGCAGCAAGTCAACTCAGTCATATATTGCCCATACAAATTACAGCATCATAGCTAAAAGAAAAATTAAATAGAGCAATTGTAGAGTTAATAGAAGATATTTGAATGTTATAATATATGACGACAACAACACCTAATGTAAATCTTGCTGAGACGCGAAATTTGAAAAGGTTCTGTAGTACGCAGTTTTATCCTTAAATAATAGAGAGATTGATTCCAAAATATTTGAATGCTATATATATACTCTTATAATCTAATTGATTTCATGATAATCCTTTTCTTATATGCTAGCTGGGTTAACTAAACCAAGCTCGAAAATAATGTCATTAAAATTTGGTAAGCTACTCTTGCTAGTTTGATTGTTAACTAATCAAGGAAGTCATGTTAGTTATAAAAATGATTTTTGAGTAATAATTTATTAGGACTACGGTGTGTCGCATAGTCTGGGCATTTCCAGAAACCAGTTGGTGTTCCACGACTTGCGAGCATGGAATTAAACATCGTAATTTGAGTATAATATAATTTAGCTCAACATAGTTGAATGAGCTTGAATGGCTGTTACAACTGATTTGTTTCATATTGCATTCATGTCTAGGGAAGCTTTAATTATTGTTGGCCTTAGGCCAGTGATATCGATCGGCAAAAATAGTGGACAATTGGAGTATTCTCCAAGTTCAAATACGAAGTTCCCCACAACTTGTGTTCCATAACTTGGTGTTTTCTTCCATCCATGCTGACGAAAATGTATGTGTGTATGTGACCCCATAACGCCATTGGGTGTGTGATATGTGACGATTTTGATAACCGGAAGTTTGCATCAGCGTTTTAACATATGCGGCCATTTCTCAAAAGTGACCAAACGTTTGGTGTTTTCCTGGCCAGAGCTTATCCTATTTCAGTTGCAAGTTATCTGATTTTCTAGTAGGTCACCACTCGAAAAAGCGTTGGACAAGAACAAGGTATTGCTATTTGTGAGATGGGCTCCACTAATTTTCCTAGATTTTCTAGTAGATGTTGCTTTGTAGGAACTACAGAATTATTATAATAAATATGTTCTACAATTGAGTAATATATATATATATATATCTTCTCTACTAGTTAGAAGTAAGACTGTCACTATAACAGATGCGTTTATTAGTTACGTTTTAATCGGAGAAGATTACAAAATTGTTGCAAAAAGTAACCTTTTGGTGATAGAGTTACATATTCATCGCTATGAGTAAACAATTTGTCGATGGTTTATAAAACTGTCAGTAAAGCGAACATATTTTACGACGATTGGATACAATCATCGCAAGAACAACAAGTTTTGATGATAGTTACATAATTTTGTTGCCAATACGAAAACATTTTGCAACGAACAGGAATATCGTCGCAAGTTGTCATGCAAAATCATTGTACTTAGCGTCGATTATCAGGAAGCGTCGCAAATGATGCCAACAAATAGCGACTCAAAATATGTTTGTAGCCAATAATTAATTTTTTTTGTGACAATTAAGGCAATCGTCCCACAAAGTTTATACAAACAATATATTGAGCGACTATTATTTAAAAGCGTCGCAGAATGTAGTACTTTTTGCGACGATTTGTATGATTCGTTCACATTATGCTAACATTTGGCTTAAATGTCTCTAACAAATAGCGACCGAAAAGTTTTTGGTCACAAATAATCTATCATTTTGGTGATGAATTGAAAACTCATCGCACGATGTTCTGATAAACAATATATCTGGCGACAAGTGGTTTGAAGCATCGCAGAAGGTAACACTTATGGGACTGTTTATGAAATTCGTCGCAATTGCTATCATTTGGCGACTATTTGGTAAGTTGTCGCAACAAGTTGATGTGAAATATTTTTCATAATTTTTTAGGAAAATTTTGATGAATTTTTGTATGTGATAGTATTGTTAAAATTAATAATATTTGAAAGATTGTTTGTTAATGCTAAGTGTACTTAATAATCATAGTTAAGGTTAATTATAGTTGACTTTTATATAATCCTAGTTAAGCGATCTTTTGTTGTCAAGTTGTTTTCAATGTTTAAAACATATTTTTGAAAAACAAATAGTAGGTTATTTAAAATTTGGAAAGTGAATATATTTTGGACATTAAAAGATAATCAAACCAAAAATTTAAAATTTAATAGGATAAAAATATCATAAATCTAAGTTAACAACTATTCTTAATCATTAATATTTATTAACAGTAAAATAATTATTTATAAAATTTTGGAAATGGTAGCAATATAATACTATAATGATATATAGTAAGTAGTACAAGATTTTAATTAGAAGTTTAACAATTCTTACAAACTTACAACAACAACAATCAGTATGAATCCCACTGATATGCAGGATTTGGAGAAGTCCAATAGTACGCAACCTTACCCCTAACTAGTAGAGAGACTGTTTTAAAAATTCTTACAGACAAAATAATAAATAAAGTTTCAAGCTGATTCCATCGATAAGGACATGAAATAATTATTTTTTTTGGATTCCAATTGACATAAGAGTCAGTAAAAGTAAATGAGTTCCCTATGTCTAGATTCCCAAGAAGAGTCCTTGCATGTTTGAAGGCACTAATTTAAATAGTGAAAGATCTTCCCTCAGGTGTTGGGTTATTGACACTCTCTTCCAACAGCTTCTTCGCTGTAGCTAAATTTCTAAAGGATACAGTGAACGAATCCCCATATGCAGTATGGATCGTTAAATTAGACGAACTGCCAGTACGATGCGTTTCACATAAGACACAATCAGTATAAAACTTAGATTGCTAGTTTAGTGAAACCATATAACAAACCCAAATTGGAACACATGCACACCAAATTGACCAGATATAGTCATTGAAATCGACAAATTTTCCAAAACAACTGATTTCCCTAATCCTTTACGGACCATCGTGACATCGCCTCCACCTCCATTTCCATCTATGTTCTGTTAAAGATTCATGGAAGCTTAACACAACATATATTATATACAATCAAATGTTCATATATATAATAGCTTCATAATAGGAAATGAGATCTAGATAATAAAGAAAGTGAGGTAGTTTGGATAATACTAAAAACCTTAAAGAAGGAATCGGTCATGGAAGACAAACAATTATTAGTGTATAAAGAGGGGATTTTTTTTGCATTGATTTTTTCTTCATTAGGGACAATTTTGCAACATTCCTCTCAATCGAATAAATTTCCACCATCGGAAACTAGTCGCCACGTTGTCATTCCTCGATGAATTATGTTAAGAATTATATTCTGAAAAGTCAATTCAGAATAAAATTCATTATGTTCAATTAAATTCTCAATGATAAGTGAAAGTACAGTTAGTACTTATACATCTGCAATTTGCCTAATGAGATGAAAGTTAACCTTATTAAGATAAAGGTAATCCATTTACCCTTTATATCATATGTAAATTTTAGAATTTAAAGTAGAGTACACATGACCAAGTTCTTTATGTACAGAAATATAGTATTTTCTATATAGGATTATATTACTATTATTACAAAAATGTGAAATTGAAAAATATGAACAATTGGTTTATACTAAAAAAGACTATTTTTCCCTAACAAAAAAAGAGTTAAATACTCTTTCAGACCTTTCATTAAATAATTAACAGGCTTTCCTAAAAGAAACATTAAAGGTGATAAAACAAAGTCAACCCATATATAACCAAAAAAGGAAGACAATAAATCATCTTCGAAACACAAACACAAACTCAACCCATACACTATAAGTAGAAAAAGGAACTCACAATAAACACCTAAATGTAACAGTAAAACATAGCACAAGAAGGAGGGTTTGAAAATAGAAAAGAAGAATAATATCAACACAGTTAAGGATGTTTCTTTGACGATGACAACCACAACACACTAGACGAGCACAAGAGAGGGGACAATGGTAATTGGACCGTGAACACAGAGGAATGTTGACGGCTAACACGAAAATAAAGTGAAGTTCATTTTTGTGTCAATAACATAATACAAAACGATGTCGTTTCTTGTTAAGGTAAACAATATCGTTTTTAATTTTGTCAAAAATATAGTACAATTTGTGAGGATTAAAAAAATCATCGCCAAATAGGAAGATATTGCCATATTCATTGTCACCTTTGCCTATCATAATTATATATAATATATAATTTATATGTTACATTACAGAATTTTTATATAATAATTAGATATTTATTATTGCACATATGTATATATATATTACATAAGTAAGGTATGGAAAATTTTATATATAATGTAATATTTAATAAATCATTATAATAGTTAGGATTAATATTTACACATTCATAATGCATTAACTTAATTACCATATATGATAATAATAATATCATTTTAATTAAAAATAATTCACAACATATTAGAAAATGGTAATCAACATTAAATATTAATATAAAATTTTTATAAATAAATTTTAATATTATTGAAATTGAATTTAATAACAATGTCATTTCAAAGATTACTACATGATGTTAATGTTGTCAATTACATAACCGTAAAACAAATTTAGTGAACAAATTTGATTATAATATATATTTTTTGTTAATCTTTTTAATATATATGATGATTTCATAACTTTATCTGGTCTCACAAAATTATTTTTATTAACTATAATTTGTATCCTGCTTTATGGTATTATATTTTACAAAAATTTAGCAAAATTAAAAAATGTATTTAAAAGTTTTAGTATCGGCGACAGTTTTTGAATTTGGGAGGTAAATGTTGGAAACATCGCCAAATGTTAAATGTCCAACATTTGCTTACCAAATTCAAAAACTGTCACCAAATATTAAATGTCCAACATTTGCCTACCAAATTCAAAAACTGTCGCCAATACTAAACCTTTAAATGTAGAGGATGAAAAGAAAATTTAAGCCGAGACGACATCATTTGTGGGATGACAAACGATGTCGCCTCAGCATCTGTTTTATCAAACACATCAGAAGGCCCTCCCCCTCCCCCTCCCCGCCTATTGAAATCTTTTTGTCCTCTCTCTAGTACACAATTTTTCTTCCACTTAACCACCTTCGTCCATTCATCTGCTTGTCTATTGTTTGTGAGTTTTTGTCCTCCATCGTCTCCCTGCAGTTGTAGTCCTCCTGGTAAGTAGTTTGATGGATGTTTTAGGTTTTGTTTTCTTCTTTCATTGTGTCCAAATACATGTTAACTTTGTTATAGAGCTGTTTGCTTGTATTGGGACTAATAATGGTTGAATGGTTGTCAATATGTGTTAATGTTGGAGAAGAAAGGGAAAAGAGAGATTTTTTTGTTAGTTTCAGTTGAATTTTGGTTGCCAATAAGGTGTTCAATGAAAGTCCTCAATGGTGGCTATGTCCTCAATGGTGGTTGCGTTCTACTTTAAGGTTTAGGTGTCACATTTGTTACCTAAAAGGTTGCTAGGTTAAGAAGGTTCTAAAAACACAAAAAGAACATGTAGAAGATGATTGGTATGATTAATTGGATTGCAAGACACACCATACCATACACACATATGGGCATGCACTTAATGATACTTAGGCATTTGGATAATTCACCTTCTTTTGTTAAGAGCTTAGTCATAAAGCGATATATTGATGGGTACTTAACCATACATGCATGACCTATAAACTTAACTGATCTTTCATTGTTTTGTGATGGGGAAGAATAATCAAAGTGAATAAAGAGTTGAGATTCCATCTTGATCCAATTAAACATAAAAATTGATTAGTAGAAAGAAACTAGATATAGGGTTATACAAATAAGTTGACTAAGAAAATTTTTGAAAAAACAAAATTTTAAAAATTTTAATTATATTCTTAGAGTTTTTGCCTTTTTCCATTTCAATTATAAATATAATGCTTTGAAAATTTTTATTTATTAATGTGATATTGTTTAATTATCAAACAATTTTTCTTTTATATTATATTAGTTTCTATCTATTTATAATTTTAAAATGACGTCATTTTGAAACTTAAGAATTTTAATATTACATCGTTTATTTTTTAATAAAAATAAATAAAGTTAAAAAATGAAAAGTGTTTATATGACAATTAAATAATATCATAACGGTAATTAATTATTTTTATAATATTAGAAATTTTGACAATAGACCTTTAATTAAATTAAATATTCTTTTCTATCTTCTCCAAGATAGTGTTTAAGTTAGAATTTTTTTTCAAGATCACGGAGAAAATGTGTGAGTGAATAAATTATGGGGGACATTTCATATGTAGAGAGTAGGATAGGGAATATGGAACCAAAAGAATGGAAGTCCTATGAAGTTAAATACTACTAAATTTGGACAAATAGTCAACTTTGTCAAGCAAAAGAATTAGGAATACCATGTGTGCTTATACATGTCCTACTTAGTGATCTTCTTCTCCACTAGAGACATTGTAGGTGTCTTGTTATGAACAAGTTGAAAGAAGTTAACATTTGTGTCTGCGATTGAGTTTTGATTCAATTTATATTCCTCTTTACATGCAATGAACACACCTATATGCATCAAATAAAGTTGTAAATGTGAAAATCCATAATCATGTCTATTTTTAAACGGAGTAGTTTATATATAAGGAAACTCATAATTTTAAGTCAATAAGTTATGAATTATTTTTCGTATATAAATCATTTTATTTCTGAACTTATCAGTTATTTTAACAATGAATATGTGACAGAAATGCAAGAATGTTGAATCATTATAAAATACCATCAAAAGAAATGCATTAAAAAGTATAATTACTCGAACCATTCGAAATAGCATACAAAGATCCTAATATCATCAATTGGTAGTCATTATTAAATATGCAGCTAAACACTTCCCTTCATGGAAAATCTAGTAAAAAAATTTGCACCATAAAGAAAGACGATTATTGCGTATGAGTACTCCATATCTTTATAAATAACTTCCTATTTAGACCCAATTGTGAGAAGCCTCATATTTGGAACATAAACGTCCAAGAATTATGACATAAGTAGTTGATATATAAGTCCTTAAATCTAAATATATGTGTCAAATTGGTTGATTGAATGTTAGTATGTGTTAGGAACCTTATTTTACTACTACCTATAAGATGTTTGACTAAAGTTCACTTTGATAAAATAATGTCACTCTCAGATTTGGGACTTCTGACTTCTCACTCTTGATTGAAGTTTTCCTCCATCACAAACTATAGTGAGCCCGTAATTGCCACAAAGTTGGATACTAGTTATGTGTCCAAATTTTGAAGTTTTTAACAATTGTATTATATTAAATAAGAAATTGTCTTCTTCACAGGCTGTCATTTGTGTTTTAGAGCGTCGATAATCGATCAACCTTGTACTTTTTCCTTGTAGTCTGCGGTTGTTTGTCAATCTAGGTAAGTTGTCCAACTAATGTCTACCATAGCTTTTGCTTTAATAGTACATGAGTTTATGTTCGGGATTTGTTTGAATGCAAAGGATGTGTTGGTTTTGTGTTGTGGTTTGCAATATTCTTATAAACAAAGGATGGTATATAGGCTAAAAATCGGGGATGCAGCTTCGATGAGGCTTATCGGTGAAAATTTTCACAAGTCTAAGAGCCACAGCGAGAAGTCCCGTTATCGAATCACAGGTGTAAATAACGCCACGTACCTTAGTGTTTCTTTACTTTGGAACTTTTTGAACAAACTTGATCAGAAAATTGAAGAAGTAGTAACTTGTATTGTCACATAAAACTGAAAATGAATTTAATGTACAATAAACCCGTAGGATGGTATATAGGATGAAAATTGGTGATGCAACTCTGATGAGGCTTATCGGTGAAAAATTCTACGAGTCTAGGAGCCACAACGAGAAGTCCCTTTATTATATATATATATATTTCTATTCTATAGATGTTAATATTAGATTTGAATATTATATTTCTATTTTCTATTTTAAATTCTATATATTCTATTTATTTTATATATTTTATCCTTGTATTTTTCTTTCTACTAGTTTTTATTTTTATCTATTATTCTAATATTTTTATCTATTATTATAATATATTTTTTATCTATTAAACAACGCCACGTACCTTAGTGTTTCTTTGTTTTGGAACTTTGTGAACAAACTTAAATTAGAAAATTGAAGAAGTAGTAACTTGTATTGTCACATAAATTTGAATGAGGATTGCATTTAATAATTTAGTTATTAACTTTCTATTGTATAGCTACATGGATAAAAGTTGGATGTCTCATCGAAAATGGTCCACTGAATACGTAGAAGGAGTTAAGAGTTTCATGCAATTTATACAACATCAAATGGAGGATGAATGACGGATTCGTTGTCCTTGCATCGATTGCTTAAATGTCGACTTTCAAAGTCAAGATGTGGTATATAATAACTTACTAATCTGAGGCATAGATAAATTCTATACTCCATGGCTTTATCATGATGAACATAAGGAAGCAAATTGTAGTAGAAATGTTGGTACAAGTTATGATGATAGTAACAATAATAATGTAGAAGATTGTGATGTTAATAATGATGGTGATGATGGGATTGACGAGATGTTGGACAATTATGGGAATTATATGGAGATTATAAATGAAACAGGTATGCCTAACATAATTAATATTATTATAGAAGATAATTTTGGGAAGTTATTGAAAGTTTCTTAAGAAGAATTATATCCAAGGTGCTCAAATTTCTCACAGCTATCTTTTGTTGTGAAGTTGCTCCATTTGAAAGTCTATAATAAATGGAGTAACAATTCTTTTGACATGTTAATTGACTTGCTCAATAACGCATTACTTGTTAGACACAAATTGACCAAATCTTACTATAATGCAAAGAAATTGTTAAGGGACTTTGGATTAGGATATATATTAATATATGCTTGTAAGTATGATTGTGCTCTATTTTGGAAGGACAGTAAAGATCTTGAGGAGTGTTCCATTTGTGGTACATCAAGGTGGAAAGTGGATGATGGGAGAGGGAAAAAGATGTAAAATAAAATCTTGTGATACTTTCTTATTAAACCATGACTACAAAGACTTTTTATGTCAACAAAAATAGCCATAGATATGAGATGACATAAAAAGAAACACATTAATGATAACATTATGCATCATCCAACAGACTAGATGCCATGGAAAGAATTTGATAGAAAGTTTCCGTGGTTTGCACAGGATTGCTGTAATGTTCTACTTGCATTAGCCTCAGATGGATTTAATCCTTTCGATAATATGAGTATTTCATACAACATGTGGCCGATAATTCTAGTGCCATATAATTTACCTCCATGGACGTGTATGAAGGAACCTTTCATGTTATTGTCTTTGTTTATTCTAGGACCTACTGCTCCTGGTAAGGATATCAATGTATACATGCAACCATTAATTGATGATTTCAACGATTTATGGGAAGTTGTATTACAAACTTTTGATGTTGTTCAAGACGAAACATTAATAATGCATGTCGTTGTTTTGTGGATTATAAATAATTTCCCAGCTTATGGGAATTTGTCTGGGTGGAGTACTAAAGGGTAAATGGCTTATCCTATGTGTAACCATCAAATTTATTCAATGAGGCTACGAAGTAAAATATATTATAGGGTCATCTTCGTTACTTGGAACATGGGCATAGATGGAAAAGAAGCAAATTGTTTAATGGCAAAGTAGAATTGAGTGAAGCTCCTTTGCAGTTGTTTGGTGATGATATTGTTTACCAGTTATCACATTTAGGTGACATTACACCTGGCAAACACCCAAGTAATAGAAAGAGAATGAGAAATGATGTTGATCTCAATTGGAATAAAAAAAGCATATTTTTCAATTTGCCATTTTGGAAGGAATTACTATTGAGGCATAGTCTTGATGTGATGCATATTAAGAAAAATATTTATGAGAATATTTTAGGAACTGTGATAGAAATTGATGGGAAATTGAAAGACACAATTAAGGCTAGACTTGACTTGGAAGACATGAATATAAGAAAAGACTTGTATTTGAAAAGAAGAGATGATGGGTTATACATTATTCCCCCTACTTCTTACAATATGTCAAAAAGGGAGAAGCAATCTTTCTGTCAGTTATTAAATTAGTCAAGTTTCCTAATGGGTATGCATTAATTGTTGTGTGAATGTTAAAGAGGGAAAAGTATTAGTGTTAAAAAGTCATAATTGTCATGTACTTTTACAACGATTACTTTATGTTGGAATACTTGGGTGTTTGTCAAAGGATGTGTCTATAACTTTGGGTCAGTTGGGTGAGTTTTTTAAGTAATTATGTTGTAAGACACTTAAAGTTGAAGAACTTGACAAAATGAAAAAAGATACAGCTTTGATTCTATGTAAGCTTGAACTAGTATTCCCCCTATCGTTTTTTGATGTTATGGTTCATTTGACAATTCACTTACTATACGAAGCAAAACTTTGTGGACCGATTCAATTTCGATGGATGTTCTCGATTGAAATGTAATTCATACTAGCTTTTAATTTTTTAAAAGTTATTTGTTAGTAATAATTGCTAATATTTTATGTTTTGTTAAGGTTGTTATGCTCTCTTAAGCGTTATGTACATAATAAAGCTTGACCTGGAGGGTCTATTGCAGAGGCTTATATGGCAAATGAATACTTGATATTTTGTTCGATGTACTTAAATGACGTGGAGACAAGATTTAATAAACTAGAACATAACTTTGATTTTGATGAAGATGGTGACTTGACAATTTTGTCCTAAAAAGTAAGGCCACTTAGTATGAGTAAATATATGGAGTTAACTAAAGACAAATTCGAAATTGCCCATTGATATGTTTTGAACAATTGCGAGAAAGTGAAGACAAGATTTAATAGACTAAAACATAACTTTGATTTTGATGAAGATGGTGACTTGTCAAATTTGTCCTAAAAAGTAAGGCCACTTAGTGTGGGTAAATATATGGAGTTAACTAAAGACGAATTCGAAATCGTCCATTGGTATGTTTTAAACAATTGCGAGAAAGTAAATATATATATGGAGTATGTATATTACTTTTGATTCAAACAATCATATTAGAATTATGTGATTGAATCTCATTTCCTTATCTCTATTTACTTTTTTAAATAGAGAGCACAAAGAGTCGATTCGAAGCAAAAGGATTATTAATGTTGAAGAAAGACATAAGCTTATGTTTATATCATGGTTTAGAAATCAAGTAAAGTTATATATTGATTACATATTATGAACTTATGATAATTTGTATATCAGATTAACTTCTAATTTCATTTTGTCATATAGATGATACGGTTACATAATCATAACGTGCAAAAGGTCACAATAACATTATATTGTTTGGTATGTGGGCCTCATATTTTTAGGAAAAAATATAGAGGTTGCATTGTTAATAGGGTGAGATTTCATAGATAAGATCGAGATAGTCGACTTAAAAGCCAAAATTGTGGGGTTATTGTTGAGGGATTTCATGGTGACGATTTTATTGACTTCTACGATATCATCTCTGAAATAATAGAGTTACACTATATCAAGGATAAGAAGGTTGTTCTATTTAAGTGCAAATGATTTAATCTTACTGACATGAAAGTGAACGGGAATATTACTAACATCAATGTTAGTAAGACGTGGTATGATAATGAGCCTTTTGTCCTTGCAAGTCGAGTGAAGTAAGTTTTCTACCTCAACGATACAGTATTGAATAGCAATTGGAAGATTTTTCAAAAGTTTCAACATCGAAATCTCTTCGATTTTTGTGAAAGGGATAATGGTCAATTCATAAAGGATGAAGGTGAAGTATATCAAGAGATTGAATCGGAGTTCAATAATGAAGCCATTCGAATAGAAGATGCAGATATATCATCATTCCATAGAAGATGTTAATCCCAATATAATACAACTGGATGAAGTCCAAGCCAATCTTATCGTACAAACAGATGAAGACTATACTTAGGATGAATTAAATGACAATGATGATACTTTGGCCAAATATATTAGTGATGAAGAGTCCAATGATAATGTAATTAATGATGACGATTTTCAAAATCTTGATCATGATGATTGAAGGTAAAAAAATTATTGTTTATAGTCTCTGAAATGTTATGTTGATGTTTGAGTTATGTTAATCCGTATTGTTGATATTTCACTTATGCTAATGTGTATTGTTGATGTTTTACTTATGTTTATACAGAATGTTGGTGTTTGACTTATATTTATGAAAATGTTGTTCTTTTAGTTGTGTTTATGCTGATTGTTGGTGTTTGCCTTATGTATGTGGAATGTTGGTATTTAAGTTATGTTATGCGGAATGTTGGTGTATGTTTTATATCATGCAGAATGTTGGTGTGTGTTTGAGTTATGTTTTTGTGGAGTCATGATGTTGAGTTGTGTTATGCAGAATGTTGGTTGGTATTTGAGTTATGATATGTGGAATTTTAGTGTGTGTTTTATGTTATTCAGAATGTTGGTGTGTGTTTGAGTTATGTTCCTACCGAATGTTGGTGTTTGAGTTATATTATGCGAAATGTTGGTGTGTGGTTCAGTTTAGTTATACAGAATGTTGGCGTGTGTTTGAGTTATGCTCTTACAGAATGTTCATGTTTGACTTTTTTTGTGAAACGTTGATGTTTTACTTATATTTTTGCAAAATGTTCATGTTTGACTTATATTAATGTGAAATGTCAATGTTTGAGTAAATATTATGCATAATGTTGATATTTTATTTATAGATATTCAATATAATGACACTTAGTAGAAACAAAGTAAAGAAGATGGCAACTACCGAAGATTTTCCTCCCTCACAATAACTAGATCAATCCCAACCTATTGAACAACAACCACTGATTTCATCCACCAATGAAGCCAGTCAACAACAACCTTTATTTACCTCAATTAGTGTTGAGGGATCTTCAGGTCTGTTATTTTTAACCACCTATAATTATAGTTATGCTCAAATATATATTTACACGTTTAATATGTTTTTTCTTATCATTATTCTTTGGTTTTTAGGTTCCAATACCGACATAAGAAAAAGAGGTAGAGATATCACTAAAGATTTTGAGTTGCAACGCATAAATGTTGCAATGAACAGCAAGTTGTTTGTGCATATTGACATCAGGCAGCGTCGTCCTATTGACAAGAATTAGCAAAATTTTCCAATGAGTTAGGAGCCGTTCTCAGGAACGAATTGCCTTGCCTTCAACGTGCTAGGCAGTTGAAGGAAGACAACTTACTACATAATGTTTTGGAAAAAGTTTCAGTAATTTTTCAAATTATTTAATTATATACAATTTTGTTTTACTTATTTAAAGATTAATTTAACTTATACGTGATGTTCATAAATGAAGCTCAATATTATCGATATCGATAATCCTGAAGTTTCAAGCTGTGTGAGTTCACTGTTGAAACAAAGGGCGAAGGATTATCGCTATTGACTTCATAAATACTATAAGTCTTTTCTTTCATATGAGGAGGTAAGGATACATATTCCAAAATGGGTGACCCCAGAAAATTAGAGTGAAATATTTGATTATTGGGCCTCTGCTAAGGTGAAGATTTGTTTTCTTTCTCTTCATATTTGCTTCCATTAATTTTGTTACCCAATTTAATGAATATTTCTTTTCTTTATTTAGGAAATTTATGAGAAAGCTAAAGTTAACAGAGGAAAAATAAAAACTCCTCACAACACCTACTCCAAATCATTTGTTATCGTACAATAATAATTTGTAAGTTCTTTATTTAGAAGTTATTATTATGTTAGTAAATACAATATATTCTATTATGTTTTAATTTTTTTAATTGTATAACAGAGTCAGACTCAACTACATGGACAAGAGTGTGATAGGATCATACTCTACAAACTGACACATTGCAAGGAAGGTTAAGGTTAGACATTTGAAGAAGCGCAGAATAATTATGTAAGTATTAAAATTTTAATTTTAAAGTTTATTTATTTATGTAAATCTAAATAATAATATTTGAATCACATCTCAATTTTGTATTTTAAATTTTAGGATAAGATGCAGGAGTTGTTGCAAAGATCATTATCTGACAGAAATGAGCCCAATGTGGATGACATTTGAAACAACATCCTTGGAACAAGATCAGGGTACATCAAAGGTCTTAGGTATGGCCCTAAGCTAATTGGTTCATCATCGTCATGACCAGCATATGTAACGACGCTTTAAGAGGAGAATCGATCGCTTAAGGCTCAGTTACAATGTAGTGAAGAAAAGTTAGATCATACAAAAGAAAAGTTGGAGTGTACTGATGAAAAATTACAACATAATAAGCAAAAATTAGACCGTACTGAAAGAGAGTTAACCATGCTTAAAAAGATGGTCAAACAAATACTTGGATCAAAGTATATAAGTAGTAGTGACGATGAGAAGTCTTAGTTTGTCCATAAATTTTTTGTGGTAGTGACGATGAGAAGTATTGGTTTGTCCATACATTTTTCTTAAGTTTTGTAATTAACATTTAATTACATTTTATTTTTTATAAAATGCATTTAATTTTTAATTATTATTTTATTTTACTTAATTATTATTCAAACAATGTTACCAACAATAATTCAAAAATATTACTTAATTATAAACAATGTTAAAAACAATAAGATGAGCTCAAAATGTTATCAATAATTATGATTAAATGATAAATTTTTAATAAAAAAGTGTAATTAAAAATAAAAATTTGTTACCAAAACTTTTTAGTTATAATTACAAAATCGTGCCAAAACTTTTTCGCTATGTTTCACAAAACGTCTCCAATAACCTTTAGCTAGGTTCTGAAAAACGTAACTAAATATATTCTGATACAAAAAAAATCGTCGCTGCACATTATTACCTACATCTACGCTAACAAAGCTAATTACGTTTAGCCACCAAAAACAAACGTCACAATATGGCATTCGCGAAAATTTTCTTTCTCCTAGCCTATCTGTTTTTGCGACAGACCTGTGATCGTAGCAAAATATATTGGGCGACGATTTTGTAAAAACGTCGCAGATAATTATTTACTATCGAACTTTTGCGATCATTTATGTGACGATTTTTTATTGTTGCTAAAAAAGATTTACAACAATTTGTTGTCTTTTAGCGACGAAATTATTCGTTGCCAAAACCGTGTTCTGTTGTAGTGTACATATTATTGTACCTCTCCAGGCTCCCATGTTAGGGAGATTTCTATTAAGTGTTGTTGTTGTTGTGAGATGGCTCCTCTAACTGTCCTAGAATATATCTATATAGTTGTGATTTCTTAGATTTGCACTAAATCAGGTTGTAAAAGGATCAAGATTTAGCGCAATAGATAAAGGTTAAACGTTGTGAAATCAAGATGTTACTTCTTTTTACTTATTAGTACATGAAACAAAATTTCTCGGAATGGAGTGAGGTGTTATGCTTTACCAAAACTAGGGACAAAAGGAATTGTTCAGTGCGAATCTAATCTGTGGAGAAAGAGGAACTTGTTCCTCGTTAAATCAGAAAGATTTGGCTCTAATTCGGACAAATGGTTCAAGGAACTGAACAAACAATTGCCTTTTTGGGACTAATCCCCAACAGATAGCATGCAAGGGGAAATGAACGATATATATATCTATTTATAATAAAAGAACTAAGTATTCGAATTCCAAAATGAGATTTTAGAACAGCTTTATATCTCTTTCCTTACCGCAAATGGTTAAACTAGCTTCACTCAAGAGCACAAATATTCAAGCTTAAAACTGTTCATGTTCAAAATTATACTTTTCATGTAACAAACAATGAAACCAATATGAACGTACGTTCAAATGTAAGATGGGATTATTATATAATCTTTTTGCGAGATAACTCTAGGCCATTGAACCCTTAATTTTATTGATAATGTAATTGTTTCTGACACATGTATTCAATTTCATTATAATATTTTATAATAAATATGCATCTTACATATATTGTATGTATGTATGTATGCATGTGTTGAATAGCATTTCTCTAGTAGTAACATTGGCCGATAAGTTGGTTGAAACAACTTACAGGAGTGACTGAGATACCAACATTTGCCAACATGCTTCTGTACCTGACTAGTGGATGATGTCACGATTAATGGTCCGGGAAATAAGTCAGTAACTTAAAACAAATATACCTAGAAAAATAAATTGTACATTTTTATTTTTGTACAATAATTGAAAATTAGGTGGTTGTTGGTGACCTGACCAAAGATCACCCAATCAATGTGAATAAAATGAGATTCCAGTGGGGGACCCACATGAGGCGATTTGGTGAGCATGGAGTGGCAATGGCATGGGAAGGCTTCTTTGCTTTATCGACCAATTATCCCATACAAGGGTTAGTAAACTCATGACATCATGGTATAGGCAAGTTGATGAAGTGGGATCCACATCTATTTATTTATGCATATGATTAATATATCTTATTACGAGGGACGCAAGCTGAAAGGCATGGGATGATAGAACAAAAAGAGACAAGATTGCTTTTGGAGAGGAGAAAAAGAAAGAAGCTAATCAAAACATACGTATAAGTCCACCATTTTTTTTTTTAAGTGCTCTTACATCTGCAACCACCAAGAACAGGGAATCAATTGAAGCTTTTTTATTGTAAAATATTTACCATTTGGTCATTTACTTTTTGGGGGATGAGCTAGATGTTTTCTTCATTTGTGCCGCTTGAAATGGCCCGTGCTTTCTTTTACATTGGCATCCATGTGGAGTAAACATCTAAACAACCGTGATAGACCTCACCTTAGACATTAATCAGAAGATACAAAAATTTTCTCAAGAAAACAATAAGTGAAATACCAGTAGCATGAGTGGCTCATTTTCCTACTCTTAATTGCTCAAGGTGCGGCTTCCAGGTAAAGAGAAATGGATGTTTTAAGCCACTTGTCTACTGTGCGTCAAAAGTCCAATACACATATGCTGCTTTGTTCATGATTCTAGAACATATGGATGTTCTGCAGCTACGAGAAAAGAAAAATGTTGTTCTGTGCACCAGTACCCAGTACAATGAAAAGAAGGTTAAAATTAAACCCATGCTTTTTTTTCAATAATATTTTTCTTGGAATATAAATGTAACAGAACAGATAACACAACACAAATTTAATCTAATAATCACGTGATATAACTTGTTGTATAAAGAATTTCACTGAGTTATATAATTCATACCAATAAAAAGAGCTGGGGGTAGTTGCCTAAACCCTTGCTTGTTAGTTATTGCCTAGGAGCCGATAGATTTAGCAATATGCATCCATTCTGTCTAAATTGCTCCATATACTTCACTTCAACTTATGTTGTTATAGTAGCGTCTCCAAGTGCTACTTCCTCAAAACCTGGCTTAACTTCGGCGGCCCAAGTTTCACGCAAAATTAATAATCGTTAATAGTTATGTAAGCTCCGATGTGGAACATCCTTCTTCTTGTAACAGTGAAATGTTGTTGCTCGAAACCAACAATATTGTCAATCTCAACTACCGACAATCGACCTTATTATTATCAATGTTATACGATCATGTATCTGTATATATTTATGTATGCTCTTTTAGAATTATTGCTTTAAAATTTTCTATTTCCTATTTACTCGTCAGCTGAGATCTAATGAATCCTTCAAAATAACACTAGTGACAACAATTGAATTAAGCCGTGCGATTTAATTTCTGTTGCTTTATAAATGAAATTACTCCTAGTGAATATTTGATGCTACAGAAATTAAATAGGTTCCTCAAGAGTTCCAATATTTAATCTATAGCAACCCCAAAAATTCCCGAATTCCTGACCTGTAAATAAATTATATGCTAGAATGTATACTTCAACTAAAAGGATAAAAGTATCACTTGAATAATAAATTGTGCCTTGAAACGAATGTTCCACCTTATAGAGGTTCACCACGTTGAACGGAACTCACGATGTGCTGGACGGTTCAGAGATGTTGCTGGCACTTATAAGAGAGACGTGGCAGCTTTTATTTTTCAAAAAAGAAAGGCATTTTGCGTGTCATTTTGTCACTTCCGGGGGTAAAATGGGTACAAATTATACGTGTCGTTCCCAGATCCGCCAGAGACTGCGTGCACCTTCTTCTCGGCTCTGTGGGCCCCCCTTTGGCAGCTTTCGGCCTAGAAAAAGACTCCGCCATTTGTTTTCTGTTCGTCAAGATTACCCGCGCTGTGTCGTTTTATATCAACAATGTCCAACAGAAAAGATAAATGAACTAAAAAAGGCGGTCAAACACAAATAGGTGATGATGTTGAGTTCAGATTAAAATGTGTAAATGGTTAAGGATGACAGTAGATAACTGGTGAAAATGTGGGGAGTCACGTGAGGAACACGAAAGGCACGTGACAAATAGGGACGTTAAACAGGGCGAGTCAAAGGTAGATTTATGTGTGAGAGCTGATGATGATGGTCGGAAATAATAATAAAAAGGACAAATTGTGAAGTTAGGTTTTTTAACCGCCTTCTGACATAAGGATGCCAAAAAGGCACATCACGTGGAGAGCTTTAAAGCTTACAAAGGCAATCTTATGAAGATACACGTCTTCTTCTTTTTGCGTATAAAACTCAAATTCAATCCGATTTTTTTTATAACAAATTGTTCAGATAACAAAAGGTTTGATAAAAAAAACTAAAAGTTGGGAATCTAACCAGAAAGTCCGAAACTGCGAAATTCATAAGACTAGATTTCGAAGCATTTGTTTTACATATTAAGTACCTGTACGAGAATGACAAGCTGCAATCTGCACATGATAGAGGACATCGATTTGGGCAAGGCTCCAATTAACTAATTAAGGATTTGCCAGTGGACCCCGCAAAAAAACATTAGGTGATACCCAAAATACCTATCTTTCGGTCAGTAATGAGCGGCCCCCCAACCCTTGGCTAAGAACTAAGAAGGCTACCAAACCCACCTTAGCGGTGGAAGGGGTGGCTCACCCACTTCTATTTTTACACAGTACCCACCAATCACTGTCCGCCACGTCCCAAACGTTTCGGCATCTCACGTGCAGCCCGCATGACTGAAACATCTCATAAGTCATGTCATAACCGCCATCAACAGGCAATCGAAGAATTTGAACAATCTGGCCAGACAAGGGTTTTTTTGTTTTCCCCAAACATGAACCATACACAACGCTCTTACATCCATGATGAACCATACACAACGCTCTTACATCCATGACCATGTTACACATATAAACATCACATACATCATTTACCTATTTCCAAGGAGTACATGCATCGTCTTCTTCCAACTACCAATATAACTAGAAAACCCTATTTACATTGCTCCCAGGTTCAAAACTTATATGTGTGTGTATATATATATATAATCACTAAAACATCTGTTGTGTGGTCGGTAAAAGCTTCTTATTCTTCCGCCTTTTTTTCTCCCCCGTGTTTGCCTCCAGTCCAGACTCCAGACCTTTACATTTCATCTTACGCTTCTCCCCCATCTTTTCACTACTGCTTCTATATATTAAATTTATATACACAAGGAGAGAGTAACTATAACCCAACATACCCCGCCCCCTTTCCAGTCTATAAGGCCTCGACTATTCGACTACTTGTACAGGAAAAGCATTACATTGGTATAGAACTATTGGAAGTATAAATATGGGCTAGGTTGATAATAGGAGACAACCAGAAACATGAACGCTAGTATTCTATTATTAATCCTCCCATAGGGGCTCGGTGAGGAATTCCCTTTCTTCGCTTGGCAGTTCGGTAGTTTACTGAAGTTGGAGGTGGTGTCGAGGGAGAAAAGCTATGCTCTGTGTTGTGGTTCTTGTTCTTGTAGCGACCATGGCTGCTACTGCTATAAGAATCCTCGGACTCTGATGCCACTTTTATTTGTTGTTTCTTCTTCTTCTGAAAATTCTTTGATGTACCAACAATCTGCAAAATTTAGCACTGATCCATTAGGAGAGAAGAAATGTTAATAAAATACATTAAATATGCAAATTGCGGATGAGGATTGTACGTCTCCTCTTCGTTACTGTTGACTTTTGTACATCGAAATTGGCACCAACCTTGCAGCCAAGAGAACAAAAGCGGAAGGAATCAAGGAGGCTGCGCTCGCAGACTTCGCAGGTGTTGGTGACACCTTTGCCAGGCCTAGGCTGAGGCCTTTCATTCAAGAATACAACTCTGGCGCTGTTAATAACATACGTTTGGACACCAGATATGTCCAGCACCTTCTGTATCTCAGATACCCTTATCACATCATGGTATGAAGATCTCCTTATCTGTACCACCCAAAACAGATGGCTAAGCAAATCTTCTTTTCCTCATTGAAATTGTTAGCTTATGAAATATACATAAGAATTGGCACTCATTCAAACCAAGAACTAGTAGAGGAAAATGTAAATAAGCAAACGTTCCCTTCTCGGGATGCTCAGAAAAGAGCCATAATGCTGATTTTCAGCCACCTGCCTACTACAACTTTGTAATACAGCTGGAGAATGTTGTACACGGTAATAGAATGGGTGCCGACTAACAAAAATGAAATGAAATGCACTCGGAGAACCAGAGATGACCAATTGGCGAATCAATTTTACCTGAATGACATGATGATCCTTGTGATAGGCAAGACAGAGAGAGCAAAGAGCCCCATTCATACAATCTAAACAATACATGTTACACTCGCTCTTATGAGAGTCAACATGTAATGGACATTGAACAAAGAATCGCTCTCTAAGAAGCGGCTTTAGCCATGGTGGCCATCGATTGTCTTCATCATCTGGACCTCCAGCTCCCTGCAAACGTATTATAGGAATGAAACAATGAAGACAGAAGACAATGAAGACCAAGAAAGGAATGAAAAAGCTGTAGGTATAATAAAAAAGCACAGTTCTTTTAAATACCATGATTCTCCGATTCTTTGGCTTAATGGTAGTCTCCTGATTTTCGATCGCCAGCTTTAATAAACAGAGGGACACAGAGTACTCTGTGTTATTACAGTCAGCAACAGGGACAACAAACGATATAGGAATGAAAAGATGAAAGTGGCGTTTAGGCTACAGAGAGAGAGAGAGAGAACAATGTAAGAACGTTTAAGTCTACAGAGAGAGTTATTCCTGTGGAGGCGGCTGAGAGAAATTTGGGGTTCTTGTAGAAAGCGGCGACAGGGAAACAGAGCAAGGAGTTCGTTCTTATCCTCAAAGTTATATTTGTTCCGAACCTAAAACCCGAACCCAAACCAAAGATGCTTTGGTTTCAAGAATCCCCACCTCTATTTTATCTTTATTTTATTTCCATTCGGTCATGTCGTCATTTTATATGAACTTTTTTTCTCCTTATTGCCTTGCCACAAAAGTATAGTCAACTTAAGGCTGAACATTTTGTTGCAAAGGTTAACTTATTCAGACTTGTAGATTGTTCAATTCGAATTGTTCAAATGCAGTCGTTTGCTATCGTTTATGGGTGCACCATTTGCCATTTTGTATTATTTTACTGATCAATACCTATTTTAGTGTTGTATGTGATAGCTACTCCACCTTCTTTATGATGAATAGACGTCTCGTATAAAGCTTTTGCATTTCTTAATTACTTATAGTTATGTTGAGTGTTTGCTTCATCTCAATATTATCTCGTCATTGCAGTTGTAATGCTTTTGTTTTTCTTTTATTTATTCTTCTTACCTTCATATAATGTTTATTCAATAGTCAATAGTTTTTTTTTTCAAATCCCTTATGGTATAGTGTAATTTTAATTGTCCTGAACTCTTCAAATCTAGGTTTAAGTTTAAGCATTCGGTGCCAGGTATAAAATGATATGTTAAAATATAGTGTGAGTTTGGTTTATGGATTTTCTCTTAATACATCTACAAAACTAATGTCAAAGCATATTTTGGTGTTTAGTCTCTAAAGGTTCAGTTACTGAATATATAGAGAGAATATATAATATTTAGTGAAAAAAGAATATAGTGACCTCATTCGTTAGAATAGTTAATGTTTACAAACGTAGCGTTTGGTTCATGTCCCTATGGGTGGAGACAGATGACAGGAACACAAAAGTTCTGTGCCTTGTAGTGTTTGCTTGCTGTCCCTACCTATTTTTGTCCCGACTCCAGAACACAAGGGCATAAATTTTTTATTCCTTCCAAGACTGTGGTACAATATTTCTTGTCCCGGGGACGGAAACAAAAGACATAAGGAAATTTCAGAAATGCCCTCCCTCCACATTACAAACCTATTATGTAATTAATTCCATAAATGCTTAGGTTTCGCATTTCAATAATATTTAGGTTTCTCATTTTATTTCATCGTAATTAAAAAATTACAAATACACTTAAAATAAATATTGATACAATTATAACATAATCAATGAATTACATATTTCCAATCATATTATACTGCAAGGTCATTTTCGTCATTGTCATTATTTTTATGTTATGTCCATTGCAACCAAACACATTTCTGTCCTCGAGATGGAGACAGTTTTTTTCCGTTTTGTCCATCACAATTAAACACCTTACTGTCTCCAATTTTTGTTTTGTTCCATCTCCAAATTTTTGTCTCGTTCTGTCTCTGTATATTGGAGACAGTAACTAAATGCAACAAAAGAGATTGATAATTTTTTTATTGTTTAGACTCCCTTCTCATTATAGGCCAAAGGATTTGATTGATATCTATTATTTCCCACAAGATTTGACCTCAAGCTTGTTTGAAGGTTAATATTTCACTCTTAAATGTAGAGCTTAAACATGAATGCTACTTTAAAATTGCAACAACTTTAGTATGAGGGCTTTGAAACTTTTTCTGTCTCAAGTCTAGTGACAAGACCAATAATCTTGTAGTTTCAATTGTCTTTTGACTCATTTTTTTGGTTAACCTGTCACATAAACTATCATTTGGCTTGTTTTTCCTTAGTCAATTCACAGGTTTTTTGTTTTAGAAATTATTTAATTTAAAAAATATGTAGTTAAATTATTTCGATTTTCGTTAGGCTTAAGTTGTTTCTCTTATTATTAGACAAGGCATTTCTCTTGTCATTAGGCTTGAGGTATTTCATTTGTTGTTAGGCCTAAGATACTTTGCTTCTTGTTATGTCTGAGGTGTTTTGTTTGGGCCTAGGGTTGAGGTGTTTTGTTTGTCATTAAATATGAGGTTCTTTGCTTATCATTTAGCCTAATCTGTTTCTTTTGTTTTGATCTAAGAGAATGATCGTGATTATTTTATCTTTATAATTGCGATTCTTTTGAAAGGATGTTCCTCAGACCTGATTCATAATTTAGTAAAAAGATTATGTATGGAATATTCATGTCTGTAAGCTAAATGCAAAATACAACTTTTACAGAAAAGTCTATCAACCACCTTTAATTTATATAATTTGAACCTTTTGTGTGTGTAATTTGTAAAGCTTTACTTGTTAGCAACGAGGTTTGTATTTTGGTGGCCGCTCTAGGGATAATTTTGCTTTCCTTAAATCTATATATTTTTTATGCCTTTACCTAAATGTATAAGCTCAATCAATTTAAAGAGATCTTTATAGTGGTTTGAGTCTCTTTAGTCCCTTCCCAAAAGTGATGGTTGTTATAGATGTGTTTAAGAGATTATATTTGTATGACCCTAAAGATAAATCTTCTTACAAATTTTTGTAGGTTTCTCCTAACTTTTGTGTGAATTCTAATAAAGTCATCGAATCTCATGAACTATACTTGTCGCTTGCAAAGTGTGCCTCAAAACAGTTCTTCAAATGCTTGAAATTTAATATTAAGCTTGCAAAAAGGGTTGGGTACCCATCTGTAATTAGTTCATCAACATTTAACTGCATCTATCACTTCGTATAGATCCATCATTTCTTTGAACCAAATGATATGGTTGTTTGGATCTATCATTTCATTGTAAGCCTCCAGTGGTGGTAGTCTAAATTTTAGTTGTAATAGCTCTGACAATATTCCTTTTGTAAAAAGGATGTCTAGATCAACATATTTGCATTCTTAATCTTGCTCATATGATATTTTAGATGACATTGGTCTATAATGATATATGAGAGATGGGATTGAAATATTGTTTTGGTTAACACATCTTTCTTAGTTGGCTAATCCATTATGATAAGCTTCAGTTTGCAAATGTTCAACTTTGATGAGATACTCAAATAAATAGAATAAAATAAATTCATATTAGTATAGAAATTAACATGATATCATATCCATATAAATAGATAAAACAATATGTCACATTATTGGTAATGTTATACATGATTCAGGTAAGCAAGGGATAGTCAGCTTGGGTGCAACTGATCACATTATTGGTAATGCATATCTTTTCCAAAAAAATGTTTGCCATGTTTAGGCTAGAAAAAAGTTCAAGTTGTTGACAAAAAGTTTTTAGTAATTATTGAGATATAAAATGCTTAAATTACTTTGGATATTCTATTAGAAAATGTGTTTATTGATCCTATTTTATCTTATAATTTGTTGCCAATTTACAAGTTAACAACTAATATGCCATAACTTGCTAATTTCTCAAAATCTAGTGTATTTTGGGATTTGAAGATAGGGAAGAGGATTGTAGTGTTAGTAAAATCATTGGACTTTACTATCTTTCATTTATTTCTTTCATGCCTAGTTTAATTGAGCTAATGTTTCTACTAATAATAAAGTAATATTGTTCAATTATTGTTTATGACATCTAAGTTTTTTTACACAAAACTTTAGTTCCCTTTTTTATTTCCAAATAAAAGCTTATGTTTTCAATGTGATGTGTATCAAATGACTAAACATAATGGCAATTTTTTACCTCCTTAATCATACAGTCCTTTTAAACATCTTACCTTGATCCATAGTGAAATTTTGGGTCCTTCTCGTGTGATAATACTCATATAGCTAAAGGTGATTCATCACTTTTATTAAAGACCACACATATATGTCATAGGTATATCTCCTAAAAGATAAATCTAATGTTGTAAATGTTTTAAAGGCTTTTTATCAAATGGTTAATTTCTAGTTCAATGGATGAATTAAAATGCTTCATACTATATAAAGTACTTTAGTCCGATTTTTTTAGAGTTCTTTTAGAACAATGAGATTTTACATTAAACCTCATCTATTGACACTCCTAAACAAAATGGTGTCATTTACTTCAAATGGCTAGTTCCTTTTTGTCATTTATGTGAAGTGACAAGATCCCTTTTGTTCATTACTTATGTTTTAGAAAATTTTGGGGGGGATGATATTGTTAATTTATGTTATTTGATATATAAAATCCTAACAAAAGTTCTTAACTTTAAAACTCCTCTTAACTATTTCTTCACCATGTTCCCCTCTTATAGAGTTTTCTCCTTTGTTAAGGCATAAGTATTCAAGTGTATTGCTTTTATATATACACCTAGTTAAGGTTAATCCAAATTATTTTCTAGGTTTTATAAATGTATTTTTCTTAGTTATTAGGTATGAAATAATAGATACAAATGCTATAACTCTAATAAATTGTCTTCTTCAATTGTTTCCATGTTAGACCAATACAACACCTATAATTCTTATGCCTCGACTATAGTAGCTCTTTTCAAATAACATATATTTATGCTTCCAACTATTCGTGCACCTATAAACGTCTTTGATCTAATCTAGTGTAAATTAATGAATGCATTACCCTTCCTTGGATCTTGTTAGAAGATTTCAACAAAATATTGTTTCTTATTGAATCAAAAGGTAACCATTTTAGATTAAGCTCTTAACTTTGATGATCTTAGGCATTGCATAAATGCAGTAGAATTTTTAGACTTGAGATGTTAATGCAATTTCTTCACTTGGAAAAAAAAGGTAGTCAATCATTAGACACGTGAGGAAAAATTTAGATAAAGTTTTTAAACAAAAAAGTGGATGATCTCCTTTATAAACTGTTAGGAAAATTTCAATAACAACATATGAAGTAATCATACTCTAATGGAGTTATACTAGAAACACAACATAAGAAAAAGAAATCTATATTTTAAATTTAATAATTTCCTTATCAACGTTGTAAGTTTTAAAGAAATAATCACTATTGACATAAATTCTATGATGAAGCTGAAGATTGTAAAACCCCTTCTAAAAAAATAGATACTTCTAATTTTTCTAACACTAAGGCATTTGTTAAAAGGTCTAGAGAATAGATGAGTAACTATCAGTACCTTCTCCAATCTTCTTTATAGGATGCTAATCTAATAACAAAAAAGAGTTTGCTTGAAAGAATACATGAAAGCCATATATATGCATACATGAAAATTACATGTATGGAAACGAAAACAAACTAATAAACATTGTTTATATATATATGTATCTATAGTGATCAATATCAATTTAAGGATATTGATTTTAATTTTTTTTCCAGAATATACTAAGAGAATCCAATCTCTTGGATCAAAGAACCTTCTTTTTGGATTTCATTATCCCTACTAGGATTGATGATGAGCTTTATTATCATCTTAAAATGCCTTTTTGTAGAGAAGATGTAAAGGATGCCCTCTTTAGTATTTTATATACAAGCGACTAGCCAACATAGGAACTCCATCATATATAATCTTGGAACAATAATAAGAGTTGGAGTTAGAGAAATTTGAAGGTAATATACTCATTTATGGCTGAACATAATCTCACACGCGGATGTGTCATAGTCTATGCACCCTTGAATGTAAGAGTTGAAGTTTTAGTGAGGAACATAAACTGATATATGATTGGGTATCAAATCATGTCTATCTTCACAAAGTTATAGAAAGATTCACAGTTTCTATCATAGGCGTGCCTCACACTGTATCCAACTTCACAAAGTTATAAAAAAAATCAGTAGTCTTAGAAATGGATGTATCCCATATCATGCTTACTGGCATTAAAATATTTGTAATTAATACGACTTGGCTTATCACAATGTCCTAATTCATGCCCACTCGAAACTCTAGTTTTTTATTTTATATTTAAATAATATTTTTTTTAGTTTGGGGGAGCTTTTTAATATCTTTGTTATTTAATAAACATGAGCTCTTTTTTTTATTATTAATCGAACTTTGAACTTATAAAAAATTCTTTCTTTGTGGCATTCAAATACTTACTTAATTTGTTTCTTGATTGTTTCTAAGGGATAACCAATTCTAAAATGTCTAACCCTTTGGGATTTTTTCATTCCAATGCCTAAGCTTTTAAAATTTTCAATTAAGTGACTAACTTTTTAAAACCTCCATAGTTCAATTCAAAATGTTAGTTCCTTTAGTAATTTGCTAATTTGTTTAACGAAATCTTTATTGTTCATAATATGTAGGTGTCCACCTAAAAAATTCTTTTTGCTTTAGTATAACAACAAATGAAGAAAAACTTTCATACAAGATTCCACGTTCATAACAAGGTATGTAGTGTTAATGTGGTTAGTGTTACCCTTATATAAAAGTTAAGTTTGCCTTTTATGAAGCATCCAGAGCCATACAAGTTTCAATGGGTTAATGAAAGTAAAAAGATCAAGGTGAATAAGTAAGAACTGAATTCTTTTTCTATTGGAAGGTATCAAGATGAGGTATTATGTAATAATTTATCTATGTAAGCTAGTCATATCCTATCTGAAAGGCCATAGTAATATGATAAAAAGGTTGCATATAAAGGTTTGAAGAATAGGTACACTTTCGTGAAGGACAATAAACTAATTGATCTTATAACTTTAACACCTAAGTAGATCTATGAACACCAATTATGATTGAAAAAAGAGAATAAATAAGTAAAGAGTGAGAATGGAAAAAAAGGGGGTAATACTAGGAGTGTTCTTTATACAAACTAGCACATGATTGTACCTTTGTAAAAAGAGACATGTTTTCTTTTTTATGTACATGAAGAGTTAAGAACCAATCCTTTTGAAGAATAAGGGTATGATGTAAATAGGGAACTCATTCCATGTAGGCTTAGGATAAATATGAGAGATAAAATTAAAGAAAACTTAAAGGTAAAAAACTTATCTTTGGCTAAACACGAGCTTACACATCTGTGTGTCCCAGCTCGTGTCCTTCCTTGCATGTAAGAGTTAAAGTTATAGCGGACAACATAGCCCAACATATGGTCATGTCTCAAGTTATATATATCTTC
This sequence comes from Erythroxylum coriaceum, assembly GCA_026874005.2. Classification (NCBI taxonomy): domain Eukaryota; kingdom Viridiplantae; phylum Streptophyta; class Magnoliopsida; order Malpighiales; family Erythroxylaceae; genus Erythroxylum; species Erythroxylum coriaceum. The sequence continues at coordinate 1,969,054 of JANQAP020000132.1, forward strand.
ACAAAGTTATAGAGAGATTCGCGGTCTCTAATACATGTGTGCCTTAGACCATGTTTAACTTCACAAAGTAATAGGAAGATTTATAATCTTAGACATATGCTTATCTCAGATTATACATAAGAACCTTAAATATTTGTAGCCAACATGACTTTACCTATGATCATGTCCCAAGTCATGTCCATTTAAAACTCTAGTTTTTTTTTTATATTTAGGATTTAAGGAAGTATTTGATATCTTTGTTAGTTAAGAGCCATGACTGTTTCTTTTACTTGTTCTTTATTGATATTCAAACTTATCAAGAAATTCTTTGCATTCAAATACTTAATGAATTTGATTTTTAATTCTTTATAATCAAAAAATCTATTCTTTATATACATTTATTTTATATTTCTATATTTAATTTAAACTTATTTATGGGTTCTTTAGGGTATATTCCTATGTGGGTTCGCATTAATCTTCAACCTAATAAATTTCTTGGACCAAATAGGTTTAATGTTTTTTCTTTCTTTCTGAATTCTTGGAACTTAGTTAGACATATGGTCATTGATATTTTTTTGAAATTTTTTCACTAATGGAAAGATATTGTTGGAGATCAATAAAACGTTTATTACTCTCATTCCCAATTATAAGAATGTAAAATGATAAGATTTCTTCTCTTAATGTTTAGTCCTTCATGCCTATTTTTAGGCCTAAATATATTCATTATGCCTATATTTTGATTTAGGATGATCTTGGAGGTTTTTATTGCAAAATGAAGATAATTGGGTAATTCTAAACAATTTCGACAATGCTTCTTAGATTGGTTATAAATCTCTCAGTTTTGGTCTTATTAAAATGATTCAAAATGTAATGTAAAGTTAAAAAAGAGCTCTAACTTTAATGTTTTGAGTTTTGAGAGATACTGACTACATTAAATTCACAATTAAGCCTAAAATGACAAGGAGATGAAAATGAAGCTTGCTATACGGGCGTGCCTAAAACCATGTCTTTCATTCTATAAAAGTATAAAAATTGCTTAGAGTACAACTATATCCCAAACTGTGTCCACTATGAAAAAGTGACATTAATCACAATGAATAATATTCTACACTTAATCAAGGAATTTAAACCCCGAGGACATATTAAATCATGGGATCTAGTTTGTGTTTATTATTTGATTTATATTTTATTAAGTACTCTTATGTGTTAATCTTTATGATTATATCATTTGATTGTTATGTATAATAGTTTCTTATTTAATTCTAATATTGCTAAATTAGATATTAAATTTATAATTGCCTAATCTTTACTAGTAGTTAGAGTTAGTGGAATAATGTGTTTTAGGATTTTAAACATTTAGAAGGATGATTGACTAATTGAATGTAACCTTGAAGGCTCTATGTTATTTTATTTCATTGATTTCTTTACTTTTTTAAGGTTGTTACTCAATTAGATTTTAGGCATGTTTCATAGGGCTATTCAATGATTAAGGTTAATTAGATTATATGTTCTCCCTAATTAACTATAGTTAAAGAGAGATGAGAATTAATTCTAACAGTAAAATTCAAAGCATAAAATTATTTTTCTTAGTATTGATAATTGATACACAATTCCTAAGGTAGATGTAGACTAAACCAAGGTCCACTTTCTATTAATTTCTGAATTTAGAGATTTGTATTGTTTCTTTATTATATTTTTACAATTATCTTGTCATAATCAAAATACCCTTGGTTTCTTCTTATTGACAAAAAGCAAAACAAGGCTAAATATTTCCTATAAGATTTACTATTATTTTCACTACTACATAGTTATTGAAAGTAAGATGTTATTTTTATGTATATGCAATAAAAAATCACTTAAGATTAATCGTTAAACATTTGGTGACTTTCTAATTGTCTCTTGCTCTAACACCATTTACAGAATCATTTTATAATATTGACAAATTGATTTTCCCTAACCTTGCTTATACCTCATTAGTCAATCTTAAATTACCTACATCAAGGATAAGTTTATTAGTGACAACACCTTTTTAGCTTAGGAACTTCTTAAGAATTATCATAAAAATTCTAATAAAATCAATTATATGCTAAAATTCACTTTTACAAGGTTTATGATTTGGTGGAATAAAATCTTATTATGTTAATCCTTGAAGATTTTAGCTTTCCCCCTTAGTTTATCATTTATCTTGGTCAATGCTTCATAACTCCCTCCTTTGTTATCATTATGAGTGGTGACCAATATCCATCTTTTGATGTGGAAATGGCTTAAAGAAAGGTGATCCATTACCTCCTTACCTATTCTCTTTATATATTAAAATTCTTTCCATACTTGTTTCCATGAACATTGCAAATACAAATAACTTTAAGTATATTTCTAAGTGTAAAGCTATGAATCTGTTCAGTTTGTCTTTTGTTGATTATTTAATGTTACTTTCCAAAGCCAATGATGATTCATTAACTTATTTCACTAAAGTATTGGAACAATTCAAAACTCTTTCAAAGTTGATTGTCAACCTAAACAAGAGCCACATATTCTTCTCTATAAGTAGCCCCATAGTTAACAGATAGTTGATTCTCAATATAAGTTACGTAAAAGGAACTCTCCCTACGAAATACTTACTGATCCCACTAGTTTTAACAAAGCTTTCCAACTAAGATTATTCATATCTATTATAACTTGTGGATAAAAAACTAAAAATTGAAATAAAAAGTCTTTAAATGGCACACATTTTTTGGAGCTTCCACACTACATTTCTAGTGTCTATTATAAAATCCATTAAAAGAAAAATGAAAAAATTCCTTTCAATTGGTGATAAAGCCAATGCCACATATCTAAACATAAAATAGATTGAAGTCTTCCAACAAAAAGAGGAAGGTAAGTTAGGTTTATGATTAATTAAAAACACCTAAAATATTGCTATACAAACATGTTTAGAGATTATTCAATGTTAAACACTCTCTTTTAGTCAAATGAATTCAAACAAATGTCTTTAAAGAGAAAATCCTATGGACAAATAGACCAAAAATCCATGCCTCTTAGACCTTAAAGCTGATACTTAATTAAAGGTCTATCATAAGAACTACTCTTAAACAGTTCATAAGAAATGGTAAGAACGCCTTCTAATGTTTTGATATCTGACATTCTTTTTGCTCTCTTAATTACTTCGTATCTATTTAGAGCCATCATTGATGATTTTGAAGTTTAAACTGAATTAAACACTATCATTCATAATAGCTATTAGAAGTGGCCAATGTAGAAGCCCAAACTCTTTAATAATATCAGAAAAAAGATGCCTTTATGTAATTTGAAAGAAGAAATAGAAGACTACGTGAAATGGACCCTCAATTTGATTAGTAACTTCATCAAACATCTTATGTTATCAACTAATTAATGGGAGAAACACTTCAACTTAATAATAAAGAATCATCTAGTTTCTTTAACACTTTCTAAGAGAGTTTTGTTTTATTTTCTTGTTGTTAAAAGCAAATTATAAACCAAAAGTCTAAGACTCTTTTATTTAGATAATTAACAAAGGATCATTACACATCTATACTTTAGAAAGTCACAATCAATTATTTTTTGAATGTCCTATTCCACTTATAAAATTCAACATATCAAGATCATATATAAACTAGAAAGCTACAATTCATTAAATTACCACTCATTCCCTACCTAATAGCATTTACATCAGAATGCTCTCTCTCCCTAAACTCTTTTGTTTATATAAATTGAAAAGAAAGAAATGTCAGGTTATTTTCTCACATGTCCAAAACGATGCAACAAACATGTACACATTTTGTTTGATGCATTAGAGACATAACTCATGCTAAAGGGTTAGCTCAAGGTTTTGAAAAAGGATTAGCAGATAGTTGGCAGGTTTAAAGTCTGCTACTCTTGTTTGTCCTCACCTAGTTGTTTTCTAGGCTAGGACTTTTCTTCTTGTAGTAGTAAGTCTGATGACAATTTCTTTTGTAATTCTTATTTTGCTATTATGTTTATTCAAATTCATTTTCACTGGAAGATCATGGTGAGAAATTGAACAAGTGTTTTGATAGCTAAATAAGAAGAAAATCAGTTGGAGCTCATTGCTTATGTGACCAAATATTAATTACCAAGCAAATTGTGTTTTATAAGTAGTTGAAGTACAGTTTTAAGAAAAGGGAAAAAAAGTATTAGGGTGTCAAATTATCACCTAGATTAATAATAAAATAGAATAATAAAATTATTCATATTTGGAATCCACTTTTAATTAATGTACTCTTTTCATTGTTTAGTCTTCACAAGGGATTCCTATGTTTCTCCTATCAATAAATGTTGATGTATGTAAATTTTGTAGTTGGATTATATTAAAAGAGATTAGCAGAAATTGCTATTTCTTTTTAAAAAGGGTTAATTAATTTTAAAGTGCCCAACCTTTTAGTAATTTTCAATTGAGTGTCTAAGTTTTTAAAATTTTCAATTGACTGATCAACCTTTTAAAATCTTAACAGTTCAGTTCAAAATGTTAGTTTTATTAGTAATTTGTTGATTTGACAAATGAAATATTTGTTGTTCATAATATATAAACGTCTACTTGAAAATTTTTTCTCTACTCCAGTCTAAACATGGTCACTATTTTTCTAGGTGAACATCTAAATGTCATAAACATAAAAAATTTCATTAATCAAATCAACAAATTACTAATGAAACTAATATTTTGAGATAAAATGTTTAAGTTTTAAAAGGTTGATCAATTAAATAAAATTTTTAAAAATTTGAACACTGTAATTTGGGATCGATTATCAAAGACATCTGACTTATAGTTGGAAATGCAGTCTTGGAAATGATAATACTAGAAGGATATTATCAATGGCTGAATAATCCTTGAGACAAAGATTCAATATAAATTAATGAGTTGTTAATTACCGGTTTTATGTAAAGCCAATTAGTTCATAAAAATTGAATTAAACGGACGAGATTATCTCCAGTTAAATCATGTTCCTCAAATTTTGTTAACCTAACATTGGTTAGGTTGCTTTGGAGGTAACGTTAAAAACTTAAAATATGACCTTGAACACCTTAATCAGTAATATAAACACAGAGAGAGATTCGCTTCAGAAGCCGCGGTGACAGTTCATTGTATCTTTCAGTACAATGACAATTATTTGATTTGGACATATCATTTAAAATTTATTAATTTTACTTTAAGATTCAGTCCTCCTCCTCCTCCTCCTAGGGACCACAGCTTACGTCAATTTACGCATGTACTAATTTTCATCCCGAAGGGCTGAGGAAATCGTTCATTATTTCCAAACCATAGAAAGGGCCAGAAACTCTTGGTGTGTGACTCACTATTTCCAAACCATTAGAAAGGGCCAGAAACTCTTGTTACATAATGATGCAAAATGCTGCCTCTTTAACGCGTTTCCCAAGTCGATAGCTGTGGTTGTGGTACTTTTAACCATCAAATTTCTCCGTCTGTGTGTTTGTTCTTCATACAAAATCAATATTTAAAATCGAATTGAATGCTATCGACTCAATGTAGGCTTATAAAATAATAACTCAAATAAACAGAAAATAAGAGTTTTATTTTATGCAACATTAAGGTTATAAATTTATCAGAACTAACAAATATGATCACAAACTCCAACGTTATAGTAAATAATATCCTCATTTTATTTTTTTAATTATGAATTCATTTGCTATTTTCTATTCGATAAAAATTAAGAAATTATCAATTAAGCTTTAAAACTGAAATAATGACTAATAGAATTGATAATTTTAATCTTACTTTGTAATTGGATGTTAAGTAAAACATATTAGAAGTGATTTATGTTATGTAAATTACATCAGTAATTAGTTTATTGTAGGAAGACCTGAAATGTATCTCTATCTCTGCGTCCAAAAGATATAAAATAAATAGGAATTTGTCCCGAAGGACACGGCACGGGCACACGACACCCATGACCGAGTAATTTACATTTCGCGATTTCAACGTTTTCACATTCACGCGCGTTGACTCCCAAACTTTTCTGGAGTCCACGTTCCACGAATATGGGTCCCACAATCTCTATTATTGACCCCTCCCGCAAGTTCTCCGAATGCGTCTTGTGCGTCCCACGATAAGTGCTTGTAAAATGTAGCGGCCGCCCCCGTTGGCCTTGGTCACCACTCACCAACCCCAATATCATTTTCTCTTCAAACTACTTCACCTTTGTCGAATTTTCAAGATGGTATACTTTAGAAGAAAATATAGAATTTATAACGACCACAATCGTCATCGTAATAATAACTATTATTATTGTTGTAATTATCATTATTTGATTACTGTTATTGAATTGACACAACTCAAGAGGAAACAAAATAAAAACTAATAAGTGGGTTCTTGGCATTATCATTGCTGACCATTATTGTAAGAATAAATTACTACGTATCTGCTGAGCGTAAAAAGTAATAAGATTACTTTTTATTCAGGTGCAGGTTGGCAAAATTTAACGTTTACCACGCCATCTCATTTGAAATTTTGTAGGTCATTATTGAAATAGAAGTTTTTTTTTTTTAATCTTTGTACAACGGATTGTATTAAATTTAGCAAACTTCGTATCCAACTTAAACAAGATGTCTCCATTTGATCCTTATTTTAAGGGTTCTATTTGTCTGTTTTGGATATCATGTGAGGTGATATTATGTTATGTACATAAATAAAGGCAGAAGAAGTTGAACATAAGAAGAAAAAGATCTTTTAGTACAAAAGTGGTAGGAGAAAGAGAGTGACATATGATACTAAAATATTATTTTAATTTAATGTTAGTATGTTAAAATTTTAAATTAAGGATGTTATTAAAATTTTTTGCATTTTTAACATTATTAGATCGACAATGTTTTAAAAAGGTAGACTTTACATGAAAGTCCATAGCGAGTTTCCCATAACATATATTACTTTTACATAGAGTAGAATTTCTTTACGACTCTGAGTTGGAGTGAGCTCTATAAAGATACAATGAAGGGCACGAGGTGACAAAATCTATATGATGTAGGAACTACACTTAGCCAGGTGATGCTCTTTAATTGTAAAATAGGACCAAGCAACGTTGCGAAGGAAGTTGCAATCCTTTATTTGTTACCACGAAGGGCAAGCAAAGTTTGTTTCAACCTTTATGTCATGGTAAGGCCTTTTCTTTTCATAACTACGTGTAAGCTTACTTCACTTCGGGCAAGAATGACTTCATAGCTACATTAATTTGATGAGATCAATAATAGTTAGGTATCTCTCAACAAATTAATATTTTAAAACTCATCGCAGCTCATCAATTTGTTTTATCTGCATTCTTTTAACTAATTTTAACTACTTTTTCAAACTTACCAAGTCTTCTCTACGTATATTGTCACATATTTGGTCTTTTACCAACGAACCGCACGACACTTAGTCGTATATTTTACAACTAAGTCAGCCTCTCTCTCGAATGCTAGAAACAAAGCTAGCACACGTTAGCAAAGATGCAAGATAAAACAAGAACAAATATGGGGAAACTTGGAGAATGCTTATATTGCTTAAGAAAGCTTTACAAGGCAACTGCTAAGAACTCTCTCTAAACTCTCAATGCTTATATGCATCTTACAAATGAAGTCCCTTGGCTATTTATAACCTTCCACCTCCTCAATGGATGGCTAGGATCTATTTGACCAAAGGGCTCACAACGGCCATCTAGAATTTTCTACAACTATTTACATATTCAAGTATACTCTACAATTATCTACAAGGTTCTAGAGTCTTCCACCCATCTCTAGCCTTATATTGAATATGGAAGAATTGTGTGGAATCTTCTAGAGAACTTTAACTTAGCCTCTCAATCTAGAGTGGGAATTTAGCGGTGCATGACATTCTTCCCCACTCATTCGGGGATGCCTTCGTCGTGACTTTCTTGTATGCCTCGATCACATCCTTGTAGTCCCACAATGTGAGCTCATGTTCCCGACTTGCCTCACTATCAAGTAGTCCCTTCCATTAACAAAGCACTCTATGTAGCTTGGATGGGAATCCCTGCTCGGAATAACACAATGTGCTAAAATTTCCTCTATCTCACGCTCGTGAGAAGTAGTGATAGCTATGGGTGCTCTCCTCGACTCGCTCCTACTTGGATCCTCCTTGTCGGCATGATATGGTTTCAATAAGCTCACATGGAAAACTGGATGCATCTCCAAATGTGAGGGCAATGTCAATTGATAGGCTAGCTTACTAACCCTTTTTTTCTACGAGAAAAGGGCCCTCATATCGCCTTACTAGCCCCTTGTGCACCTTGGCGAACCGTCGGCTTTGATGGGGAAGGAGCTTCACCACTACTAAGTCTCCTTCCTCGAACTCCAAGTGTCTCCTCTTAACATCTGCCTATTTCTTCATTCGCTTGGCAGCCCTTG
>JANQAP020000132.1:2016994-2040508 GCA_026874005.2 Erythroxylum coriaceum
CTTTCTTTTTAAATTTAGTCTTATTTTATTGTTGTTTTGTCTAATTTATGTTTTTTCTTTCCATATGTGTTTGTTTGCCTCCTTCTCACATTGAGGACAATGTGTTGTTCAAGTGTGGGGAAGGTTATTTGTTTTGCGTTGAATGTGAATTTTGCATGATAGTTATTAGATTGCATTTTGTGAATTGTGTGAATGTGTCAATGACTTGGATTGAAATGAATTTAATTTTGAACATAGTCTATTAGGTTTGTGAAGAATCATTAGCTCACAAAATTAGTGAATTAGGGTCTTTAGATAAATATGCAACTTAATTAGGATTTAGTGTTAGTTTGTCAATCTTTAAATTGTCACATTCATTCATAATTTAAGGCATTTTGATTTAATTTAGTGTTAGTATTTTTTTTATGGAAACGAGTAGTTAAAACAACAAGGTAGGCAAAAAAATGTTTATTAATTTTAAATAAATAACTATTCCACTGGCCTTCGGGTTATGAATAGAGCTAGTAGCCAGTTGAGAATGTGATGTAGCTAAGCAACCGGATCGACACGCATCACAAATGTGTGCTTTCGTGTCAAAAGGCTATAATGACGTTCCAACTAAGCAGCTTAATAAAAAACATGACTTAGTTAAGTAACCGAATCGACATTCATTACCAATGTTTCCCTTTACGTAAAAAGACTAAGTCCATGTTTATAAAAAAATAAACAAAAAATAAAATAAAATAAAATAATATTGTGTGTTTCGAATAAAAACCTACCAAACTTTTAATAGCTTGACTTTTCATGAAAACATACTTAGGAGTAGTTATAGAGTCTAAATGACCAAAGAATTGTTAATGCGTGTGTGCAATTGAAAAGGGTAAACAATTTAATACTTGAGTCTGGATTAATATGTATATTCAGTTTAAAGCTCTAAGACGCGAATTTTGCATCTTAATGATTTGATATACTTGAATGATTTGTGTTTAAATTTAAATTTATTTCATGAAGTTGAAGCCATTGTCTCATTACTGCATTTTGTGTTATGATTTTGTATGTTTGTTGTTTTGTTTGCTTGAGGACAAGTAAACGTGTAAGTATGGGGATGTTGATAAGTGTGAATTGCATCATGTTTTAAAGCTTAATTCGTTATTTAGTTAATTGTTAATTCAATCGTTTAGTATGTGTTTAGGTTAGAATTGTGTTTATTTGTTAATTATTTGTGTTTAAGTGTTTTTATGGGTTATTACAAGTCTTTGAGCTTAATTATTATATTTTTGAGGTACCTTAATGTGTTTTTTAGTATTTTAGGGCCAACATCGAAGAACGGAGAAGTTTCGAAGACACTTGGGCTGAAACAACGGCCCACAATCATGGCACAATAGACCACGATCGTGATAGAAGCACTAGAGTTAGCCCACGATCGTGGCCCATATGCCACGATTGTGATAGAAGCCTAGGACACAGCCCATGATCGTGGCTAGCAAGCCACGATCATGAAAGAAGGCTCGAATGTGGCCCACAATCTTGGCCTGCAGAGCCACGCTCATGGCCTGCATCGGGAAGACGTGTAGACACCCAAAAACGTCAAATTTTGAGGGAGTTTTTGGGCCTTTCGGACCCTAAAAAAATCCTAGGGCTGCCCAAAATGCAAAAGGTATATAAAGAATAAGATAAAGAAGATGAAGGAGCTTTTGCATCAGCCACTTTTGGAGAGAAACCTTAGAGAGAATCGTTGAGAGATTAAGAAAGATAAGAAGGAATAAAGTAGTGGAGAAGAAGCCGATATCGACGTACTTCCTAGATTAGAAGTTTACGACGTTGCTGCCTCCAATCTTCGTTTAGAATCATATTTCCTATTATTTTCTATTTTTATTATTGTATAGAATTGGAAATAATAGTTTGATGATGGGATTGTGAATGTTAAGATGTTCTATACTCACCTTCTGGTTTTTTTATCTTTGATTTAATAAAATTTGATTGTTTATTGGAATTATTGTGATTGATTTCTGTGATTGCATAATTTGCTAGTAGACTGAGAGGGTGAATCGAATGAAAAATAATTAAATTTGGCTAACAAGATTTTGGTGATTTAATAAGAATGAGAAATTAATCAAATTGGTAATTGTGTGAAGAGAGATCTCACATAGGTTCTCGATAGTTTATTGGACAACTTCATATCTAATTACATTTTGGATAGATTGTTAATTGAGAAATTGTAATTTTCCATAATCTGATTAAGGTTTATAATTTAGAGTTGATGGTTATAACTCGAGAGAGTGTAATCAACTTTAGGATTGTTTAGGACCAATAATCTAATAATTCATAATCGATTAGGTTAGCGTTAAAGATAGGTAAAAAAAATTCCCTTTTCTCTCAATTGATAGTTCCTTTAGGTTGATTCTTGAGTGTGTGTTGCAATTGCTACTTTGTTAATATTTTCATAATTGATTCTTGGAATTGAGTTACGTGATTGAATTAAATTCTTGCCTTGGTTTTGTTACATTTTGAATTACTGCGAATTGTTTTAGCCTTAGATTTTATGATTAGATTATCCCTCCTCGTGAGATCGACACCTTAGGTACTATGCAAATGACCCGTACGCTTTCAGATTATCGAGGTTATTAATTATAACGTACACACATAAGAAAACCATGATCAGATGACTTTAGAGACCTCAAGTCAAAAGATCGCTTATATTATCATCACAATGAGAATTTCTATAGATATGCAAATAATGTTTTAAATGGATTTCTCATGTCAAGTCAGTTCAGTAAACTTGTTTGCTAATAAGTACCCACATTTTTGTTTAAGTATCTTCATACTTTAGTTTATGAGAATGACTACTTCCTTCATAAGGAAAAATATAACGTGTGCTCTTCTTTTTATGCTCTATGAATGTCTAGTTTGAATAGAATAATAACTAGGAACAATTTAGAGATAATATATAAATGCAATATGAATATCATAATAATAATCTCATTATAATTTCTTTTACAATGTATAATTATCTCATGGACTTTATCATATACACGTAAACATGTACAAGAAAAAGAATACCTTTAAATTATTTTATCACCAAGCTACAACTAATTGATTGGCTGTAGGGCATAAACTAATAATCTCCCACTTATACTAAGCTAATCGTTTAAGTATTTTATACCATATCACTATATGACGATTATGCTACTATTGGGATAGTGGCTTAATGAGAGAATTCTATAAGATTCTCTATAATGAGCACTTGTTTTAATCTTACAACTTTTATCTTAATTATCATAATAATTAAGAAAATTTGCCTAAATACATCCTTGGATCTTTGATGAGACCTTAGCTTCTTTTGTATGCCCATTGGCTTTAGTTTTCTACAATACATTACTGTCTTAAATAATGTAAGGAACTATATCAAGTTCATTAAAGAACTTATTGATCTAATTAATCATTTCCACTAAATGAAATATATATCATTGCTTAATTGGCAACCATTGCTATATTGGAACATTTCTAATCTTGAATGATATTATTCTTAAGTAAAATATACCTTAATTATGATTTACTTCTAAAGTAATATCCATCATCTTTAACTCAAATATCAACTTATACATAAAATAATGGATATTGTTAATACTTCACAAGTATATGTTATCTCAAATACTAAACATCTTTAGTACACTATCTATGTACTTAGAATAGGTGAACAACTTACAATCTATATCCCTATAGATCTATTTCCCATAACTAAGTTTTCACCTTTTCATAACCTACAAGAGTTGTTCTTAGACAATTATATTTTCAACAATTGAAAATTAGAATTGTTATTCTCTATGAGTAATATGTCTCCACATACTCCCATTGAAGAGGATAACTATATTCCCACTAACCTTCTTGTAGACATGATAAATTCACAATTATCTAAAAAACTATTAGAATTCATCATGAAAGTGAATCTTTCAACATCTTGTAGCCTTTTAATATTACATCAAATATATCATCAAAGGAATTAGTGCTAGTTAGATGTATTGTTATAAGATTTGGACCTTTCAAATTTCATCCTACTCTCACTACTTATCTTGAAAAATATTGTCCTATATGTATACATTGAATTAAACAATCTATTCAACAGTTCTGTAAGATTTTATCCAACCTTTTGGATATCTCATAACCTTTTATTATCTAATTTAATTATAAACTTAATAGATAATACATGCTTCAACTAAGCATCACATCCCTATATTATTAATTTTGATTCTTTCAAAGACTTAGCATTTCATATCTAATATGAAATCTTGCTAATTGATTCAAATGGAACTATTAAAGGTAAGTCATGGTACTAGGCATAGCTTCGAAAAAATACTATTGCATTATACAATATCTCATATTGTATTTTACTCCTTAAATAAATCCATACTCTTATAAATTTAGTTGTGAAGGTATTCACTAGAGAATCTCATTCCTTATAGATAACCAAAAATTTGAAACTCACCACAACAATCTTATTTAACACATATGACTATATCACATAAAGTTATTAGTAATCTGGTGGAAGACTATCTCCCTAGTCACCACTTAACCAAGTGGAATAAGTACAAAACTTTTTTGTATTTTGATTTTCCAAAAACCAAGATCACTCTAATTCAATAAAGTGATTAATACATAAATCACAATAAAGCATGAATCGTAATTCATATCTTTTTTCGAAGCTTGATCCATATCTTATTGTATCCCTCAAACTATTTCCGAAACTGATCCATCTCAACCATTGTAACTGTACAAGTGTCCATCCTCTAATGGTATCCACAGAACAGGTTAAGAGAACTTTGTAACTTTTATATATACGGTTAAACAAGAAGTACTAGCTCCTTTAGAGTTTAAGCCTATTTATAATAAGGTTTGGATGTTTTAGTAATTTAATTGAAATTAATTTCTAATTTCAATTAAACTTTAATTAAAATTACAAATAATTCTAACTGAATACCAATTATGCCCAAATAATATCCTATATCTCATATTTGATCCTTATTTATAAATATCTCATATTTAATCATAAAGTTTCTCAAGCTTTACAATCAAGTCTAACTTGATTTAAATATCTTTGCTATTATCAAACTTTAACTTATTTGAGACCCATTAAGTTCCCAAATATGTTAGCAATGATTATAAATTTTAATTCTAATTTATAATTAGAATTAGATAAATTAAAACTCCTTTTAATTTATCTTTAATTCTCCAATTAAATAATTTATAATCATAGATCAAGATTGACGTTTAGTAATGCATCATGACCATCCAAATATATAGGAATGTCAAAGTGGTTTAACTAACCTTTTCGTGCATAATTTTCTATATAATTTAATCCTTTCTTCATTCAATATTCTGATTAGATATAGAGTATGAAATTAATATCTACTATATTTTAAGTCCAATCATATTAGTTCTCTGCCATTAGTTATTAATTCAATTAATGAAATTTGTAAACTATTTACAAAATGTCATTTTACCTTGGCCAAGGATTTCTCGGATCAATACTAATAGAGAAAGACAGAACATTGTGCCTAATTACTTTAGGGTGATGAATCATATCTTGATCACTTAACAATCTCCATACAATTACATCTAATTAGTACCAATTGAATGACCCACGATTAAATTGATCATAAGGAGTATCAAATCGTAGCAATCCTTATACAATATAACTTCAGAGAACTTAAGTTAAAGGATCATTTATACAATCATCATAATGAGAATTTTTATAGACATCCAAATAATGTTCCAAATAGATTTCTCAAATCGGATCAGTTTAGTGAACTTGCTCTCTAACACACATCCACACGTTTGTTTAAATATCTCTATACTTTATTCTATGAGATCAACTACTTTCTTCATTAAGAAAAACATAACGTGTGCTAGTCTTTTTACATTCTATTAATGTCCAGTCTTAATAGAATAATGATTAGGAACAATTTAAGCATAATACATAAATGCAATATAAATCTTATAGTTATAATCTCAATATAATTTCATTTGCAATGTATAATTATTTCATGGAATTTATCATGTGCGTCAAAAAATGTACAAGATATAGAATGTCTTTAAATTATTTTATCATTAAAATACAATCAATCAATTGCTGTAGGGCATAAACTAACAGTCACCATGCTTGGTCCTACTTACACTGCCAACCTTGCCTCTTCCTATCGCTAGCCATATGTCTTCTTTTATGCATATGCTAGCTCGAAGTTGCTTTTCCCTTTGCCATGAACTACCATAGACTCTTCTACCAACTTGAAGCTGACTGCCATCCACACCACATCGTAGCTCCTCACTTTGTGCAGCTCCTGCAAGTGATGCCATGCCTTGCCACCAGCTCTCTCTTGTTTCTAGCTAGCTATAGCTAAACACACTTTCCAATCATAACTCACCACGATAGTATCTGCTTACCTCGCCTGGTACAAAAGCAACGATCCACCATCCTCAACCGTTACTAGCGAGATGCGTACAGCAAACTTGGGAGTCTTTAGTGGTTACTTCCCCGCCACTATTTAAGCTGGACTGTCAGCCGCCCAAGGTGCATCCGCCACTATCAGCAGCTAACAACTTATTCTAGAAACAATAAACCACAAAAATCATATAACCACCTTAAAATATCAAAAAATTTCCACAACCATTATTGGTATCACTCATTAGTCCCACCTATTGTGACATTTTATAGTTATGTAGCCAATAATTAGGTTTCAAAACCCCATAATGATTAAACACTAATGTCGACTTACTGTTCTATTGAAAATGGGCTTTGCATTGTAACATTTCAGAAATTAATCAAATCTTATTTGTTTCTAATTCGATGGTTTAGAGTTAACAAAGCATTAACATGAAATGCTTTCAAATTTAAGTTAAACATAATTCATTTTAGGTTCAGGGATTTTAATTTTCAATTTCAAACTTAAATATCAATAACAATTAAACATACTTAATCAAGTTATAGAATTAAAAGATGACTATGATATTACTGTTGGAAAATTGTTAAGGGATCGAGTCTCACATAGAACAACATAATAAAAAAACATTGTTGTTTGATTTTTCAAAAGTCAAAATCATTTAAACTTTATAACATGATTATCATAAAAACATAACAAAACAAAATGGTAATTTATACCAGAATCTGAAGCTTGATCCTTTTCTTATTGTTTCTCTTGAACTGTTTATGTTCATCTTAACCACTGTATAATGGTATCCACATAAAATGTTAGGAGAACTCTATAGATATTATAGCTAGGGTTAGATGACAAGTGATAGCTCCAACCTAAGTCTATTTATAATAGGATTTGGACATTTTAGTAATTTTATCAAAATATATTTTTAATTAAATTTCAATTAGAATTACAATTAATTCTAATTAAATACTATTTATGTTTCCAATATCTCATATTGGTTCTTATTTATTAAATATCTCATACTTAACCATAAAATTTCTCAAACTTTACAATCAAGTCCAATTTGATTAAAATACCTTTTTTCTCTTCAACCCATTTGTGTGTGTGACTCATTAGGTTTTCAAATATATTGGTAATGACAATTATTGTTGAGGCAATTTTTAATCTATTTAAAACTCTCAAAATACTGCAAGCACACAAGTTATGGGTGTAGTATGTGAGGTGTCGATCCCTCAAGGAGTGGTTAAACTAATCTAATTCTAATTTATCTAAGGCTATAAAAATTATTAAAAAGAAGAAAAAAACTGCACAGAAAAGTAAACACATGAAGATGATTGATTGGAAAAAAAATTTAAAATTAACACATAAAGATAATTAAATTGAGCACCACTAAATTAACGATGGAAATTACATAAGGAAGATTGGTCGAATATGAGAAGGGGGATTTATCCTATAATCAAATGTTAACATGACTATTTTTGAGTTAATACGGTATCGGTCCTAAACTTTCGAAGGGTGGATTACTGTCTCTCGATTTATAATCATTAAACCCTAAATCATAACTCGTAATTGAATTATAGAATTTGCAATCTCTTAATTAACAAAAAACTCACAATTACAATCAGATCTTAAGTCATTTAATAGACAACCAGGTCCTCACACATTCTATTAGATTATTTGCGTGATCTATTAGATTGTTTAACTCTCATTACCCAATCTAATCGTTTTACTATTGGTTCACTCTCTCGATTTATTATCGAAGCATGTAAATACAACAAATAATCACAACATCCAATGTATTAACATCAAAAGAAATCACATTAACATTGATTTACGAACAAATCCCTAAGGAAGTTTAGAACATCATTATCAAACCTAAATCCATCACTAACAAATCCATCTTATACATTCAAAAGAAAGAACAATAAAGATGAAATGAAGTCACGTGGAAGGGTCAGAATCGATTGGGAAGATGGTAGCATACCAGCCTCCTCCTTCTCTCTTGTTCTTCCTCTCTCCTTGGATCTTTCTCAAAGTGGTAGAGGTTGGAGCTCCTTTTAAGGTTATTTTCTTTTTCTTTATATAGTATTTTCCATTTAGGGTAAACCCTAAGGTTTTCCCATGCCAAAAAAGTTAGAAAGGTCTCTCAAAAACTTAAGTCCAGAACAGGCCACGCACTAAAGTTTTGCTTCTGTCATGATCGTGGGAAACGAGGCCATGGTCATGGCCCTGGATTTTGCTTCGGGCTTCCTCTGAATCTCTTCCATTCTTCGATATTTGACCTGAAACACTAACAAACACATTAAAGCACCTCAAACACACAAAATTAAAGCCCAATAGCATGCTCTAACCCATATAACACTTAAAACATAAAAATTTAACTAAATAACATAATCTTAACCTAAACATACACTAATCATTCAAATTTAACAACTAAATACATACTAAACTACACACTAAAACATTATGCAACCTACCACTATCAACATCCCCACACTTAAACTTTTGCTTGTCCTCAAATAAAAATGAAACATGCAAAACATAAAATATAAGACACACCTAACCACAAAATACACATATGCAATAATGGTACAATGGTGTTGAACTTTACGAAATAAATTTAACTACAAACACAATCCTTCAAGTTGTTTTAATTTATTAACCTATGAAATCTGTGTCTAGGTACTTCGGACTAAATATACATACCAATTAAGACCTTGATGTCAAACTCTATCACTTGTGTACACACATTGATAATTATTCGGTCCATAAAAATTATAACTATTCCTAAGTAGCTTTTCATGAAACTTCAAGCTATTCACTAAGATCGGTAGGATTTATTAAACAATGCACTATATTTGTTGCTTTCAATTGACATGAACCTAGTCTTTTGACGCGAAGGCAAACATTTGTGATGAATATCCCCTGGTTACTCAATTAGGCCATGTTTTTAGTAAGCGACTTGGTTGGAATGTCATTATAGTCTTTTGATGCGAAGACAAACATTTGTGATGAATGTCTCTCAGTTACTCAGCTACATCATATTCTCAACTAGCTACTAGCTCTATTCATAAATCGATTTGTTTCAAAAAGGGCCAGCGGAATAGTTATTTATTAAACAAAACACACACTTTTATTATTATTATTATTTTATTACCTACCTCATTTCTTTAGCTAGTCATTCTCATGAAAAGATACTAACGATGCTACTTATTCGATTGGCATAAAATTATAAATAAATATGGTAAATTCCTATAGTGAATGAACTAACATCGTATCCTAATTAACATGCATATTTAACCGAAACAACCTAGAACACTAATTTCACAAACTAAGAAATCTTAACAACTTAAAAGACTATGTTCAAGGCTAAATCGGTTATGTTAAATCCTAGCCATTGACATATTCACAAGAATCACATCATGCAATCCTAAACAAAATTAACATACAGCATGCAAAATTCACACTCAAATAAAAATATAATACACGCAACCCTCCCCATATTTAGACAACACATTGTCCTTAACGTGAGAAAAACAAACAAATAATACATAAGTGGGAATAAAAATAACGAAACATGAGAACAATTAAAAATAATAATAAAATTAAAAGAAAAGGGTTATAATATAGAATTGTAATGGTGATTGAGGTGGTGATAGTGATGGTCTTAAGACCAAATTCACTTGACACCGAGATTGCTTTCCTTTCTTATAATTGATTTAAGAGAGTAACAGAATTAGTAATCCAACCCAGTCCAAATCATTAAGACTTATTAATAGAATTTAAAAAGAATCTAACTACACAACAATTTCAATCTAACTACCAAACATTCTAATTTATAGTCATTAGCTTGACCTTGCATCTTTTGAAACTCAGTCGGGATTAATTTTGAGTGGCTTGTTTCCACCCATGTTGCCCAATTTTAGCTTCGTAGCTTGTAAGTAAGCTACAAATTACAAGATAATAAAAAAGAAAGTATGTATGAAATTGAGAGGAACAATTAAGTTTAGTAATGTCATTTTAACTAACAAACTGTCAATAAAATAGGGAATAACAAAATTCCCTGAATCTTTTATTGAATCCAGCATCCTGTAAGAGGGTGATTTGTTTTTGTTCTTCCTCAATCACCCTCTTCTCCTTATCTTCTTTAGCTTCGTGATCAGAGACTTCCTTATATTCTTCAAGCTCTACGTCCATTGTTATCTGTTCTTCTTCTTCTTGCTCCTTTAAAGATTCGACCACATCAATTTTCCTAAATGAGTCACCCTCCTTCTTCTTCTCTTGGTCTTCTATAACGTGAGATTCAGCTTGTTTTTTTGATAGTATTTCTAGGTCTTTCCCACTCTTAAATGTGATAACCTTACATTACTCTCTTGGATGTACTTTAATGTTGCTCAAACAATTTTCCAAACTTCTCTTGCAAAATTCACAGGAAAGTTGTCTCATTTGAAGCTCTAGGTTTTAAATAGAACAGGCATGGTCTTCCATTACTTGCTTAAACTTCTTTTCTAGTCTCTTCTGGGCTCTTCCATGTTCATGAGCTTATCCATGATCTTGTCCAATTTAAAATCCCATGAACTGGACTCATCTTGCTGAAATCCTAGTAAGTCTTGGTGTCCCATATGAGTCCTTACATTGTTAGACCAATAGAAATTTGGGTAGTTCTACCAACCTAGATTGTACATGTTCAAATAAGAATGATGACTTCCCCGACCAAATTGTGCCTCATTGAAGTTCACAAAGGTCCTTTGCTCCCTATAATGTGTTTCCTCTATTGTCATCCTTTCTATCTCTTATTGACATTTAACTTTTACCGATTCCTTATTGTTGCCTTGTGATGTCCAAATTGATGTGCTTTCTACTTTTTGCCTAAAATTACTTCTCTTCTTTCTTTATCTTTTGTTGTTTTTAATTAATTTCTTGTGATTGGATACCACGATCATAGAGATGGTGAAAATTCCTTATACTAAAAGAATTAAACTAATCTTACTAACTCCCCGACAATGGCATCAAAAACTTGTTGAGGTAAGTTTTAATCTAGTTAAAACCTTTAACATTCTAAAGCGCACAGGTCATGGGTGTAGTATGTGAGGTGTCGATCTCTTGAGGAGTTGTTGAACTAATCTAATTCTAACTTATCTAAGGCTTAAAATTTTATTTTTAAAAAAACTGCACAGAAAAGTAAACACGTGAAGATGATTGATTGGAATAAAAATGTAAAATTAACATACAAAGATAAGCAAATTGAGCACTGCCAAAATAAAATTGGAAATCACACAAGGAAGATTAGCTGAATATGAGAAGGGGATAATCCTATCATCAAATTCTAATATGACTACTTTTGATTTAATACGGTATCGATTTTAGACTTTTGAAGGGTGGATTACTCTCTCTCGAGTTATAATCATTAAACCCTAAATCATAATTCTTAATTGAATTATGGAATTTGTAATCTCTCAGTTGACAAAAAATCCACAATTACAATAAGATCTTAAGCCCTCTAATAGACAACCAGGTCCTCACATGAGATCTCTCTTCGTCGAAATTCCTGATTTGATTGTTTGTATGGTCTATTACATTGTTTAACTCTCATTACCCAATCTAATCATTTTGTTATCAGTTTACTATCTCGATGTATTACCAAAGCCTGCAAATACAACAAATAATGACAACATCCAATATATTAACATCAAAAGAAATCATATTAACATTGATTCAAGTACAAATCCCTAAAGAAGTTTAGAACATCATTATCAAACCCAAATCCATCACTAACAAATCCATCTTATACATTCAAAAGAAAGAACAATAAAAATGAAATGAAATCACTTGGAAGGGTCGGAATCGATTGGGAAGATGGTAGCACAGCAACCTCCTCCTCCTCTCCCTTTCTCCTCCTTCTCTCTTCTTCTTCCTCTCTCCTTGGATCTTTCTCAAAGTGGTAGCCATTGGAGCTCCTTTTAGGGTTATTTTATCTTTCTGTATATAGTATTTTCCATTTAGGGTAAACCTTAGGGTTTTCTCGTGCCTAAAAAGTCCAAAAAGTCCCTAAAAAACTTAAGTCCGATAGGTTATCTGCGTCTTCTTTCACGCAAGCCACGACCGTGACACTAAATTTTTGCTTCTATCATGATCGTGGTAGATGAGGTCACAGTCGTGGCCCTGGGTTTTGCCAGGATTCCTCCGAATCTCCTCTGTTCTTTGATATTTGATCTGAAACATTAACAAACACATCAAGGCACCTCAAACATATAAAATTAAAGTCCAATAGCACGCTTTAACCTATATAACACTCAAAACACAAGCATTTAACTAAATAACACAATCCTAACCTAACATGCACTAATTATTCAATTTAACAACTAAATACATACTAAACTACCCACTAAAACATTATGCAATCTACCACTATCATATCTATATACATACATCTATATCTATTATAAACCTAAATCACATTCAAGATTAGATAAATTAAAATCCTTTAATTTATCTTTAATTCTCTAATTAAAATTTTATATCCACAGATTAAGATTGAAGTCTAGCAATTCATCATGACCACTCAAATAAGAAATGTCAAAATAGTTTTGACTAACCTTTTCATTTATGATCTTTCTATATAATTCAATCATTTCTTCATTTAATGTTTCGGTTAGACATATAGTATGAAATCAATGTCTACTTTATTTAAGTCTAATCATATTAGTTCCCTACCATTAGTAATTAATTCAATTAATGACATTTTAAAACTATTTTATAAAGTGTCATTCCACCTTAGATAAAGATTTTTCGAATCAATATAAATAAAGCACAATGAAACATTCACCTTAATCATTTTAAGGTGATAAATCCTATATTGATCACTCAACTATCTCCATATAGTTTACCCTATATATATTAACTACCAACTGAGGTACCTTGATTAAAATAAGTCATAAGTAGTATCAAAATATAACAATACCTATATGAGATACTTTAGTGATCTCAATTCAAATGATTACTTATATAATCATCATAATGAGAAATTTCATAGATACATAAGTAATATTCCAAATAGATTTCTTATATGAGATCAATTCAGTGAACTTGTTCTCTAATAAGAACTCATACGTTTGTTTAAGTATCTCCATAATTTAGTCTAGAAGATTCGAATACTTCCTTTATAAAGAAGAAAAAAAATGTGTGCTAGTCTTTTTACACTCTATTAATGTCCAGACTCAATAAAACAATGATTATAAACAATTTAGAGATAATGCATAAATACAACATGAATTATATGTTATGATCTTATCATAATTTCATTTGCAATGTATATTTATCTCATGGATTTTATTATATACATATGAATATGTATAAATTGAAAAATGTCTTTAAATAATTATGCCACTAAACTACAACCAATCGATTGGTTATAGAATATAAACCAATAATTTTTACTATATTGTGGCATATGTTGGTGGGCTATTTCAATTAGTAAGTTATGATGGAACTTTAAAAAGGGAGCTTATTGAAGGGTTTCAAACATTAAAAGTTAGACATTTATAAATTTCTTGCATATGTTGAAATGTCTAAGATATGTTTTAAGGATGCCTTACTGGAGTGACAATATATATTGAGGCAAAAATATAGAGATGACGTGTTAAAATCAGCAGATAATAATATTGGTTTATACTAGAATACTAGAAAACAAAAGATTAATATGATTAGAAATCCTAGTTTAGGAAATATAAAAATATTATCACAGTATAGTCAAGGATAAAGCAAGATATACTATCTGGCCCCCAAGTAGATTTGGTATCATATGCTCTTACCATCATTGATGAGGATTCAATTATCTTTTAAAGGACTATGGACAGCTAAGTGAAGGATAGGTAGATGGGTTTTATGATGAAAGAAGTGATGTTTCACAAGATCAAGAAATTGATTGCATCTTATTAGATCTTATTGAAAAAGATTCGTACCTTTGAGAACGTAGCTAATATGTTTATAGAGCTCATTGTTATAAAGAAGTTCAAGCATTAATTGAACTTATTGTCTTAAGGTATTATACATAGTTACAACACAATCTATATAAAGCATATATCCTAAGCTAGAGATTGTTATATAAGACTCATATATAAAAATGTGCCATCTTAGAGTTTGTTGTTTGAACATGGTATATTCACTATATTGGAATATGGTCGTGTTCCATGTTGTAGTTTTTTGAAGAGATTTATCTAAAAATACATATTTTTGGTGGATTTGAACATTTAAAAGAATTTTAGAACTTATTAGAATTATGTTTAAGTTGGGTTGAGTTTAGTAAGCGTAAGAGTTAAATTTTACATATCAATATAATTGCTATAATCCTAGTTTATATATTAAAAAAATTATAATCTTCATCAAGTGATATTTGATAAATTGAAATCAACTACTCTTAACTCTCAAAGACTTAGGCACACCCAATTATTTGATTCTCTTTAAAATCTTCTTATTGATCTTATTAGTTTTGCATTCTTCACTATTCTTGCTATATATTATTTCTCAGTAGAAGTTATTTAAATTCTCCTAGTTCAACATTATATACCTAACCTGACTTAAATGTAGCTTCACAGTTAAACTAAGAATAAAAAGAATGGACAAATGATTAGGATATGTATAAAGCATAACATTGTTGAAGTCTTAAATAACTGCTTCAATAGTTCTAAAATTAATAACTTGGGTAAGCTCAAAATTTTCTAATCAAGCTTAAAGGTATTCAAATGAAAATTTAAAGGCAAAAAAATGATTTTAATTAGAATTTATATGGAAAAGGGATTATTTTGACCCAAAAAATTTTATAAAATTTTAACTTAAATTCCAACATTTGGTAGCATTTAAAACAAAGGCAAAAGTGTATTTTTACCTAACGTTGGCACTACATTACAATCAAGTGTTAACATTATGGATCGTTCAAATGATTATATCTTTTCTAGTGTTAATATTAATCATCTTTCATTTTTATTATATTTAATTAAACCTAATTAAAACTAATAATCAGAATAATTCAACTTAACCCTAATTAACTTAATTTTAACAAAAAACCTTAATTTATAAATAATAATGGTATCCCTAATTTCCAATCTAAAATTCCCAAATTTGACGAATAAAATTTGCAACAAAAGTTCAGAATTGTTCATGTAAGCAATATTATCAAATGCACATGGGATTCTACCATATAGTTGATTGTAGGAAAATTTACGAGAATTTAGCCTTTAGTTGCTAAGCATAGGTGGAATTCGCCCAAAAAATCAAGACAAGCTCAAAAAAAAGGACACCATGAAAATTTTGAATTTTTAGTGATCCTATGAACTCTTATTTTTTCCTGACATTCTTTGTTCTTCTTTACCCCTCCTTTTGGTGAAATCAAAGTTGAAAATAAGAATTAAGAACGCATATTTCCATCGAATTCATCTAATATTATTCTAGGTGAATGGCTCTTCTCCGAAGCTGTACTTGGTGATGTAGGACTTAAAGATCGAGAAGGTGAGCTATTTTGAACCAAATCACTTTGGAAAATAGGCGAATGCAACTAATGTTTTGTTCAAAATTCTTTCAGGTGATGAAGTTGTTGAGTTTTGGCTCCTTTGTTTGTCACATATTGGTCAGGGAAAACAATTGGGGCAAGGCTCTTGCCTATATAAGGAAGGTGCTACCTCCTTGGTTAGTGCACCAATCTAAAGTCAAAGATTTGTATGAAAAATTTGACTCTAGTTAAATTCCTCTTTTGAGATGAGAGTTGGAGGATTCGTTTTGGGTATTTCTTTGTGGGTGTGTTGGTGTGTTAGGATATTGGGTGAGAGAAAAAATTGTGTGATTGTAAGAATTTTTCATGTAGTGGATTTTCTTCTCGGCGCCCGTGGTTTTTCTTCAGTTTGGGAGTTTTCACGTAAATTTTCTTGTGTTGTTATTATTTCTCTATTTTCTGCTATTTTTGTCTATCAAATATCCTTGGGTGTGGGTTTGAGAGGTCTAAATTCCCAACAATTAGTATCAGAGCCAAGGTGTATTTTTTTTTCTTGAAAATTCTGAGTATGCTCTGTGGTCGCAGTTTTGAGTGATCTTCCACATCAGAAAGATTTTCTTGAGAAAGGTTCATTTGGTGCAGTAGAGCTTTGATGTGGTAGTGTGGTAGTGTGGAAGTGCATGTCTAGGAAAGTTCTAGCTAAGGAAAGACTTGGTATTTAAGTGTGTCATTTGTGACCCACCTCTCTTTCCTGGGAACTTACCTGGTGTACTGTTCATTTCTACGGTAAAATTCATAAAGACAGAAGAGCACAAAAAAAATGTCAGGAAATAGGGCTTCAAATCCTATTAGGTTTAAGGTGGAGAAATTCGACGGGAGAATCAATTTTGGCTTGTGGCAAGTGCAAGTCAAGGAAATTGTGATTCAGTCGGGGTTACACAAGGCATTGAAAAGCAGGAAAATCCCTGATATCAGCATTGTATGCTGGACGTGTGGACAATCTGGGCACGTGAAGAAAAATTGTCCAAAAGATGGAGCAGGTTCGGCAAGAGGCTCTGGGTCAGTTAATGGAGAGACTGACAATGTCGCTAACATTGTCTCCATGGATGATTTTGTTCTCTAAAAGGGGGCATGTACATCCTCATGGCATGCCGCTATCCCAAAGTTGCCATGATAGAGGATGTGTTACTGTTAGCGGGTCCACAAGTTTGCACACGGGCATTGGTTTGGTATTAATGCAAGGTGTGTGGTGGAATTTATGTCAATGGCTAATGAACTTCCAGGAAAGCCAAACATGGGAGTTGCACCATAATTTTTTTTTCAGCAAGGTTATTTTCGACATATGCCGAAGTGAAAGGCTTAGAATTAGTTTATTCTGAATGGGTATGCTTTTATGGTAGAGCATGATGCTGTGAAGCATGATAATTCTCTACATTGAGGGTTATGTTATTTTCGGGAGATCTTCATTGAGGTGGAGTGTGGTTGTGGGATCAGCCAAAGTCGTCAAGGTGGAGATTGTTGAGATTTGGCTCCTTTGTTTGTCCCATATTGGTTAGGGAAAACAATTGGGATAAGGTTCTTGTCTATATAAAGAAGGTGCTACCTCCTTGATTGGTGCACCAATCTAAAGTCAAAGATTTGTATGACAAATTTCACTCTAGTTAAATTCCTCTTTTGAGGTAAGAGTTGGAGGATTTGTTTTGGGCATTTCTTTGTGGGTGTGTTGGTGTAATGGGATATTAGGTGAGAGGAAAAATTTTGTGATTGTAAGAATTTTTTACATAGTGGATTTTCTTCTCGGTGCTCGTGATTTTTCTCCGATTTGGGAGTTTTCACGTAAATTTTCTTGTGTTGTTATTATTTCTCTATTTTTTGCTATTTTTGTCTATGAAATATCCTTGGGTGTGAGTTTAGGAGGTCTAAATTTCCAACAGAAGTAATACAGTAGAGTAGACTGCATTTTTTGATTGAAAGCACTGATTATTCTCAATGATACAATGACACTGACCTCATGTTTCTATCTACACCATTCAAAACTTATTATAGATAGTCAAGTCCATCTTACTATACTTTGTTTATATGTGATGGCAAAGCCAAAGACAGTGAAGAAGACTGCATATTTTTCCTCTAAATCTATCGATACTCTCAGTGGTTCCTCCAGAACAAACTGCACAAAGTTTTCAACGAAGATGTGCGCTCGTCCAAAGGCATTAGTGATGGTGGGTGCGATAATGTTAATCAAGAAGAAATGAATGGGGTCTGAACTGCATTTGAGTCCAATGACTTCAATCGCGGATTGCTACTAATCAGCAACGAAATGCTAAGAGATTCGAAGTGACCAAGAGATCAAGAAGTACAAGTATATAAGCTCAGATAATGTTTCTTGCTACAAAATTATTGTCGACAAAAATTCTCCTTGATCCTAATCTCATAATAAGGAAGCTCTCAAGGCTACCACCATCTACAAGAATAAACCTTCTCTTCCTCATTATTTATACTTGACTACACCTTACCACTCCCGTAATTATAAGTTGAAAATGTTGAGAAATCAGGATGAATAGGATTCGATGCTACACATAGTAGAAGAAAGATGAAACTTTTTCGTTTGATTTTTCAAAAGCAACGAGCACTTTAAGTCTATAACATGAATGATATATGACTACAATAAAACATAAACATAAACATGAATCATACCTTACTATATAGCTTAATAATTTTCTTGAAGTTTTCTTGATTTATTTCTGAAATTAGTTCATTGCAACAAACAGAGTTGTAAACATGTTTAACCTCTAATGGTATTCATACGAACAAGTTGAGAGAACTCCAAGAATGATTTAGAGAGGGGTAAGTAATTCACTACAAGAAAAATGACATTTAGCGACATAAATTACTGACAGAATATGAAGGTTTTCTAACAGTAAGCTAAGTTAGCGACAGAATTTACCAACGAACCACGTCGTTAGAGAAACGACCATAGGTAATAATTGTCGACGGAGTACAGAGTTTCTGTCGCAAACTTACCGATGGCCAGCTCCTATTCCATCGTATATTTAGCAACGGTATTTTATATGCCGTCGGTAAGTTTAGTGATATAAAATCTATTTTGGTCTGTAAATTTACGACGATCATATCGTTTCTGTCAAAATATTACCTACAGATAACACAATCCAACGGTGAATTCACGACAAAGTTACTAACGACAAATTTACTGCATTTTATTGACAGAAGTTTGTTGTCCTTTAGTAAATTCACTACATTTTACCGATGGATTTTATTTTTCCATCGGTAAATTTACTGATATTGTTTTTTAATTTTTCTTGATTTTAATTTTATTTGATAATGTTATGATTGATGTATAATTTATACAATTATCTGTTATTTGTTGATAATATTTTGATTTGTTTCTACATTTAATTTGTTAAAATAGAAAATTGATTGATAATATAAAGTAAAAGTTATCTTAATTGATAATAAAAAATTATTATCTACAACAATAAGTATTTAATTCATACAAAATGGCTACAACTACGCTATTCATTTGGTGAATGCAAATGCTCTGAATGTTGCGATGAGGTGCTACCCTTCCCCTTTAACTCATCCATTTCATTGCGGAGTTGGATTATGTACTCCATCAACTGTTGCAACTGAGTTGCCAGTGCCTGTATCGTGCTCCGAAGCTCATGGATTTCATTGAATACGGACCGCCTACTAGATGCTGCTATACTAGATGTGGAGGATTGCGAATAACATGTGTTTGCAAATGAACCTAAGCCGAAGATCCTTCCACGATGGTCCCTACCACCCATTGCATGAAGATAGGTTTAACTCTCATCAACATCTTCAGACTGCTGAGACTATCATTCAATGCTTTCTTATATTTGGTCATATCAGAAGGTAATGTTTATGTTAATAAGTGATAATTATTAAGCACTAATATTAAAGCATAAATTTCACATACATTTAGTTTTCTACATTTGATGTTGACGAAGGTCACACCGTCATACTTCTTAGCGTGAGTGTACAAAAAGAGCTGACGGGGTGTAGGCTTCCTGCCCATAGGCTTTTCTTGCATCAGAACAAAATGTTATAAGTGAACTACAATTTACAAAAATTTTGACAGAATTTTCTCTACTTTTATGATATTTACCCCCTGTTGAACAAAAAAAAGTAACTCAACTACACAGCCATATATGACACTAGATATTTATAATATTATCATTCTTTATAATACATATATTTTCATTCCAAAATTCACACATCAAATTAAATTGAAAAATATGAAAGAACAAAAATCAGAATATAAGTGTAAAGTGTAGATACTTACAAGTCTCTCTACATGCTTGTAGTGGGTAATATATCCTCCAGTGTGTACGGGAAGACTCTCTCCCCTCAATCCTCCATGTCTGTTGGTAGAATTACGTTCTGAAATGGACATTACCTCGGGTGATGTCCAATACTGCTGCCAACGACTCCATATTTCTTCAGAAATATGAAAAGGTCGTACACCAGTCTTATGTAAAGCACCAACAAAGTCCCTATAATGTGTACGGCCTCATCTCTCCCATACTTTATAAATAATCTCGTCAAATTCATAATCTCAAAAAATTCTTTGTGAAAAAAAAGGAAAAATATACAATAAGTACTTATAACCTACAATATTTATCTAATTAATGTATAAAAATTAATTACAAAAAATACAAAAAAATATTTTTTGTACCTTAATGTAGCACCCCACTCCCATAGTGCATATCCCCGAACATACCAACGATATTCGAGAATACACTCTACAAGGGTGGTGTGTTAGGACGATCAGTCAAACTCAATACAAATTTTTTTCAAACATCATACGCATATTACAGAAAACCAATAATCATTTTTGGCCCATTTTATTCATAAGCTTCATAATCACAATTGTTATTACACTCATTGATCAATCTCATTTACAAACATTTCCAATTTGGAAAGTCATTACAAAACAAAATTAGTCACATATACAAGGTACAGTATTTACGGAATATAATTCAAATATATACAAAAATCACTCAAGACTTGTGCAGATGCAACTGATCCTGACCTCTTTCTCTTATTCGATTTCAACGGCTATATTCCAGTTTGTCTAACTGGGTATCTCCTCTGAGCCTGAAAAATAAAATTGCATTTTTGTTGAGTTTTGCGAACTCAGTAACCAGACCATCCTCGATGGCTCACTCATATCACATAACACAACAGTTCATACTTCAAATTCACATACACTTCATGTCATCATATAATACACATAATTTCACTAATCAATACGTTGAATCACATACGCTTTATATTCACTTAATTCACATTTCTCATTCATAGCAAATATATATACAATGCTCATGAGATTCACTTTCAATTGTCATATTGTTGTGACCAAGTGCGTGTAACTGTCTCGTATCCATTATAGATAACGGGCTCATTAATAAATTATCCCTTATCTGTTGGGGATACATGACTCATTATACATAGTGAGCCTTTGGCTCTTAATCACATTCTGAGCTTTAAGCTCTTTTTCTATCTCTCTATATTTCATATCTTCGGTGTTGATCCACCTAATTCGTTTATCTTTCTTGAATCACTTAATTTCTAATATAGTTCAATTCACTTATCAATAACATCTCGAATCAATTATGTCCTTCAACCATTTTTAGGCCCTCTCCATCTCAATATAAGGGCGGACGACTCATTCTGTCATATAACGCCTTATACATTGTCCTACCGATACTACTGTGATAATGATTTTCGTAATCGAACTCAATCAAAACTGTATATTAATCTCATGTTCCTAGGAACTCCCAAAATATAAGTTCTAAGTACATCTCCAACATTTAAGACTGTTGGTAATTCAAACATTCGGTCACTTGATTCTACATCCTCAATCGCTAAATATTGTTTCGGTATATTCCTACTAAGATGTATAGCATAGGTTGTTATTTGTGCTTTCTCTAATAATCTCTTTGCTCAATCATCTTTATCGGGTACACATACTTTTTATTATAATCACAAAATATCATTTTTCCAATTCAACTCAAAATTCGAATTCATTTCCAATTCCTCAATAAGATTCACAAATTTTGAATCCTCACATAAGACTTTTTTAATCTTTTCATATAAAACTAATCTTAAATTCAATATGGCTAATATTACTTCATTTGGCCCCAAATTTAACTCAACATTCTATGTTTTTTATTGCACTAGGTTTAGTAACCTTAATATCTGAATTTGTGCTATACTGCTATCAAATTTTCTATTCAATGCATCATATTATATCCTAATCTCTGGTGTGAAACATCATTATATACTACAAAATCTCCAAATCCAGATGATATAATTACATCGGAGTTTTTAATTCCTTAAAATTCTTTTTACATTCATTAGTCCATCTAAATAACACATTTTTCCTTAAAAGTCTTGTCAAAGGGTCAGATCAGTAAAAACCCTTCGACAACCTCTGGTAATATCCAATATCCAGCTAATTCTAAAAAACTCCGAATCTCACATCTATTCCTCGGAGTTTCTCACTTCATCATTGCCTTCACTTGCCTTTTTAAGTCTACTTATATGCCCTGTCTAGATACTATATAACTCAAAATGTCATCTATGATTATGGTCACCAATTTATCCAAGTAAGGTCAAAACACTTTGTTCATTAATGCTATGTATACTGTCGGGCATTTGTCACCCCAAATAGGTATCACTATTAACTCGAAGTGCCCATAAATATTTCTCGAAATTCTTAAGTAACTAATTCCTCAATTGGGGTAATGATATCTCATGTTTTTATCAGTCTTCGAATTGACTTCTTTTCTTGAATGATTTTCTTTATTCATTCGATTTTCTCTTATTTCTCATCGACTTATTCTAATATATGTCCATTCGTACTAGTTTCTCCACACATTTCAATTTATTCGCAAGCCTCAATTTTTTGAACATAGCCGTCAAATTTAACTTGTGCCTTCCAAATATACGAATATAGAGCACATTGTGGACCTAAGTTCCTTTAGCAATAAAAATAATATCATCTCCTTTCATCAATAAGATACAAGTACTCTATATAGATAGTGCTTTCAGCCTCTTATGCCCGAGTCTTAATTAAAAATGGTTCTCTAATATTCACTTATGATTCATTCGATATTCATTCATTCTTAGAAGTAAACATCCGATCTACTAGACCTAATTCGGTGAAATTCTTCTTTGAAAGAAGATTTCTTGTTATTATCATCTATACTGTTCACATAATCCTTATCAATCAACTGTTTTCATCATTGTTTATCAGCCATTCTTAATACCTCAAGAAGCTCAATTTCAACTATTCATAATATCTCAATAAAATCAATTTCTGTCATAACTTATATGATCAGAATATTCTTTATAATGAAACTTAGTGAAGTAATAAACATATTCTGTTGGACCTCGACCCTCTTCTTACTAGTAAGCACGTGTTTAGTTTATGTTGAGGTTTAATTTGATTAAATTGTTGTGGCTAGGTATTAATTATAATGTCTTTGGGGGTAAAAATTTTTTTTTTAGATTGATGGATTAAAAGGAGAATTTGAGATTAAATTAGAAAGTATATGGTGTTAGTTAAAATTG
>JANQAP020000132.1:2138056-2169908 GCA_026874005.2 Erythroxylum coriaceum
TAAGTTTTTGTTCTGGAATAATTTATTTTTAAGGTCTATGTTATTCTACGATCCCACCACGTAATTTATTTATTTTTATCTGGGGTCAGCAATTATTGAAATTTCTTATGATCTACCTCTGATTTGTTCGGAGGTAAATTAAATGAGTTTGTTTTGTTTTAAGTTTGACCTGGTGGGGAATTCCGCCCTCGTGGGACACGCGTCCAGATGTCACATAGGACGTCGGGCCCGTGACCCGCCCGGGGAGGGGTTCCAGCATATTCATTTACTCTCCAACTTTTCCAAAATTCATATTCATTCCATACTAATTTAACTATCATATTGATTTCGTTAAAACTCATAAAACTCCACTCATTTGATTCTTTTTCATTCATTTAATCCCATTCATTCTTGTAACCTTAACTATTTCCATAGTACATTAAAAATTTTCTCCATAGTTCATCATTTCATTATATCTGTTTAAACCCATGCTTCCACTGCGCTACTCTGAGTCCGCTCAAAATTTTAACTATAGTGACTATGACTATAGAGTATTCAATATGTCATAGATCAGTCCCTATACCATAACTAAGTATATATTACATATATGCTCAATAACATTATTCACCAGTGTAACCATATTATTGGATATGCACTCACAATAACAAATCAACTTAACCTTGAGGACTTCGATATATATATCATTATCATTCATTTCATCTTACATACATATGTTCTCAATCAATTTACAATTATAAATATATAACCATAACGAAATTTCTAATCTCAATCCACAGACATAACCTTACGCTCAATCATAAACTCTTATCATGATAATCAAATAACCATTTCAATTCTGAATTCAACTTCTCAATCTCGTAGTAAATTTTGTTTTCTTTCAACTTAGTTTGTACAGTTTGAATCTTGTCATTTGTACTAATATCTTTGCTTTTCCTCAGTTAGTCCACGAAAATAATTTCACATCCATATCAATTCAGAGATTTATATAATCACAGTGCAATATTGATATCATATTTGAAGATATAACCATAATTTCCATTGCACATAATCTTTACCTATCATATCAAACCATATACTATTTCTTATTTCTAAATATCAACAAATTTTCATTTTCTTACATTCTAACAGATCATCATCTTTCTCATTGCTTCTAACAGCTCAAGCTCTTAACGAATGCTCATACGTGTGACTTATGTAAATATGACTCAGACTGAGGATCAGTTGCCACTGCATGCTAAGACATATCTAAAATGCATATGTCTTGACACATAGTTTGAAAAATGCCCATGTAAGACACTAAATCTAGGCTCTGATACCAAATTGTAGCACCCCACTCCCATAGTGCATATCTCCGAACATACCGACGATATTCGAGAATACACTCTACAAGGATGGTGTGTTAGGACTGTCAGTCAAACTCAATACAAATTTTTTTCAAACATCATACGCATATTACAGAAAACTAATAATCAATTTCGGCCCATTTTATTTATAAACTTCATAATCACAATTATTATTACACTCATTGATCAATCTCATTTACAAAAATTTCCAATTTGGAAAGTCATTACAAAACAAAATTAGTCACATATACAAGGTACAGTATTTACGAAATACAATTCAAATATATACAAA
Source organism: Erythroxylum coriaceum (assembly GCA_026874005.2). Classification (NCBI taxonomy): domain Eukaryota; kingdom Viridiplantae; phylum Streptophyta; class Magnoliopsida; order Malpighiales; family Erythroxylaceae; genus Erythroxylum; species Erythroxylum coriaceum. The sequence goes on from JANQAP020000132.1 coordinate 2,139,692, forward strand.
AATCACTCAAGACTTGTGCAGTTGCAACTGATCCCGACCTCTATCTCTTATTCGATTTCAATGGCTATATTCCGTCTAACTGGGTATCTCCCCTAAGCCTGAAAAATAAAGTTACAATTCTGTTGAGTTTTGCGAACTCAATGAGCGAACCATCCTTGATGGCTCACTCATATCACATAACACAGTAGTTCATACTTCAAATTCACGTACACTTCATGTCATCATATAATACACATCATTTCACTAATCAACATGTTAAATCATATTCACTTAATTCACATTTCTCATTCATAGCAAATATATATACAATGCTTATGAGACTCACTTTTAATTGTTACATTGTTGTGATCGAGTGCCTCTAACTGTCCCTTATTCATTGTAGATATTGGGCTCATTAATAGATGTCTCTTATCCATTAGAGTTACAAGGCTCATTATACATAGTGAGCTTTTGGCTCTTAATCACATTATGAGCTTTAAGCTCTTTTTCGGTGACTACTCTAGTCATAACTACCTTTATGTTATCATGCATTCATATAATGAAATACATCAAATGCATTCAATGATTCACTTGTGCTCAATTTTACACGTGCACATTCACTTTTGTCATCAGACCTTAGTCCGACATTCAACAATTAAGTTAAGTGTCACTTATTCAGTCAAATTCACATACAATGAGCACTTCCAATATATTATTCATGCATCAAACGTCTAGGACATTTATGTCCGGAATCATCACAATCACATTCATATCAATATCAATGCAATACAGAAATATAAACAAAATAATCAATTATGGTAAGACCATCTAGGTCGACTCACAGTACGCTCCAGATTAGCATTAGCTTCCATAATCCAGAAACATCTGGATGTTAACTTTCAACCCTGTGTATCAACTTCATGCAATACACATTATACAAACATTACTAATTGAACATCACATAAACATTCAGTTATACACATATATATGTGTGTAACGTATAATGCATGCTCATATTGACTATTCCGGGTATATTTCCTTAATTCACATCTCATAATCATTCATACTTCAAAACTCATATATACCTAATTTGAACTTAGGTTTACACCTTAATTATACAAGATTATTCTAAGTTCATCACTCAATCATTCACTAAAGTTATTCTAGCATTATAAGATCACATAATATCCAATTTCTCATTCATCTTTACTTAATACTCATCATTCATCTCCTTTGAATCTCATTAGCATTCATAAGATCACTTTCATTCATTTCACATTGTCATTCTCACAATTTCATCAGATCTATATCCGTTAGGCAGACCTTATGTCCCTAGGGTAGACATATACCTATATATACTGTCTTTCGGAGCAATTTTAGTCCAAATGGCCAGTAAATGTCCATTAGACGGACTTCATGTCCTTTGGGTAGACATTCTCAGGCTTTCCAGTTTTCTAGCTTCGCTTATATCCATTTGGAGGGACATTATGACCACTGGGCAGACATTCATTGGACACTTACAGAAATGTGAAATTTTGACCTTATAGAAAGTAAAATCTCTCCTCGAAGTCTCACGGAAGTTGTAGAACTCGGAGTCCTCTTCGAAAGCATACTTAAATAACCTTAATCAGATATCCACAGCTAAAGTTATGCCTCTTATCCCAAAATCTATCCATTTACTTAATCCTATTAATCTCAATCTATTTCCTTAATTATAACCTCAATTATCACCCTAAGCAATCACACATTTAATCACTTATTCAAGCATCATACTAGGTTCATTTCAAGCTTCATTCAAGCCTAAATGCATCATAGGAAAGTATCTTATCAATTGTTATCTCAAACATCACATAAAAGAAACATATTTCATGTAAAAGTCATTCCCATTTTCCAGCTTTTCCAACCCTATTTTTAGGTCAATTTTTTATGACCATTACAACCTAGAAAATGAGGTATTTAGGCCACACCTTCTTCTGAAAAAATGTTCCTATATGTCTTAGGTTTCTAACGACATATACTTTATACAGTTTGGTTCAATATTCTACGAGTTATACCCAAAATACTAAAGACTATTCTCAAACTGCAATAACACCCAGTACTCAACTTCAAGCCAAATTTCAAAACCCTTGGGGACAAAATTCAATTCCTTCATGAAAATTGTAGCCATATGTCTCTTGTTTAATCTTAATTAAAAAAAATCATCCCATTTCGATATCTATAGATCAAGATATGGCCAAAATACAGATGTTTGTTTAGTGAAAACACTCATCTAACTTATTCCAGCACACATTTAACTTCATTTTCATCCTAGTTCATCTCTTTTGCTTAATCTATCATTTCTAACTTATTTCCTCATTATTTCCCCTTCATTCTCACTTCCATTTCAGCTTAATATCATTTTGCAACCAAATCATAATCTATATTTGATCATCAACCCAAAAACAGAACATTCATATTTATAAACATTCATTATAAATTTCTGCACATGTTCAACTACCTTTATCACATTCATTTTATCTCTAACTTATCACACTAATTCTTTCCATTTCAAGACACTATAGTACTCTTTCTGATTAGCTTCAAACTCATTTTAACTCATCTTTATAACACCCAAAGTAACCAATGTTAATACAAGGAAAACAGAGCATAAAAACATCCATTCATCTATCAAAATTTCTGTAGTTTTTCTACACCATTATAGGGATCATTCTATCTCAAATCATCACGACACCATCCTATGAATCATTAATCATCATATATGTAAAAGCAAGACATGAACATATTTAAGTTTCTCATTTATGTTACAACATATATACATCCTCATTTGATGATCATTTAACTCTTAACTATCATCAAAACATGTTTTATTCAACAAATAAAGAAGAGTAAGTCATTAGAGATATCCATATTAATGCAGATTCTTGTATATCACAATCTTTTCCTTTTGGTTGAATAATCATCCAAACATAGTGGTTTTCCTAGAAAGCTAACAATCAAACTCAACCCTTTTATTGTCCAATATTTAAGAGGAACATTATAGAGGCTTACCCACATTGGGATAGGCATGTGCTTGTTAGAATCGATTTGACAACTAGGTTGCCAAGGCCACAGGAAGAGTGGGAAGTTAGAGATATGCCCTGGTCTTTCTTCTATGATCTTAAAAGCTTGAGCTTTAGGTGAAAATGATGTATTTTTCTTCTATTATTAAGGCTTCCATTAAACCTTTGTTTTTCCATGTTGACAATGTCTATTTTCTAATAACTAAAAATACAAGTCTTTTGTCCCAGAAGAACCCTATGAGGGAGTTTTCCCAAGATTTGACACCTTCTTTAAGAACTTCAAGATTCGAATAAACAACAACTCGACCTACTTCAGACTTGGGAGGGAAGAATTGCAGTGAAAGATTAATGGACCCTCCCACAACATATTTCTAAGTTCTCCTTTCTATTGTATGATTGGTTGAAAGTGTGGTAGCTTGGGTTAAGGTAGGAGGTTGGATAATGGCAGAGGAGGATGGGAGGGGGGTTTTTGGTGTTGCAAGGGAGGGTAATGGAAGAAATTCCTCCTTGATAGGGTCTAGGTGTAAAGTGGTTTGGCCCCCTACATGGTAAGTAACAGGGGGACAGCACTGCTAGAATGCAATTCTAGAAAAGTAGGTTCTACAAGAGGAAAGTTCAGGGGTAGGAGTGTTAGAAAATAGGAGAAAAGACCAAAACAACCCTTGGAAGGCGCTCTTCTGTAGGAAGAAAGAGTAGCCAAGGTTGAAGGGTCGAAGGGGATGGGGATGGGGTTGAGAAGCTAAAGGGTAAGTTTAATGTTAGTTTGGTGGACAATGGATTGGAGATGAGGAAGGATGAAGACAGTGGTTAGGTTTAGTTATGGGAAGAGTAAAGGAGGCTTGAAGGTAAAGAGAAGGCAAAGCATCTCTCTTCTGGTGATAACAACTAAATAATTAACAGCTTACTCATTATTTGCCAGTAAAGGTTCATATAGAATCTCTTTCTATCTATATATATGATAATTTGCATATAAGCAACGTCTAAAACTAACATCTTTTAACACAAGCATTCGTTCCTTCTCTTGTGTGCTTTTGAGTACAGCAGCCTTTATAGAGGCCAACTAACTGCAAAGAAATGGGTACAAAGCCCAAAAATTAAGTCAATGGATAGCAGCCCAAGTATAGTGAGCTAATCGCAATTCTTGCTCGAGGGAACTAGTCAGTAGTCTTTATCGATATTTTAGGTCTTAGGTAAGCTTTTGATACCGGACATTCCAAGTCTAATCGACCATAAACTTTGACATTTCTTAATCGCAATAATACAGACAAAATCCTAAGAGAATCTTCATGGATAATCTCCAAGGTTTTGCTAAAATTAACAAAATAATCCTATTAGATCCTCAGATCAACTACTTCAAGCAGAATTGAAGTTGGTGATCTATTCTCAGTTTGCCTAACAGTTTTGAAGATGCTGATGGAATCTCATAGGAAAGCTGAGACTCTGAGAGCTCTTATACACCCCCATCTCTACGGCTTTCTTTCTTGTTACTTCTACCTCTTCTTGTTTGTCTGGATTTGGAAGGAAAACTAAGCAATTTCCATTACGTCAGGCACCAATGTCCTGCCAATTACAGGAAAGATAAGTCAGATTGATAAGAAGTACGGACTACCCAGTCCAACTTGGTGTCATACGAACCGTTGTCACCTCCTGTGCTTGGGCAACAGCCAAGGTCTTTAAACTTCATGAACCTCAGTGAGGTTTCTAAATTTCATGTGGGAAGCTCTCACACCATTATAAAGATGTGGCTTTCGCACCATGTGCTGATGATGCAGGCCCAGGCAGTGCTGCCAACTCTAGCTTGAGTGATGGGCTTGATACCAGAAGACCTCACCAAGCTATTACGAGAAAAAGTTCACAGGTGCTGTTCAAGTTTCGAGATTAAGTTTAGAATAAATTCCAGTTATTGTTGAGGGAAGTTATACAGGATATAGCGCAGCATTGGTGACGGTCTAGAAATTATTCATTTGTTGAGAATGAGTTTGAAAGTCAAAAGGGTGTGGGGATTTCTGTTATAGAAAGTGAAGCATTCCCTATAAATGATTTTATAGGGATTAACGAATGAGGAGGTAACCATTTCTCCAACATCTTGTCTTTTCTGTTTTTCTTTCCTTTCCTAAATTTCTGCTCCTCTTTCTCCCAACATCTTGTCAGTCGTAACAGGTGATTACAGGAGATAGATGAAGAAATTGAGCTCTTTTGCTTGAAGAGTGTTCAGTCATTTGGATTGTTAATTGTTGGCGAAGAAGCTGATTTGTTGATCAATTCAATCTTTGATCCATCATAATCTTCTGCAACTCCATTTAATCTTTGAGAAGAGAATATAACATTCAGGAAAAAAAAAAAAAGTTTCGTCAAGTCTATCCTAATAGCGCTTACATGACTCTTTTTTGCCTGCAGATTGTTCACTTCTTTCGTTTCTGAGAAGCTAAGCTAAGCTACCAGGAGATTGGATACCCCATGAATCTGAGTTGGAGGAGGGGATATTTTGTATAATGAGAATCAAGTTTTATAACAAAATCTTGCTTTTTATCCGGAATTATTAATCACCTCTTCTTCTTCCTCTCGTGCAAAATAAAAATTCGTTTGGGTTTTTTTAACAATATTACTCGTTTCCTATTACCAACTAGTTGACCTGCGTGGTCATACTTTGATGTTATATATGTGCCATCCTCACAAATGAAATGAAGCCAAAGTTTACCAAAATAGTTTTAGCAACATCAGATCAGCTTATGTTATTGGAAATTAACTATCTTACCCTGTTCTTCCTACTGAATTGACTTATTCAATATAATATCTTGGCCTTGGGCCATCTTTCGTGATTCCATAAGAAAATGGGCATTTTCAAACTTGATGACTAAAGTTTGGATTCTGCGCTTGAGATGTATATTTATGGGATAACACTTTTAATTAACATGTGGTCTATTGTTTTTAATGTTTTAAAAATGGGAAAAATTTGGAAATAAGTCTCACCTGTTCCAATTCCAATGTATGGCATCCAAGTTTTCTCCATCTCTCTCTCTCTCTCTACCTCTTCTTAAATGAAAGGAAATCGATTGTAACCTTACAATTTTCCTTCCTAATCTTTTTGGCCATTAATCAGTATAACCAAGACATTGTTTGAGAAATTGGGCTCTTAAAACTCTCGGTAATAGTTAACATAATGAGACTAATATAGGAGGAAAAGCTACTACCACTAGCTGTTGTTTAAACTTAGAAACAATCAGAATTTAATCTTAACTAAATGATTATAAGTCCTAAATAATTAAAAGAAATAAAAAGATGTGTGGTTAAATAATAAGGTGGGTAGTTAGTATGCAGCTGGTTGATTTACGGTCGTCTCCAGTAATCTATCGTATTAGTTATACACAAGCTACAAGAATAAAAGAGAAATACGTATCCTCTTACCTCCGGGTTAGCAGTACTAAGCTCCACAACCAATCAATTTGGACTATATTCCTTAATAATTAATTTCTTCAGTTACGATATATTTATCTTACTTTTAATTTAATAATTATTAATAAACCTGAACAAAAGTAAGAATAGTTGTTGAAGAATAAATTCATTAACTTATTATGAAAAGTTCCTTTTAAAATACTGCTCATGTTTTTTTTTAAAATATATAGATTGGTTAATTTCACTTAACAATTGTTCTATTTTTGTGGTTGAACGAATGGCGAATTTCAATTATTCATTTCAGGGTAATTTGAGAATTTAATCAAATCATGTCTATCTGATGAAAATTAAGGATACTTTCTAAACAATAGTAGGGTGTTGGATTTTAACAGATATTCACTGAAAACTCCCATCGAGATATATATACTTACTTACCAAACGCTACCTGATTAGCTTCCCTACTATGGTTGAACATTTCTCTTATTATTCGCATCGACAACTATTTGCCTTGTATTTTTTTTTTTTTGAGAAATTAAAATTTATTAATTAAATAGGAATATTTACATCATGAGAGTCTCACTCACGTAGGACAGCCCTTTTAGAATGCTAACACAAAAAACCTAACAATGACGTACAAGAAAATAAACAAATAGGATCGTTTGACAACTAGGATTTTTTTTACCCTATTTGCCTTGCAAATTATTTTTACAAAAAAAGTAACTTTCTTAAATCGTTGGGTGCTTCATTTTTTGACAACAGATTTCCACCTAAATACAAAAGTAAATAGTATTTAGTTGTTGTATACTCTTGACATCTTGCTTGAATCATTGAATATTAATGCCTCCATACACGATTGCAATATTTTTGACCATTTCAACCATTTTATCTTTTATCGTGTTTCCTTCTATTTGACGTGGCTGTTTGGCAAATTATTTATTTCCACAGTCAAGGGCAGTTACCAATTCGAGGTAAAACGCTCCGTTTCATTAACCAAACGTCGGATACTTCAATCACGGTTAATCTCACTTAACCATGGTTAAGATGTCTACTCGTTTTTAAGCCTGACCTCAATGCAAGTGAGAGAAAATAATAGAAACTGAAACTTTTTCTCTAGAGATAGGAAGAGGATAGTTCTTTCTTCTTCATACTTCTAGCTCAGAGGATATGGCTATTTACGTCGACGAAGAAGATGTGTTCAAATGTCCAAAACACCACTCTCGACGGCGCCGCATCGGAATCTGCCACCACTGCCTTCGCCACCGCCTTGCTTCTCTCTGCCCGGACTGCGCCTGCGAGCGGCCTTGTAACTGCTACGCCTCCTCGTCTGGTTCCTCTTCCTCATCTCTCTCTCGCATCTCAGCCGCCACAGCCGATGGAATCGGAGCCATCGGACGCGTCTCATCTCTCATCGAGAGTGAGCCTGCGTTCCGACGATCGAGATCCGTCACGGTCTCGTTCCTCCGGTCGAAGCCGGCTGATAGCAATGATTACTCGTTCCGTAAAGAGAGTTTTAACAGAACGCCGTCGTCTTCGGGCTTCTGGTCTCTGTTTAAGAGCAGCAGTGGCAACAAGAGTAAAAGAGTGGACGGAGTGGTGAGTGAGAGTAACAGTACAGGTAAGAAGAGCGTTGATGAGGAGGAGAGGAGGAGAATGATGAGGAAATCGAGGTCGCTCGCCGTGCCGTCGGATTCAGGCGTCGCCAACGTCAAATCAACGAAGAGTAAGGGTTGGCATTTTCCGAGTCCGATCAAGGTTTTCCGGCAATCAATTTCTAGAGGATTGGTTTACGAAAGGTCTCCCTTGCACAGAGGCTAATGATATTTTCAAAATTTGTATAGTGTTCGACTAAAAACTAATAATCGAAAATAATTAACCGAAGGTTTTAATTAATAGGTTTTATATATTGAGGTGAATGTTTGTTGAAGGAAAGGAATGGAGCTTTGAAATCAAATGCAAAAGGTATGGTTATTGAATGCTTTATCGCATAAATTTTTGGCGTTACTTTTATGGTGGTTATTATTGTTGGAAAATTAGATCTTAATTTTGTATAGTGGATTGATTGATTGATATCATTAGTTGTGATTAGTGTTTGTTGTACCAAGATGTAAATAAAAAGTAGGGAGTTGGTTACATGCTGTTTATGATTGGGAGTGGTTAAATGCTTCTTGCAAATCAAAGACATGTAAATGTTGTTGAAATTGAAATTAGAAGTTCCGCAATTTCTCTAAACTTATTTCAATTTTAATCATTAAAAGACTTAATTGTACATATAAAAAGTAACATTAATAGTTATTTCAAAAAGAATAAAAAAAGTTGACTTGTGGCGGGAGCACAGACAGTTGAGTGTGTGTCTGATGGGAATTACTTGTGAAAAAGAAAGCTAGTTGTTGCAATTGCTTCTGATATTCATATTTTTCCTATATGTGTATAATTAAACGCCAATCAAACTGTAACCCTGTGCTGTGCACTGGCTCTAAAAGGCTCCTCGGGTTTTTTTGACTAACGCCAGCAAAAGAAAAAGGATGGTCGAAGGCAGCTGCGTGCGTTGGCAAGGAAACTGAATGCCCAATGCATTTTTACCTACTTTATATTTTTTGTTTAAAATTCTAAATAATTTTGGATTCACAATCAGAAGCTCCGTATCTTCTCTTGGATGCGTGGATCATTATCATTACTTGCTCGGAAGACCAATGCCTCATTTTACATCTATGGATATAATTTCATTGAGTATTAGTATTGTTGGGTACAAGTGGTTGGTTTTAATCCCCACACAAAACAAAACGAAAAAAAAAAAGAGAGGAAAATGGTCGTCTCACTCAAGACACAATAACTAGTACAAAAGTTGAAAAAGAATTGCATGTCAATTGCGGATATTTTGTAATAATAAAAAAAAATTCACACAAAAATAAATCAATAATTAACCCTGGCGTTTCAATTATTAAATTTCAAATTTGAATCCCGATAATTAAGTTTTGGAAATTGGATTATCGTCAATGGATCTTAACTGATCTTACATGTCATGATGTAAACCATAAAATGCGGGTAGGATTAGGAAGGAACATGTGAATTAAGATACGGAACAAATTTAGAACTTTCTCTTTCACAACTGAATTGGCCAAGCATATTCATTTTAAATCTTATGGAGGTTAGCAGTTGGACCAGTCCCTAATACCTTGATTTAGATCACTTATTCACATGCTTCCTGAATTATCACTAATTTATTATTCAATGGGCTTCACTCCCGGGAGAGAATCCACAAGCGGATATCAATATCATCACTCTCACTCGTAGGATTATCATTAACCAAATCAGTGGAATGGAATCTGGCCACATGCATATTGGCAAGTCAATGTTTAAAGAAGAAATCAGTTCTGTTAGTGGTGCGATCATGTGGATGCAGATATTTTTTGTTTGGATTTTATTATTAAATTTTATGTATAGAAGAGGACACCAGTCTCTTATCTTGGTTCACATGGAAATAGGGGGTCACAACCTAGCTAAATAACGTTAGGGAACCTCTACAATAATGGTTCTCATTTATTCATGTTAAAAGCCTAAACTTAAGAATTTTAACGTATGACAGGGAATGAAGTTGTTTGATGAGAGCTTATACATGTATTCTCATTACAATATTACTACAGCATTGTCTGAACTTGAATTGTTGCAAATTAGCAACATCCACTCACGTCCTAAATCAAATTATCTAAATTGTTTCTTCAAGCATTTTGTAAAGATGATAATGTTTTCGTAACACACTTCAATCATTAAAACAAAGAATATGACATTATGAGGGAAAAAAAGTTTGAAAAATAACTTGGGATGAAATCCGTAATCACCAATATATATATGCTTAAGATAAACTATAAATACGAAAATGTAATATACAAACAAACTGAGACATCAACCATTGTAATGATGAGTAGTGTGAATAGGAATAGCATTTCAAACTTTAATTGGCGACAAAGATTGATTCCAAAACCGCTGGCACCATTTACAAGATAAGCCCAGCTAAACAGTTGTATAATCCTTTCTTTCTTTTTTTTTTTTTTTTGGTAACGAGTTGTATAATCCTTTCTATCACAAGTATACTTCCATCTTTTTCAGCTAATAGCACTGTTTGCCACACGCCCTGACCACTACGCAACAACGAAGTTGTTGACTTCCTGCCTCTGTTTTTCTGGATTATTGGTATATTTAATTCTAAGCTGGTTGTAAACTATTGGTTCCCATTTTCATCTGTTTTGTAACAAACAAGTTGTTCCCTTAGACCAATACAGATCTTCCTACTTTTGACCAGTTCATGCCCTCAATCTTAAACTAATTCAGAAAAATAGCTTAATCTAATTATCAACAAATTGCTTTACATTTCACTTGACCGCTAAACAAGCATAAGTAAAGTTCCTAAAAGGAGACATATTTACTTATATCTTGAATTTCTTGCATAAAATTGAAACCCTAGCTAAATATTTGTGCTTGTTCGTATGAAGTTTGCTGCTCAAAACATAAGAAAACAAAATCATGTCCAATTAGAAAATTTTGGATATTCCTATGTGTATCAGATGATACCGACAGATTAGCTTCAGTTGCACTAAAATAAACCATACAAATAGATAATATTGTTAAAGTGTAATGTAAGTACGAACCGTTTCTGAAAAATGAGTATTTTACAATGTTATCTTAAATCCAAGGAAATAGTAAACGAAAAAGTCATTTTTTTTTCCTTTTGTTTTTTAAGTTGACTTAAACCCAAGCCTCCAGCTTCGGAGGGGAATATTAAAACTTCTCTTGTTTCCCTTCAACTTACCAAAGACAGATTAAAAGGGTAAAATTTATACTTGTAGTCTTTCTTTGTTGTAAAGAAGAGGATATGTTTTTTTTAAAATATTTTAATAAAACTTCACTAAGACGTCATTAACTTGTCACCCTATACCATTTTTTTAAAAAGAAAAACATTGAAACTCATGAATAATCCAATCACCAAAGGAAAAGATATAAAGGGTAGATTCATTATACAAAAGGGAAGCCAAGAGGAGAAGCAAGGGTGTTATGGGTTGGAAATGTAGGGTTGTATTAGTGTGAAGAGAATCTTGGGTGGATAATGATACAATTCAAACCCAAAAAGCCTACAATAGAAAATAAAAGGGTCTTTCACTCTTTTGACACATCCCCTATGATTGTTCCAGTCTAGCAGAGCTTGCTTTTAAGAAACATCCAACCAAACAGAAACAAATGATAAAAACGCTTCACAGACTTATTGCAGTCTGTAAAAGTCCAGGGCTCAGAATTGTCCAAGGGTCCCCCACAATTTCGCTCTTGTCAAGCTCATGTACTATTTGCTTTATGTTCTCAGACATAACCATTATTATCTACTTTTGCACATGTATTCTACGCAATGGATTTGGATTCTTAAGTCTTAACCCTACTTTTGTCCTCGATACATCAGATAGTAGTGTGGCCAAGCCCCTAACCAAAGAATGATAATAACTTTGGTAAGAAAATCTTGTAGGAAAATGTAGTATAAGTCATAAAGGCATGTTGAATTGGCTAATACAAAAGTATGATGCAGACTAATATTGCATAAGCCAAAAGTATATCAAAAAGATGCTACGTACCATATATTTCAATAAAAGCGTGGTGAGTACTGTTTTAAGGAGCTTTGACTATATAAGCCACTATCCTTTGAATATGAATTAGTCAGCTCCACAGAGCACAAGTCATCACGAAGAAGTTGAGCTTTTCTTAACTTCTTAAATCTCTCTGTTTCTGGAATATATATAAGCCACCAAACTGGAAACAACAGAAGAAAAAGGGGTACGGACACCAATGACATTTCGAACATACCATCATAAGTTCACTTAAAATTCATTTTCAAGTCAGGTTGGTCGAAAGAGTCTGCTTTTTTTTGTTGTTTTATATCATATTAATTACAACTAGAGGAAGGTGACACGAACTTATAAGTTCGCCTAAAATTCATTTTCAAGTCAGTTTGGTCGAAAGAGTCTGCTTTTTTTGTTGTTTTATATCATATTAATTACAAATAGAGGAAGCTGACACGGACTTATTCTTTAAAAAAATAAATTTCTTTGACTTTTGATCTTAGGACGTCATGTTTTGGCAGCCAAAGACGAAAGGACAGAAGCCAGCAATATGGTGGCATTCCAAGAGTAAGCACATTGAATAGACCTGACAATACAATGGAGTCATCAGGAAAAATATGCTTATTAAAGTAACTTGTACAAAAATAATCACATAATATATTCTGATGGTCCATAAAATATTTCAATTAAGATCTTGTTTAGTGAGATAGACAACAAAATCGATCATTAGAATTGACAAAAGTACAGCAATCATAAAGGTAGAATAAGATAAAATGTGTACAGAAGGAAACATGCAGGTAGACAAGGCTCAGGAGATCTTAACTCGATAGACAATATGAGCTTTGAATTTGGAATACTTGTTAGAGTGCAATGTACAGGCAGGAGGTACTGAGTTCGTGCCAATCTTTGCACCATGCTTGTCTTCTCTGCTCGGCCCTTTGGAATGGTCCCTTCAATCACCAGTCTTTTGTACATACAAGTTGTAGAAAAAATTAAAACGATTCTGAAAATTCTACTCTTGTAGTTTCCACCCCCAACTCATCTTGACGCCAGAAAAGTTGAAAAAGCAGTTTATTATTTAAATAATAAAAACCCTTCAATTCTAAGTTTACAAGAAGAATTTTAATATTTTTCTATTTCATTGTTTATTTATTAATTTGGTTTATTATTTAAGATTTGATTGAGGTGTAATTCATCTTTTTTTTAGTTGTTATAACAAGGATTCTATTAAATTACAACCTAGCTTTATCTTGTAATAACAAGTTAACATAATTCAATTAATTAAAGTGTCCTTATAATATGTGCACTTTGATTTTTTTAATTTTACTTTTAAAATTTATCAGTTATATACGACAAAATTGAAAATAATTTAACAAAAAAATAAAAGAATATAAACAAATTAAAAAACCAAATTAGCTTAAGACAATTTGAACTTTATTCCTAATTCAAGACTACCTTTTACATAATTACTTTTATTTAACACCCAGTTATCCCTATCCCCCTCTTTGAATTTTGTTTTGCTCCAAATTAAGGACTTGTTTTTGTTGCTTCAACCCTTTGGCTACGGAGATGTAGCATTCTATTGATTCCGCTATAAACAAAATTAATAATTAGCTTGAAATTTATAATTCTACATTGGATTATCTAAAACTATGCCTGTGGAGTTGTCTTAGTAGTAAAACACGCTTGCTCCCCGCCTTAAAACACGTTTCTTTAATTCACTGAGGTTTACAAAAATCAGATCAGACAGAGACGTTGCGAAGAGGATAAATATTCTTAATTCACCTTCTTAGTATTATCCTTTTGACTTCCACATACATTACACTGTGGGGTATATATTTGTGGAAGTGATTATGAATACCTAACTCATTTATCTAACATCAATTTTAAAAAGTGACTAGAGAACTCAAAATTCTATCCTTAGGATTGAAAAAAAAGGTATTGACAAAACTTAAAGATAGATAATGAAGAAAATAAATTTATTGATATAATAGGAAAGTTAAGTAAAACGTAACTAAGTATATAAATAAGTATCACAATAGTAAATGTCACGAAGACAATATGACGCTAGAAACAATCAGCCATCTCATTATGTTGCTTTTGTTTATGTTCAATATTATAACGATTGAGACTAATTTTAGATGTTAATAAATATTTAGTTCTGTACATACAAGTTGAATATGCCAACTCACCCCAAATGTTAAAGATTTAACTTTAATTCTACCTATTTCTAAGTTATATGCTTATCCGCCATATGTTATGTCGAAAGGCCTAACTTACTCTAAAAGTAAGGCATATAAAGATTTAACTTTAACTCTGCCTATTTCTAAGTTATATGCTTATCAGCCATATTTCATATTGAAAGGCCTTACTTTTAGGGATGAGTTAGGCCAGTTAGACCTTTCAACATGTCAATAATTTCATACAGGACAAGTGTGAGTGCATTCAGTCATTTATAATAGTGTATAAACTTTTCCTCTCAAGCTAACTTTTGAAAATGAGTTAGGCCTTTCAATATGGTATCAGCACCTGTTTGTCTCGATAGTTTGGGGTAGTGTTCGATTATGTTAGTTTGGGCAATATGCCCAATAGATATCCAGCCCTACTTTGAGCTAAGGGAAAGTGTTAAGAATTTCACATCAGATAAGTGTGAGTGTATTCAACCATTTATAATAGTGTGTAAACCTCCTTTTTTAATTAATAGTTAAAATTTAAAATATTTTAGGTTTTGACTTAATAGTTCAACCTATTAAAAATAAATAAAATTTTTTGTTTTCTAAATAATAACTATTAACTAAATATTTTATGTTAAAAATATTCAAATACATGGTTATATTTTAAATGTAATTTTTAATATTTTCCAATTTATAATTCTCAGTCAATATTTCGGTCTCCATCTTTGTCAAAATTTTGCAATAAATCCCAATATGAATATTTGATATAGTAAAACTCATTTTAATTAGAACTAATTTTTATTTGATGCGTTGCGGATTGACCACTACGAGTACACATAAGTTATTAATGCTAAAGTCCTTCACCAGAGTTGTTTGCTGGTTAAAAAGTGTCAGGTCAAGACATGTAATCAATTTCTAAAGGAATAAGAACTGAGTTAAGTGAGCATTAATATTATAGGGAATGAACACTAAATCTAAATTGTATATTTAATTAAGATGTTAATTGATTATACAAAAAGTTGGATGCGAAAAGTTATTTTAGTATTTTAGATAAGAGGTGACTGAATATTAATATTTAAATATAATAAATTAATTAAAATTTAACAATAAATTGGATGATTTTAACTTACTAATTACAAATAGTTTAGGATAATATTTTATATTATCATCAAAATATTAAAAAATAATCAGTCACAAACACGTGAGTATTTTATCAGAAATGTTAACAATTTAATCAATCTAAATTTAATTAAAAAATCCAAAAACCTTTTATTTACTATTGCTAAAATGCACCGAAATAAACCTACGCCTGTTGGTATATATAAGCATAAGTGACATTATAATTAGAAAAGTAAATTTTGTTTTGTGTTTCCAAGGTCAATTTGCCAAGAATCAAGGTCGGTGTTTCTATTCTAAAGCTCAAGCGCGTGTGCTTACCGGGTATCGCACCATTAAAAATAAGTAAAGGGTATGCTAAAAAACTACTACTTTTGAAGAAACTAAAATGTACAACTAATGACATAGGACCCACGTCCACGTGGGGCTTGAGAGAACAACTCATGTGGTGGTGGTGCAATGGCAATGCCCAGCCTTGCACGTGATGCCGTCGTTTTCGGATTGGTTGAGATAAAACAGTCAGAGACATCAAATTAACTTTAATTTATAAAATTTTTATTTGGCCTTTTACCTTTTTACGAAGTGGTTTTTTTTTTTTTTTGATGTTTCGATTTGCTTACTGACGCTTTCTCTCAGAATTGTTTTGCCCCACAATCTGCGACACAGATACGCCACACTAGACACTACTCTACAGTCTACACTACTTGCCCACCAAGCTTTCCTTCCTTCCAAGTTGAAAGTTTTCCAATCCAACCTCAGCTTCCCATGTTAAAAGAAGTAGAAAGTTGAAAATGAAAGCTTCTCATATATTACTATGCACAATGTTCTATGGTAAGAATCAAAATGTATAAACCACTCATTGATTGGTGACGAATTTCAAAACATAAATAGAGACAAAATCCCAACACAAGTCTTAAACTAACAATGAAATTTATGAAAATACTCTTACAAAGAACAGCAAATTACAGAAAAATAAAACAATCTTCAACAAGGTCAAAACAATGGATTTTGACCTTAATGGATGCAATGCAATCGTGTTTAGACAATTAAGACATCGTTAGGTTCAAAAAGTACTTTTCATTAAAAGTTACTCTCAGTTGAAACTTGAAACTAAAATACCCTTTTAAAAAGTCCAGATCTTTTGTCCAATTTAACCCTATTCTATTGTCTAAGATAAAAACGACGTCATTATTCGTTAAATTTTAAAGATGCACTTACTCTTCTATCTAACTCAAATTATTATGTCTTATTAGCTAAGCCGCGAACCAACCGACGTTGTCTCTGTTCTCTCCTCTCTCCTCTTCTTCAGAAATTAATGAACTATGATGAATAAGACATTTACCTCTCTTCTTTGTAACTTCAGAAAGCATTCTCTCTTCTTTTTCGTATGAGGTCGCTAAATTTATTTGAGAAAATGAAGCATGCACAGTCGTTCGGCATAATACACGACCGTGCAGTAGGCTTAACGCACGGTCGTGCATGTGCTACACGGCCGTGCGTTATGTCACTTGGCCGTGCATGCTCTGCTTCATAATTAATTAATTTTATTAAGGAATTAAAATGAAAATTAACATATTACAAGAATACAATATTAATAAATTCTTTACAAATTAAATTAGGATAATGATGATGATTGTAATGTTTATCATTTCCAAAGCAATTTTTAGTAACATTTTCCGCCATTTAACTTATTTGTTTATCCGATTTTTAGAAACTTTATTTTCTTCAAGCAGATTAACTTATAACAGCATTTGAAGAATGACATTTGACGAATCATAGTAGAAAAAGAAAGGTAATATTTTGACGATTTTAAGTATCTTCTCAATTAATTTTTGTTTGTTCTTTTTGTTAGTATGTATCTCCCTCTCTGTGTTTATTTTTTTTACCATTTCTCTATCTTAATCAATTATTAAGGAATGGTTGTCTGTGACCTTTGTTTATTTACTTGCTGGTTGTTAAAGATAATTTGTTATTTATGTTTTCATCATAGTAATTGTTGAAGATATTTAGAATTCATTGTTATCTAACTTTTATGTTTCTGTTTAACATTTTTTGTATTCATTGTAATCTAACTTTTATGTTTCTCTTTATAGTTTTTGTTATTACATATACGTGAGTGATAATTAATGTGAAAAGGTTGAGTTGGTTGTTATTTATTTTTTCAGTAAGTGTCGAAGATATTTGAAATTTGTTGGTATCTAAGTTTTTTGTTTGTGTTTATAGTTTCTATTTTTACATACATGTCAGTGATAATTAATGTGTAAAGGTTGAGTTGCTTAATATTAACTTGTGGTTAAGAACTTCTACAACATATTATTCATTTTAAGGGAACAATTTACCGTCAAATCTCTGATAACTTTTTCTGTTATAGGAATGAAATAAGATATGCATCGCAAATAAAAAAACATCCTAGGTTTTTCTTAATACTCATTTTTGGTTGTGTTAATAATCTTATCTGAAAATAATGGTACTCGATTGTGAATTTGATAGGTGTAAAAATGGAAGGTACATCTACTCCATGTCGTCGTTTAGATTATGAAATTGAGAAGGAGTAGCATAACAATGATATTGACATTGAGAATGAGAGTGGTAATATGAATTCAAGAGATTTGGTTGTAAGAGAGTTAGTATCGAAAATTGACATGCAGTTCGAGACAGAAGAAGAAACTTATCAATTTCATTTAATTTATGCCAAACATGTAGGCTTTGGAATTAGAAGAAGCAAAAGTCACAAAGATAAATCTGGTAAATTGATTTGTAGGCTTTTTTGTAGTAGTGCTGAAGGTAAAAGGATGCCAGCTAAAAGAGATTTGTATGTAAGAGCTCCACATTAAGAAACGAGATTTAGTTGTGAGGCAAGAATGAAAGTTAATAGTGTGCAAACTAGAAAATTTCAAATGATTCAATTTGTGGAGGATCACAATCACTACCTTTCAAGTCCTAACAAAATACATTTGCATAGAAGTCACAGAAATATATCTTTAGTTGCAACAATGCAAATTGAAATGGCTAATGATGTGGAAATTCCACCGAAAGCATCCCATGATCTTATGGTGAGACAAGCAGGTGGGAGAAATAATGTTGGTTTTATTCCAGAGGATTACAAGAATTATTTAAGATCTAAAAGAACAAGAGACATGAAAAAGGGAGATGCAGGTGGTGTGTTAGAATATTTGTATAAAATGCAGGTTGAAGATCCTAATTTCTTTTATGCCATTCAAGTGGATGAATATGATTTGATAACTAACTTATTTTGGTCTGACACAAAGATAAGGAATGAATACTTAGACTTTGGTGATGTTGTTTGCTTTGATACTACTTACAAGAAGAATGGTGAGGGTTGTCCACTTGCTTTGTTTGTCGGTTTGAACCATCATAAGCAGACAATAGTTTTTAGTGTTGTACTCCTATATGATGAAATTGCTTTTACATTTGAATGGTTGTTCGCGTCTGAGAAAAAGCCTACAACTATTCTTACTGATCAGGATGCGGTGATCGCAAAGGCATTAGCTTCAAGATGGCCTAAAACTCATCACCGATTGTGTATTTGGCACATTTATCAAAATGCTGCAATCCATTTGAGTGGTGTTTTTTCTCAGTTTACAGATTTTTCACGAGATTTCAGCTCATGCATATATGAGTATGAAGAAGAAGGATTTTTCGATGCATGGAATAATATGTTGCAAAAATATGAACTTAAAGATAATGAATGGTTGAAATGTATGTTTCATATGAAGGAAAAATGGGTTTTGGTTTACGGACGTCAAATGTTTTGTGTAGACATGACCACCACCCAACGAAGTGAGAGCATAAATAGCATTGTAAAAAGATACGTGAGTTATTAGCATAACTTTTTACAATTTTTTATTCACTTCTAGAGGCTTATTGATGATCTTCGATTTGATGAGTTAAAAGCTGATTTTAGAAGTAATGTAAGTACTTCAACATTATCAGCACCTGTTCAAATTTTAAAGCATGCAGCTATTGTGTACACACCATAAGTGTTTAAATGTTTTCAAGATCAATGGAATCATTCTCATGATTCTAGTTTTCGTCTTTGCAATGAAGATGGTACGGTTGCAAAATATGAGATCAGTCTTGTAGGGAAGAGTTACTCTAATATGGTCACTTATGATTCATCAAATGATGAAGATCATTGTAGTTATCGAAAGTTTGAGTTTGCTGGAATTTTATGTTCTCACGTGTTGAAGGTTTTTAACTTGAAAAATATTTGGCGAATCCCAAGTAAGTATATTTTGAAAAGATGGACACGAAAAGCAAAATCATGGTACCTTGATAGTAAAAAGTCCACTATCAATGAAAATGAAATGGATCCTAAAATGTTGTCAAGGATAAGGTATAAAGAATTGTGTACATTAAGCATGTGATTGGTTACAAGAGCAGCAGAGAGGAGAGATACTTCTAAAATTGTGAAAGATCATCTTTTGAACATGTTGAACATGGTTGATGAGATATTGCAAGGTGAAGAAATAGTTGATAAAGAGAACCTAATATCACAACATGAAGAATGGTCAAATACTGAAATGAATGTGATGAATCAAGTTGACATTAATTTTGGTGAAATGAATCACATAAGAGGTGTGAAAATGAAGACAAAACCTACATCAAGTAAGAGATTGAAGGGTGGGCTAGAGAAAAGTTTAAGGAAGAGAAAGAATGCTAAAAAATGCAAGACTTTAACAAATATGGCAGATTCGACACTCATCCCCCTTTCCAATACCCAGGTTATATTTTTGGTGAATTTGTTTTCAAAGCTTTAAAGTATATAAATTTGTTTTCAAAGCTTTAATGTATATAATTTATATACTGATATTTTTAAGTAATTTTTGCTTAAACTACTCTATTTAGGATTTTGAAGATAATTCCCAACATACTCGGATTATCTCCAGCATGCAAGATCCCATATTTCATCAAGATCAAGTTAGCATTCAGTAATTAATAATGTCTGCATGTGTTGTGATATTTGTTTTGAAGAAAATTTTCCTTTTATTTGTTATGAGAAATAGCAAATGCAACCACTTTCTATTTCGATGGATTTTACAAGTATGATTTACAATCATGGAGACCGTATACCACATTCTCAGGTTCTATTTGTAATATTGTCTTTTGGGGATAATCTTTTACTAAATTCAAATTTGTATTTATGAACCAATTGGTTATGACAATTACAAAATGCAGCCAATTGGTGTTCGTATGGATAACTCAACTATGCTATACACTCATCATCATTATGGAACAAATTCTCTGGTATTATTTGTAATATTTTATTTTTACATTATTTGTAATATTTTTTTTGTAATATGTTATTAATCTTTGAATGATTTATCATGTTAGGTCATTGATACTGAAACAAGTAAACAAAGTATTAGTGCTATTATCCCATCTTCAATGCGTATGACTGATTTACTTATGGTAACTTGAAGAGAGTTTGTCTTAATTTCAATTTTTATTAATAATTGCATTACATGTTTATAATTGTATTTATTAATTAAAATGCATATTGATTTATAGGCATAACAAACATTTGGTTTTGAAAATTTAAGAGAAGTAAACAATTTTGGAGTTGGTATTTCCTAGGAGAAATATGGTTGTTGTCTTCAAGCTGAAAAGTTCTGTATTTGTAAAAGATGCTTTTGATGTAAATTTAGGTAAAAACTGATTATTGGTTGCTGATGTAAACAAATTTACTGCAACATTTTCAGAAAACAACTTCTTGTGACATTTACTGCAAGTTGTTCACAAAATAATTCTTATATGTTGCTTATATGTTAATGCAATGTAATTCATTAACTGAAAAAATGTTTAAGTAATATGTTATTGCAATATAATTCATTAAGTGCAAAAATGTTAAGTAATTATGGGTTTGAAATTCTAGAATTCTGGTTTGAATTTTTGGGAAAGTCACGACCATGACTTAACTTGCACAGCCTTGCATGAAAGTCACGGCCGTGCATCATAGTCACACACGGCCGTGACTTAACATGCACAGACGTGCATGACAGTCATGCATGGCCGTGACTTAACATGCACAGCCATACATGAATTAACCCATGAATTGCACGACCGTGTAATGTTGAAGAACATATATGTTGATTTCTTCTTTCATACAAATAAGTGGCTCACGAGGAATGGAAAAAAAATACAATCTCTATTTGATGCCGAATTCCTCATATAGCACTTCTTATAATCCTAGAGGGGGAATCCTTGTAGGAATGACATAATGCTAATCCATGGAACAAGGCCAAGGAAGCATCATTTTTTGATTGAGGAATAGGAAATAAGACAAATGCATTTAGAGTTATAATTTTTTCCAATATAGATCTAAGAACTCCCAACATAAAAAAATGACTTGTGGCTGATGGTTTAGGCAGATATTGGTGGAAAAACAGCTTTCTTCTATATTTTTCAAGAGAGTTATTATATGATTTATTTTCGAGAAAGAGAGTTAGTATATGATTTATTCGAAGCTGCCACGGTTATGAAAATGAAACATAATTAATTTCGTATTAAAAGAGTAACTGCTGATTTACCTAATGGCTCGATAGATAGATGTTTGAATTCCTACGATAATTTTTTAAGAGGCGTTGCGGAATATGGAAAACTTATCACACCAAATCATATTATTTTAGAACTAGTTCAAGGAATAGGTTGGTGCAAATGAAGCAATAAATTAAAGGATTTAGAAAATAGGCATTTTAATCAAAGAAGGTATGGAAAGTGGCGTGTTATATAACTGAATATTGAGGTATCATATTTGCTTTATGTTATATTGTTTCTTATTTAAACTTGTTAGGTCTTTTATTATTTGTAACATTTCATGGGGGTTGGAAAATTTCTATTTCGTACCTTAGGATAATCCAGAATTGCTATGATAGAAGGTAATAATACATTATCTTTGATTAGGTTCCGTCTTTGTCAGGTTGTTACTTCACACTATCCAATCGTTAAGGAGTGTTATTAGATACCAACCTTGATTAGTAATTAATTGGATTAATTATTACCGACTTAGTGATGAACTTATGTCGTCACACACTTACGAGTGTAATACTTCCTGTTTATTATTATTTAATTTATTATGAGATAATTTATTAAATTATTTAGATGGCATATTATCAAAAAATACAATTAATATTGAAAACTCTCTTGTATGAAATAAATAAAAAATAAAAAAAGTTTAGTTTTATTCACTTTTATGAAAAAAAGAAGGAAAAAGGAAAAGAATAAACAGGACAAAAATTTGTTACTGTACATTTTGTCAATAGGGCTCGCACCTTTTCAATTTCTTAATCAAAACACTTGTTTTTTTTTATTTCTTTGGTTTTGCATGTTAAAAACAAAAATGAGAAGAAAATAAGTTCGGTTTTTTTAAACCTCTCCTTTTGTTGGAAATAAGAGAGAAAGAGAGAAAAAATTTGTTTCACCATTCTTCAAGAAAAGGTTCTTCAAATTTCTCAATAGCCATATCAAGTGTTGAAAGCGGGACGTATTTTCCCGTGTGGAGCATACAGAGAAATCGTATTTTTGAAGTTTACTACCGTTCAATCTTGATCAATCCCATGTTTTTGTTTTTACTTGTTTTTATTATTAATATGAATTTAAATGCAATAGATCAATTTAGGATTATGACCTTGTTTCCGTTGCATATGCAATCCTTCATTCTATGTTGTCTTTACTAGGAACTCTCTTCCTTAGTTAACAATATTTGTAGTTTTACCAATATCTATGGGTTCTTTAAAATTTTTCCCCTCATTCAAGAAATAAGGTAATTAGGTGGAGTACTATATATATTTCTATATTATAAGTTCTTTTAAAGACCTACAGATTTTCTTATTATTTCAAATTGGACAATCCATTAATTCAATTAACAGACGATCATATAAAAATTTAAATATTTTTAGTGGAGATTGGAAATAGATGGACTTTCTGTACAACCTGTTTTATTATTAGGATTTGTCACCACTTTACTTACTTTAGCGTCTTTGTTTGTTACTTGGGATTTTCGATTATCCTCTTTTTTAATGTTAGCAATGTATTGTGGTCAAATAGCAATGAAAATGAATTATGTAAACAAAAATTTTCGCAACATTCCTTGCCATTTTACTGAAGCAAAGCAAAACAAATAATAGTAGACAATGGACAACAAATTTCCTAACTAATAGTAAAAGATATGAACAATCATTTCAACAAACACAACCTAAGAATTGGAAAGTCATAATACTCTATGAACAAGTTATTATTTGCATATTTAGCCAAAATCAACAAGTACTTCAATTAAAAGAACCATCAAACAAGTGTGATAGATACTCACTCAACTCTTCATCCTCTCAAGCATTTAAAGGTAGGATATATATTCACTCATCGTTCATTTCACATAAGGCATCTACCATAAGCTTGCTTACCAATCCAATCTGCACCACTCATATCAAACACAAGCATCAATCCGAAGGTCATTTTTTAGGTTGTAATGGAGCCGAGAAAAGGGTAGGAAAAAGGAAAATGTAGGTTAAAACCACCACACAAATTGAACATTTAAACATAGAAAAAAGAATGACCATAAAACACTCATTTCTTTCCTCTCACTTAACAAATTGAACACTTCTTCTCTCCCCTCTTCTTTTCATTTTTTGCTCATCTTCTCTTCCCTCCTTTTCTTTTTTTTTTCTTTTTCTATTCTTATTTTCAGTATATTTGTCATTTTTTGTATTTATGATTATAAAACAAGGAAATCAAGAGAAGAGAAATACAAAGGAGAAGTGAAAACCTCCACAACCATACCCATCCGTAATACTATAGCTAACTATACGTTATGATTCCCCACACTTAATCCGTAAACCCAATTATACTCTTGCAAATGCTCAACTTACTTTATGGTAGGTATAACGAATACGATAAATCATCAAGGTCGAGGCTGATATTTGGGTTTAAAGAAAGAAAAGGTGTCATATTAAGCACAAAGGGGATTTACTAGAGGTAAGATCATGGTGGCCTTTTAAGCAAAAGAGCTAAATCCTAATTGCTTTCATCATTTCAATATTTGCATAAGATTTTGAGATCTGAACTAGTATCTGCAAGCAAGTTCTGGAGTTCCTTAATCATAAAAGAACACTCTCGACAAAAAATTACACAATTTGGTGTTTAATATTTCAAAAAGGCTCAAAATCTTACCAAATGAAAGGTGTCATTCATCTATCACAACAGGCCAATGTCCTTTTAACTGAAATCCAAGTCAATTAGTCTAGGCATGTAAGTATACTCATTCACTCATATTTTGCATTTCTAATCTAGATTGAGTTAATTTAATAATCATGCATATCTAACTACTAAAGGGAAAACAAACACACAAGACACAAATAATCATTTTTTTCTTTGCTTCTAAACTATTACTCACACTGCCCGTGATGTGATTAGAAAATGAAAGCGTGATCTAAGGCGTAAAAGAACGAAAGGAAGGACAAAGATGAAAAGGAAAAGAAATTAAAACAACAACCAATAAAGGGGGAAAGGTTATAAACATGATACTAAGATAATGGTGGAGGCTGTCTGAAGCGAGCATTCAAATTAGCTATGAAGGTTCGAATCTTCGCCATGCTAGCTTCAATATTTTGGAGCCTGTCATTTGTTCGCTGTTCAAATGCTATCAATTAATTTTTCAGTGATTAATACTCCACGGAAGCATATGAAGATGTCTGTTGCATATGTTGGGGTTGGGGTTGGGGTTGGGGAGGTGGAGCATCATCTTCTTTTGAAGTTTCCATTTCTACAACTTGAGTTCGCTTGCTGCTCGAACCTTCGGTCGTCTTATCATGGATAAGAACATAGTAATCGCCTTGCCGCCGTATAACCTTCATCCAGACCAAAGATTTCAAGTCCAAAGTCGAGTTTCTCGAAACTAGCTGCATTGGTATGCATGTTCTCTCAGTTAGCAAGCCGAGATGTTCTACAATTTGGGTCACAAATGCCTCCATAACTATTTTTCCTCCACTAGATTGAGCCACTTTATGTAAATGTTGACTCAACTAACTACCCGCATTAAAGGGCTTCACATGTACCATGCACCACAAAACAAATAAGTCACCTTTAGAAACTGCCCCATTGCTATCTCCTCTACCGAATAGTGTAAAACTTATAAACCGATGGAGATAACGAAGCGTAGGGTCCACGATAGCAGATGCTTTAGACCGACTAGCAGCAAACACTTTATTAGAATTGGTGAGTTGTGACCAAAACTCAGTAGGCACAAATTCGTCAAGATATTCATAGAAAGTAGTATTTGGAAAACCAAAAATATCATTAACTACTATTGAATGTATTTGATAATATGCATTCATTAATCAAAATTTAAGACTTAACCCAATTTCCTATACTAATTCGAAAGTGATTAGAAATTCTAATGTCAATTCTACATATGAATTTTTTCAATTCAGAAAAATTTTCCCAACCTACATTTCGGAGTAATTCGTGCACTCGATCAAATATTCCTAATTCAATAAGTGCTTGAGAATCTATAATTTTATTTGAAATAATTTTACGATTCTTAAGAATAGTTTACCTTTGTTGATGCTCTCTACTTTAAAAAATGAGGCATGGAATACCTAAAGTGTGTTCTTGTGGCGAAAAAGAGGGAACTCTAGATTGTTTCATTCTTGGAGGCATAGCTGGTTGTATAGGTAGAGGCCGCTTTTGTGCTCCTAGTAACTTGGTTTGGTGGATGCAGCGATAAAGTTTCGTGATGGCACTTGTGCGGTAACGACGAAGAGGTTATTATAGGAGGGAGGTTGTGTGCGTTAGCTTGAGTTAGAAAGTAGTATTTGTGTGCATTTGGATGAGTTAGAGGGTGGCATTTATAGGGGGAGGTGGAGTGCACGGGCATCAGTCACACCTGACTGGCACCAGTGCACGGGCGTGCACTACCTGTGAAGTGCACACCCGTGCACTCCTCTCAGGTGTGACTAGTGCCAGTTACATCGGACTGGCACCAGTGCACAGACCAACACTGTGCTAGTCACAGGACGGGCTAGCACTGTGTGCCAATCACACATGCCTGTGACTGGTTCCATTATTGTGGTTTCATTTCTAAGTTGTAATATGTTGCCTTTTGATTTTGATTTATAACATTGGAAGCTATATACGTTGTTAGTAAGGAGAGATGCATTACAGGGGGGCTTTAATTAGTGATAAGAGAGCTATCGAGGAACAAGAGGAATAATCATAAACGTGAATTGCCTATATAGACGGATCATCATTAGAGGAATTATAAGCTAAAACTATTCTGCTACTAAAAGAAATCGTCACTAAAAATAATTACCTACGACTACGGTTTAGTAGGTAAAATCTTTTATCTACGAAACATATACGTTGCAAAATCCTATGTACGACGTTCTTCCTTCTCCTTGATTATATGTTTTTCTGACAAAATTATTGTGTATCCAAAACTCTTTTAAACCAATTTCAAGAAAATGTCGCGGATATTGTTTTGCTACTGGCACTTCAACAGAAACTACATTTGGTTACCAAAAAATTTGTCACCAAAACTCCCCAAATCGTCACTAATAATAATTAGCGACGATTTATATTCATCACAAAAAAAGTCGCCAAATTTTCGTAGCTAAAAACTATAGGCAATGTTTTTTTGCTAATTATCACTAATAATTTTCTCCTACACTTTATTTTTGTAGCGAAAAACTATTAGCAATGATAAATCGTCACCAAAACATTTTGGCTACGCTTGGATTTCATAGCTAAAAATTATTAACTACATTTTCGGAAGCGTAGCCAAAAGTTTTTAGCTACGTTTCAAAAAACGTTGCCAAAAGTTTTTAATTATGTTTCCAAAAACGTAACCAAAGGTTTTTAGCTACATTTATGAAAAAATAGTCAAAAAGTTTTACCTATATTTTTTAAAACGTAGCCAAATGTTTTTTGCTACGTTTTATGAAATGTAGTCAAATTTTAATATACATTTTAACAAAATATTATATCATTTTAATTATAATTATTTGTAACATTTTTAATCCATATTATTATATATAGTATTTGCTTTATTGTTAATATATTATACAAAAAATAATTGATAATTTAAAACATTGTATATAAAAAGCAAAATATCATTAAATTATACCAATAAAAAGAATATTCTTGATATACAAGATTTTAATTACAATCTTAACAATTCTTATCGACAAAATTTACAGAACATGATCATAACAACCTAGACAAACAGTTAGCATAGACATATGCGATCTATCCCTAAGATATATACGATCTATCCCTAAGATAATAACAAAAACATGAATTTAGAAATATCAAATAATACAATTTTAAAGATCCACAAATTGTAGTACAAGTAATTACTAACTAATTCAAAAAAATTTTATGTTCAACTATCAGCATAACTTATTCATCGAACCATGATTTGGCATAAAGTAGCAATTAGAAGTCCTTTTGCGGAAACTAAGAATGCTGATACTAAAAGGGAAGATACATTCTACATGGCAAGTTATGCTCTCAGTACTAGGCAGAAAGTATCCTTGTATGCATCAATTCTTTGACAAAAAGAAAAGTAACTACCCGACCTTAGGAAAACCAAAAGGCTTCCAGGTAAGTAAGAACTCTTTATCTCCCCTTGAACTAAAAGAGGTGACTTCGAAAGTGAAAAGGATTGGACCAAGGACTTATTCGTTAGAGTGTCTTTTTTAATATAAGATTCGAATGTCTTTATGGAACTGAAATAGGAGTTTAAGCGCTTGCTCCCTCTTTGTTCCCCAACACTCAATCCCTGACTTAACAACAAATAAAGAAGAAATGAAAACTTCTTGGTTCAATAGTAATGATACTAGTGACACAAAGCAACAAATGGGCAATAGTCACTTGGGAAGATTCTATATTGAGCAATTCATAATCTACGCACAAGCTAAAGCTCATAATCTTCACTTGCTTAGACTCCTAGTTCTATGACAAACAAATTGCAGTTATGGGGATTAAACGAGCATTAATGGAGAAGATCAACGAAAAATAAATAACCGAATTTATGTAAACTGTCGAACCATCCAAAACTTGCAGAACTGCCATTAGATTAAACCCTGTAATATCTTGCATAAACAGGAAAGAAGGAAATTCAAGAGAACAAATTCAATAAAAAAGGCAGTCGAAAGAAGGAACCGTTTTCAACATTTACAATCAAATTCACCAAATAAGTAACAATCCAAATTAGCAAATAAGAAAAGTAATATAAAGTCCCAATTTAAGACTGCCGCTTATAGAATGAAGGGACTTACCCAAAAGACAAGACTGGAAAGTTACATTTGATCCTGCTGTAACCTATAATTGCTAGGACAATGAAGTAAGAGTGCAAAGCTCAGGGGCAAAAGTCAATACAACGACCAGAAAAGAATAATAAACCTTTAAGAAGCGGCCCCTTCTGTTTTCACCGATGTCAAAGTAGAAAACATGTGGATTGTAAAACGAAAACAAAAAATGGAATCGATGTAAAAAAAGTATAAAATCATAATTGACATAGTAATTGAAGAGATCCAAGAACTAAGAAATGTCAGAGAAAGGAATGATGATAGTGGGCTTAGTAGTGGAAGTTTTCTCAGAGATCTTCAAGTAACGCCCACGAGTATATTGGTAACAAATTTCCTACATTGCATAAACTTTTTCGTTTTCTTTTCGATTCGTTTTCAATTCCCTCCCATTAACTTTCTAGTTTTCGTTTCCTGCTTAAATTATTTGGAGACAATTTTCAAAATTGTCGCCATAGAGTTTTGGTGACGATTTTTAAAAAATTGTTACCAAAGTATAGAATTTGCATTTTCAGTGGAACCAGATAATGGTTCACATTTGGTGACGATTTTAGAAAATAGTCACTAAATGTGGATCCTTTGGTGACAATTTTTCAAATCGTCGCTAAAGGATTACTTTTAGTGATGATTTTCAAAATCGTCATCAAATGCGTACCAAATTTGTGTGGAACCATTGGTGAAAATTTTCTAAAATCATCACCAAAAGTTTTTTGAGTGACGATTTTCGAAAATTGTCACCAAATGTGAACCCTTTAGTGACTATTTTCAAAAATCATCACCAATAGTTCAACATTAATTTTGTACACACTTGGTGACAATCTTGAAAATCGTCACTAAACGTAATCCTTTCGCGACGATTACGGTTCAACACTAATTTCGTACACACTTGGCGATAATTTTGAAAATCGTCACTAAAAGTAATCCTTTAGCGATGATTTAGAAAATCGTCACCAAAGGATCCACATTTAGTGATTGTTTTCTAAAATCGTCACCAAATGTGAACCCTTTGATGACGATCTTGAAAAATGGTCACCAAATGTGTACCAAATTAGTGTGGAACTTTTAGTGACGATTTTATAAAATCGTCACTAAATGTGAACCCTTTGGTGATGATTTTCAAAAATGGTCACCAAATGTGTACCAAATTATTGTGGAATTTGGTGACGATTTTAAAAAACAGTTACCAAATATGTACCAAATTAGTGTGGAACCTTTGGCGACGATTTTATAAAATCGTCACCAAATGTGAACCCTTTGGTAACGATTTTCAGAAATGGTCACAAAATGTGTACCAAATTACTGTGGAACCTTTGGTGACAATTTTCTAAAATCGTCACCAAAAGTATTTTTACTGACAATTTTTGAAAATTGTCACCAAATGTCAACCTCTTAATGACGATTTTCGAAAATTGTCACCAAAGATTCCACACTAATTTGGTACACATTTGGTGACGATTTTGAAAATCGTCACTAAAAGTAGCCTTTAGCGACGATTTAGGAAATGGTCACCAAAGGATCCACATTTAGTGACTATTTTTTAAAATCGTCACCAAATGTGACTCATTTTGTGATGATTT
>JANQAP020000132.1:2172852-2191837 GCA_026874005.2 Erythroxylum coriaceum
CTTATAAGTCATTTTACACATAAACAGTCAATACTAAACAGCTAATTTTACCAAACATCTCTAACAAACAGCTAATACAATCCGCTGGTCAAATCAGCTGATAGAATCAGCTATCAGCTAACAGCTAATACAATTAGCTGATTGCCAAACGGGGCCATTATCCCACTTTAAGATTAAAGTGCGTGTTCAACTAAGTTTAGATTGAGTACCCCCAAAATTTTTATGTTAATTAAAGGACTAAAATAAAAATTAATAATGGAAAAATTGAAATAAGTGGTGTAAATTAAACGATAAAAATATTTTTATATCTAAATTTAAAATTTTAGCTAGAATGAGTTACTTTGGAGCATAAAGAGAAAAACACAATAACGTGAAATGTTCTGTACTAGAAAGTAATGTTGGATTCACAGATTAACAAGCCAGCAGGAGCTAAGCAAAACAAAACAAGCCAATTGATGTGCTTTTGTTTTTCTTGTTACAAGGAAGACCTAACATTATTTTTTTAGCATCAGCTATATATCAGGCTGATGGGATAAGGATAGGATGCAATGAAAGTGACTCTCCACCTCTAAAGTGATAAAACAAACTATAACACAATCGTTGAGGCATCAAATCGCAGGGAAAGTTGAGGGATAAACCTATACTGCTTTCCCAATTTAAGAGCAACCGCTAACAACTCTGATGGTCGCCAAATCTAATCTTTTTTATTGCTTTTTGGAAAGCCAAGTGACCCTTTTATGTGAAAGGACACCCACATGGCCACCGGTCAAGTTTTCTTTTGTCACGCTTTGAGAATGGATTGACATTTCTATGGAAAATTTCAACCATGTAGTAACAGAAAAAAGTTCCAGGATCACAATACTTAATGCTCCATCATATCAAAGAACAGTATTTACGTTGTTGGAATTTTCTTCCTGTATTCTGCTCTGGAGGGATCTAAGGACCTTCTTTAAGTCGGGGACGCTACACTTGTTTTGTAGGCCTCAAGATCGGGCATTAAAACATTAGATCGAGGCCTCAAGCCTGCAGTGCAGCTGGACTTTTGTACCTTTGTTTCCTTTTTGCAATTTTCTACTCTTTTGGGCAAGTCACAAAGAATGGAGGTGTGATCTGGGTTGAAACATGTGGAAATATGCTCGATTTTATGAAATGTTTATGCTTTTTCTATTTTTTTTTTGAGAATTTTCGCCCCTATATTTGTTGATCTTGAACTTCTGTTAGCCTTTTTGGATCCTTCAAGTTTTATTTCACATGCAAGATAGGATCAGATTAAATATTTATAATGTCAGGGGATGAATTTTATCTTCTAAAATACACAGGGAGAAGAAAAGAAACTGTGAATTATAGAAACGTAGAAATGCTAATTCTTAAAAAAAAAAAAAAACAAGAATTTTAATAAAGTTAAAATTGTTCCATAATTTGGAATCTGACAAAATTAAATGAAGAAACTTTTGTTGCGGCTACAGGCCAAACCAAAGAAAAATCCTGCATTGTGGAGCAAACGAAAAGAGTTGAGGAATTAAAAATGGAGGAGTTGGACTTGGATGGGAAAGGAAGATGTGGTTTTGGTTGAAGGCAAGCAGCGGTTAGCTTTGGGCTTTTGGAGTGTTATGCTGCTGTGCTGGGTATGTTAGATTGGGGCTTAGGCCCAAAGGTAGTAGCTTTCTCGGTGATATCCATTTGCTTTTGTCTACTTATTTATTTATTTATTATTATTAATTAATAAATTTTTTTGTATTTAATAAATAAATAATTAAAATTTTTTAATGATTCAATAAATTATTAATTTTTTAAATAATTTTGTATGAATTTTCTTATAAGAATAAAATTAAAAAAACATAACAAACTTATTTTAAGACACAAAATCATTGAAATAAAATAAAATAATTATTAAATAAATTAAATAAAGTAATGCACAACGTTGATAATAGTATCTTAATAAGAATTAATCAAAATGATGTATTGTTTAAATAAATAAATAAATCTTAAATTTTAAAATAAAGAGTTTCAGTTGAGATGAAACACAAAGAAAAAAAAGTAAAAAAGAAGTTATGATTATACACAACTGTTTATTTGTTATTTATGATATTTGATTCCAGGTTATACCCACACTTATTTAAAATCGATTTAACATTTGTCAATGCTTATCTCATCCACTGCTAATAATCAAACAAGTAAAAAACTAAGAAATGTAAGTTACAACCCCATTCTCACATCTTTATTCCTAGTTACCATAAAGGTATGTTTGTTTTCATTTATATTTTTAGTTCTGTTTTAGTTTTCAAATTTAGTAAACATGTTTGTTTGAGTTTTGAGTTTTAGTTTTTAGTTTTGGTTTTTTCCTTTTTTCAAAATTTATGAAAACAACAAAAAATAGTTTTTGTTTTTTATTTATAATCTGATTTACTATCAACTAAATATATATTATTAAATTATTAAATATATTAATTATCAATAAAATTATAAAAAATTTAATTTAATACTATATATTTAATTAATAATGAAATTTATGAATAATTTTTATTTTGTTTAATGTTTGAAATTAAATTAAATTAAATTAAATTAATAATTATTAATAAATATAATTAAAATTTAAATCAAGAGGCATTTTGGATTAAATAGATTCAAGAATATCATCTAAAAAACATCAATTTCTAGCAGGCTACTTGCTCAAGGGAGTTCTCCTGGGCCTTTAATCAGGTATTGGAACTGAGAGACACTATCTATCCTTATATTAAGCATAGCATTGGCAAAGGTAAAAAAACTTGGTTTTGGTTGGCTTCCTTCTAGCCCACTTATCTGCAACAAGGCGATATTACATCTAAGGAATAGAATTCTGTTGACTCTTAAACCACCTTGATCAGAAATGGTTATTGGAGTGGGAATTTCAGAGGATTTGATTCTCTTTTACATCTTTTTCCTTAACTAAATGATGGTGAGAATGATGATTTTATCACTTGGACTCTTCACCTAAGTGGTAAGTTCTCTAATAAGTCCTACCAATTGCTCTTTACGCAATACTCAACTGATGTCCCTTGGTATAATCTTCTCTAGAAACACTCTTTGAATCTAAAAGCCTCTATGATCACATGGTTAGCGATAAAAAACAGAATCAAAACCTTGAGCCAATGGCAAGAAAATAGAGATACCAGATGTGTACATTGTAAGATGGAACCATCTTTTCTTCCTTTGTACATTCTCAAAAGCAATATAAAGCAGGATTTTGCAAATGATTCCAAGTAGTAACTATACATATGATTGGGAAAATACTTTGAATTGGATTACTTATAGATCTAAGAAGGGGATGTCAAATGCTATACTTTATCAAGTATCTTTCACTACTACCATCTATACTATCTGGAAGGAGCTAAACATCAGAAGATTATAAAATTGTTAACTGGATTTGAGTGGCAATCTTTGCTAACAATGTGCAACATTTACTCTCTCCTGACATGATATCTAGATGAAAATTTTAACTGGTTAATATGCTGCTTTTGATTTAATCCCTATAATGTAGCTTCTTTTTTTTTATATTCAGCTATAAAGATTGTATATAGGCTAACAACATAGAAATCATTGTAATGTTGTTTTTAACTTTGTTTATAGTAATGAAAAAATTAATTTTAAAAACATTTTCGTTTTAAAATTTTTACTTAATTAGTTTGTAAGCGTGTTGATTTGTTTAACGCCCTCAAATTGTTTGAAGAAATTGTTATGATTTTAATTTCTTTCTTATTAATTATTGTGAAAATAAAAGTAATATAAGAAAAATGAAGAAATAAAAAATACAAAAATTTATATGGTTTGATCAATTATGTCCTACGTTTAAAAATAAGGAGATAGATTTTCTTTTTATTAACATGGGAGATAAAATATAAGAAAAATAGATGACAACAAACTTACAACAACCTTACAAGTCTTAGATATACTTGAACTTTTCTGCAAGCAACGACTTTATCAATATGTCAGTTGTATCCTTCAAAATGTGAATCTTTTTCAATAAGATGTAGTAATTTTTTAATTTTATGAAACCTTACATCATTCACAATAACCTTCACTTATCTGCTTTTCACCTAACTTTTCCTAGTCTTTTAAAAGATAGTTTC
The DNA here is from genome assembly GCA_026874005.2 of Erythroxylum coriaceum. Taxonomy (NCBI): domain Eukaryota; kingdom Viridiplantae; phylum Streptophyta; class Magnoliopsida; order Malpighiales; family Erythroxylaceae; genus Erythroxylum; species Erythroxylum coriaceum. Next base: position 2,176,959 of record JANQAP020000132.1, read on the forward strand.
ATCTTTATCATTGATGGTTAGAGCATAAATGACAAAATCTCACCAACCATATCTCTTTAACTACATGACGGTCCTTCTTGTTATATCTTTGGTTATATCATGATGATGTTTTCCTCTCGATATTGTTTTATCTCCTAAATTAGAATTTTTAGCCCCCGAAGTATTTGATCTAGGTTGTTCTAGTACAATGTTTGAACCATTACTATTTATTGATTACTGTGGCACATCCTTTTCATATGTTTGCCTTAACATATGTCACTCTCCAAACACTATGTCCTAGAAGGTTATCCTAAACTTTTACTAAGCATATGAGACTTATAGAATACCTTTCCATATTTTCATCATTCAATAAGCTCTCCTTATAAAGTTTCATCATTTTTTGTTTGCCAAGATGACTTACCTAGATATGCCATACTGTAATAGTATATTTCTTCCTTGAAGATTGAGACACAATCACCAATCCTATTACCGTCTTTCCCATTAAAACATAAATTTCATGTTGTAATTTTCCTTTTATTAGAGTCAAGGCATCCAATACCATTTTAAGCTGCTCATCATCACTAGAAAACTTATATCCTTATTTATTAAGAGTACCTACAAAAATCAAATTCTTGTAGATTAGGAATATACTAGACATCTAATGTTCTAATAATTTTATCATGCATTTTAATCTGTATTTAATCACTTCCTTTGATACCATGCTCTTCATTATCACTTAATCTGATAGTACCATTCCGTTCTTTAAAAGAACAGAACTAGATCATGTTAAAAATCATATTATAAGCCACCCTAGTGTTTATCATCGATTTACGAAATTAGAATTACTTACTATTAAAACATCACTACCTTTTCAATCCCTTTTAGTAGAACTTTACTGGATAACAATAAAACTTTCTTTTCCATTTGTTCCCTTTTCTCATTTCCATTTTTTAACTATAGACAGTCCTTCTTAAAATGTCTTTTAACTTTATAATTAAAGTATCGAACATCTTTAGGCTTTGATTTAAATCATGACTTACTTATGTTTTCAAAATCCTTTTCTTTGTTCCTTCCTTTACCAACAACTAAACCCAAATATGATACATATTCATATGGTTTAGAGATGTTTTTCTTCAATTCCTTATACTACAGAGCATCCTTTACATCGATGACAGAATTAGTCTCTCGATAATACAATATGGTTTCAATAAAATATCATATTAATTAGGCAAGGAACACAAAAAATTATGGCTTGACACTTATCCTGAATCTCAATTTGAACCCCAACACCATATAAATCTAAGGTGATCAAATTAAAATTATCAATATGATATTTTTCTTTTGTACTTCTTAAAATTATCAAGGTATATAAATGTTGCTTTTAATATATGCCATTTGTAAGTGTTATCTTTTAATGCTTACTTTCAAGTTGTTTCCACAAAAAAGTATAATTTGTTTTATTAACCTACACTCTCACATCTCATCACCCATATTTACTAGCATGCACCCTTAACAGAATCTCTTCCTTCTCTAATACCCTAAATTCTTTGGCAGTTTTTCTTCTCCTTCCAATACTACTACACATCCCTGATAAATAAGAATCACTCTCATCTTCACCTTCCCTAAAGTGAAATCATTTAACTAATTGAACTTGTCAATATAAAACTTATGCAAACATATCTTGACAACAAACTTTAGCTTTGTAAAGACAACTTAGGTTTTAATACTGATTGTTACAATATCTATTGCTGTAAAAACAAAAGTAATATAAGAGAAAATAAGGAAATAAAAACACCAAAATTTACATGGTTCAACCATTTATGTGTCCTACTTTTACGAATAAGGAGATAACATGCTTTTACTATTGTAAGAAATATGATATAAGGATAATAAATGGTAACAACATTACATTATCTCCCAAAGGTTCTCTCAAAAGGTTCTCACCAATCTTCTAATTTCTCAGCTTATAAAATAACTATTTATAGACTAGTGTAATTTGTAAGAAATTTAATTACGGTTAAAATTTATTTTCACAAAAGTTAAAGGTCACTAAAACTCTATTTTTATAGATGTTTACTTATATTGAAAATCTATCTCTCTAAAGGCCCAAGGTCACTGAAATATTATTTTACCAGAATTGAAGGCATATCTCATATAAATTCATTAAGCAAATATTATTTATTGGAATAATATAACAATATGACATCATGTTATAATAATAAATTAAAGTTCAAGGATTTGTCATGAACCTTTTGCAAGACGTGTCTACTAGAGGTTGAGTGAAACAAGATTACTTACAGGATTGTATTTTTCTTATGCACTACTTTGCAAGCTTAAGATTATAATGACTAATTAGTATATACATTCTCTTCTAATATAAAATAGATATTATACGAATGACCATAATCATATAAGGAATATAAATGTATTTCCAAATATAATTAAATTTTCTTTGCAAGTGTTTAAAGATGTTGCATGCTATAAAATCATATTTTGGGCTTCCATCATCTTTGAGGTTATTTGCGTGAGAAAAATTGGTTGCTTAGGAATTTTTTTGCCAAATGTGTTACAGGTTTATGGTTTCAAACAACTCACCTTATCTATTTATGCTACTCTTAAAACAATTGATATTGGAAAAGTAATTCAAGTTTGGGTACTTAAATGCCACGTGAAAATGTCCTTGTTAGGAATTTCAATAATTTATAAATTTGCAAAGTGTCGATATATTTCTAAAGTTATTTTTTAGTGAACACTAAATTCATTTTTAATTCAAATTATTAAACTCATATTAAGTAATTGATATTCGTAGACTATATAATGTTTTAGTGGGTAGTTTAGTATGTGTTTATTAGTTAAATTGAATTATTAATGCATGTTTAGGTTAAGTCTCAGTTATTTACTTAGATATTTGTGTTTTAAGTTTTTTGACGGTAGAGAACACTTTTAAGCTTTAGTTTTATATTTTTGAGGGGCCTTAATGTGTTTACTAATATTTCAGGGAAAATATAGAAGAACGGAGGAGATTTTGAGAAAACTCGAAGGAGCAACCAGGCCCACAATCATGGCCCAGAAGCCACTATTATGATAGAAGCATCAGGGAGGAGCCATGATCTTGCAAAAGGTTCATTTAGGGGCCACAATCGTGGCATGACAGAGCATGCAGGTAGCCTTCTCGACTTAAGTTTGGGAGGAACTTTTCAGACCTTTCGGACTCAAAAAAAGCCTTAGGGTTGCCCAAATTAAAAAAAAACTATAAAATGGTTAATGAAGAAAACCTAAGACAGTCGCTAATATTCCATTTTGGGAAACACTCCAAGAAGAGAGAAGAAGAAGAAAGAGAAAGAGAAAGAGGAAGAGAGGAGAAAGAAGCAGGTCTTCGTGGTTATTACTTTCTTGAGGCGTCCTGATCCCCATTCCATATGTGTTTCTTTCATCTTTGTTTTCATTATCTTGAATGTTAAGATGAATATAAATATGTTTATAGATTTGGGTTTGATTAAGATGTTCTAACTTTCTGTCGGGATTTTACCTTGAGCTATTTTTGTGTTATTTCAATTGGGTGTTGTAATTGATTGTCATATCTTCATGCTTTGGTAACAAATCAAGAGAGTAAGTCAAATGCAAAATAATTGGGTCAGGTTAATGAGAGTTAAGGGATCTAATAGACCATGTAATCAATCTAGTCGGTTATTATGTGGAGAGAGATTCTGTTTAAGACCCAATTGTTTATTAGAGAGCTTAAGAACTAATTAGTTTTAGAGCTCTTAGTAATTGAGAGATTACCTGCTTAGTACTTAACCTAACTAGAGATTATTAATTAGGGCATGTGATTATAACTCGAGAGAGAGTAATCCTCCCTACGATAGTCTAGAACTGCACCCCATTAATACATAAATGGCTGGGTTAGCATTAGTGATAGGAAGAATCTCCTCTCTCATAATTTGGTAATTTCTTTTGGTTGATTTACATTATGACTTTTATGTTGCTTAATTTCAATTTATTTTGTGTTACATTTACAAATTAAATTTCTGTCTTATTCCCACATGTTTACTTTTCTTCGTAATTTTTATTTTCATCTTATTAATTTTCTTAGCCTTAGATAACTTAGGATTAGATTGGTTCACACCTCCTTGTGGGATCGACCCTTCACATACTACATTTCATGACTCATGCACTTGCGGTATTTAAGGACTATACATTGTAAAGCTTGCAAAACGATCAATAAGTTTTTGGTGCCGTTGTCAGGGAAGTGTAGTATTATTCTAATTCTTTTAATCTAAGGATTAGGAAGAAAAAGAGCGAGAGAAGGAAGTTTGGGTGTAGAGTAGAAGACACATCAATTTGGACATCACTAGGCAACTATGAGGAGTCCAAAAGGTTAAATGATGGAGGAAATGCATTATAGGAATCGAAGGACCCTTGCAGACTTCAATGAGGAACAATTTGGTTGGGAAAGTCACCATTCTTATTAGAACACGTATAATCCAAGGTGGCAGAACCACTAAGATTTTTATTGGTTCAATAATATAAGGACTCACTTGGGACATCAAGGCCTATTCTGATTTCAGCAAGATGAGTTCAGTTTATGGGATTCTAAATTGGACAAGATCATGGATAAGCTCATGAACATGGAAGAGGCCCAGAAGAGACTGGAAGAGAAGCTTGAGCAAGTAACGAAAGATCATGCCTCTTCTATTCATAACCTAGAGGTTCAAATGGGCCAGCTTTCTAGGGAGTTTTGTAAGAGAAGTGTGAAAAACTATCTATGCAATATGAAAGTAAATTCAATAGAGCAATGTAAGACTATCACACTTAGGAGTGGGAAAGAGCTAGGAGAATCAATGGATAGATCAGTTGAAATCCACCTTTTAGAAGACCAAGAGAAGCATAAAAAGGATAAAGAAAAGAATGAGGATCCTTCATATGTTCCCCTTCACCCTCATTTAAGAGAATTGATATGTTCGAATCTTTTAAGAAGTAAGAAGAAGAAGAACATATGACAATGGACATAGAGCTTGAAGCAGATAAGAAAATCTTTGTTTATGAAGAGGAAGTTGAAGAGGAGATGAGAGTGACTGAGGAAAAGCAGGAATAGATCACCCTCTCACAAAACAAACTATTGGATTCATTAAAAGATTCAAAGAATTTTGTTATTCCCTATTTTATGGACAGTTTGTTGGTGGAAAGGACATTACTGAATTTAACTGGTTTTCTCAACTTCATCAATATTGTCCTTCTGATCATCTTGTAATTTATAGCTTATTTACAAGCTACGAAGCTAAATTTGGAAAATACCGGTGGAAGTAAGCCACTCATAATTGATCCTAGCTGAGTTTCTAAGGATGCACGATTAAGCTAATGACCATAAATTAGCACATTTAGTAGTTAGATTTAAATTATGTGTAGTTATATTTGTTTTAAATTCGGACAAATAAGTTTTCATGATTTGGAATGGTTAAGGATTACTAACTCTCTTTCTCTCTTTGAATCAAGTACAAGATAGGAAAGTAGGCTCAAAGCATTCAACTTCCATCTCCGACACCATTTCAACCTTAATCACCTTGATTGTTTTGTGTTCTAACCCTTTCTATTTTCAATTATATCCTTATGTTGTTCTTTTGTTTCATGCTATATTATGTTATGTTTATTCCCACCTTATATGTTTTTGGTTGTTCTTCTTACATCGAGGACAATGTGTTGTTTAAGTGTAGGGAGGACCACATTGTGCGCATGTCTGCATTTATTTTGAATGTGAATTTTGCATATCGTATGTTAGTTTGTTTAGGATACATGATGTGATTCGTGTGAATGTGTCAATGGCTAGGACTTAACGAAATCGGTTTAGCTTTGAACATAGTCTTTTAGGTTGGGAAGATTTATTAGCTTGAAATTAATGACTTAGGTTACTTTGGCTAACTATGTAGGTTAATTAGGATACGATGTTAGTTTATTCACCCTAGGAATTTGTCACATTCATTTATAATTTTAGGCCAATCGAATAAGCAGAGTCATTAGTACCTTTTCATAAGAATTTTTAGCTAAAGAAATGAGGTAGTTAAAAAAATGTAAATCATAAGTAAATAACTATTTTGCTGACCTTCGGGTCATGAATAGAGCTAGTAGCCAGTTGAGAATATGATGTAGCTAAGTAACCGGATCGACACGCATCACAAATATGTGTCTTTGCGTCAAAAAACTATAATGACATTCCAACCAAGTCATTTAATAAAAACATGACCTAGTTTAGTAACCGGATCGACATTCATCACAAATGTTTGCCTTCGCGTAAAAGGCTAGGTTCATATCAACCAAAATTAGCAAAAATAGTGATCTTGGTGAATAGCTTGAATTTTCATGAAAACATACTTAAGGATAGTTACATTTTTGATTGACCGAATAATTATCAATATATGTGTGCAAGTGATAGGGGTGAATAAAGTTAACTTTAGGGTCTCGGTTAGTTGTATATTTAGTCCAAGGTACTCAGATGCAGGTTTCGCAAGTTAATAATTTGGACCAACTTGAGAGATTATATTTGAAGTTAAATTAGTTTCAGGAAGTTGAATGCCATTGCCTCGTTACTGCATTACCTGTTTTGTGTTTGATATGTTGTGTGTTTTGGTTATTTTGTTTTTGCTTGATCAGGTTAAGTTTTAATCTTATAAACCCTCAATATTCTGCAAGCACACGGTTTGTAGCATAGTATTAAAGGTGTCGATCCCATGAGGAAGGAGAGTAATCTAATCCTAAAATCTAAGACTACAAACTATAAAACTGAAAATAAAAGATTCAATAGAAAGTAATTACAAGAATTGAGTTCAACCAATCAAATCAGAAATTAAATAGAAAAGTATTAACAAGTAAGCAATATGCAATCACAATAGAAATCAACCTAAGGAATTTACTAATTTATGAGAAAAGGGATTTTATTTATCATTAATACTAACCTAGGTAATTATGTGTCAATGAAGTGTCGGTTCTAGACTATCTTAGGGCTGATTACTCTTTTTCAAGTTATAACCATTAAACCCTAAATTATAAACCCTAATCAGATTATGGAATTTACAATCTCTTAATTTACAAATTATCCAAAAACTTAATTACATCTGAAGCACTCTAATAAACTATTGGAACATCAAACGAGATCTCTCTCTTCACAATTACCAATATGATTTGAAACAGTTTCTATTAAATCACCTAACACTCATTAAATTGATTTAATCATTTTTTATTTAGTTCACCCTCTCAGTTTATTACTGAATTATGCAAGAATGCAATCAAATCACGACATTCATCCAATAAACACAATCGACTAAAATATCGTTAAATCAAAATAAAATTCCGAAGGAGAGTTTAGAACATTATTAATATTCTAAATCCTATCATCATATTATCCATCTCAATTCTATACATAAATAAAATCGAAACAAAAAGGAAATAATGACTTAGAATAGATGACAGAAGGTAATAACATCGGGAAACCTTCTAATCTGGGAAGCACGACGAGTTAACTTCGTCTTCCTTTTCTTCCTCTTCCTTCTTATTCTTTCTCTCTCTCAGTATTCTCTCTTTAGGGTTTTAAGTGTGGCTGATGCAAAAAGCTCATTTGTGCTTCTCTTAATGTTCTTTAAATAGTCTTTTATGTTTTGGGTAACTCTAGGGTCTTTCCAGGGTTCGAAAGGAAAAGTCCCTCAAAATGTGAAGTTTGTAAGCGACTGAGCGTCTGCCCGATGCAGGCCACGATTATGGCCCACATCTAAGCCTTTTGTCAAGATTGTGGCCTGTGGGTCGTTGTTTCAGCTCGAATGTCTTTCAAAACTCCTCCATTCTTTGATACTGACCCTGAAACACTGTCAAAAATATCAAGGTACCTCAAAAACATAATATTTAAGCTCAAAAGCTTGTACTAACCTATAAAACACTTAAAACACAAATAATTAACAAACTAACACAATTCTAACCTAAGCACATACTAAATGATCAACTTAACGGCTAATCACATATCAAACTATGCCCTAAAACATGATGCATTTTACACTTATCAAGAACTTTTAGCTAAAGAAATGAGGTAGTTGAAAAAAGTGAAAATCATAAGCAAATAACTATTCCACTGACCTTTGGGTTATGAAAGAGCTAGTAACTAGTTGAGAATGTGATATAGCGGAGTAACCGGATTGACACGCATCACAAATGTGTGCTTTCATGTCAAAAGACTATGATGACATTCCAACTAAGCCATTTAATAAAAACATGACCTAGTTGAGTAATCGGATCGACTTTCATCACAAATTTTTGCCTTCGTGTAAAAGGCTAGGTTAATATCAACCAAACTTAACAAAAATAGTGTTTTGTCAAATAAAATCTACTGATCTTAGTGAATAACTTAAATTTTCATGAAAACATACTTAGGGATTTTTACATTTTTGATTGAACAAATAATTATCAATGTGTGTGTGCAAGTGATAGGGGTGAATAAATTTAACATTAAGGTCTGGTAGTTGTATATTTAGTCCAATGTACTTAGCTATAGGTTTCGCAAGTTAATAAGTTAGAACAATTTGAGAGATTGTGTTTGAAATTAACTTAATTTCGAGAAGTTGAATACCATTGCCTCATTACTGCATTGTCTGCTATGTGTTTGATATGTTGTGTGTTTTGCTTTTTCTTCTTGAGGACAAGAAAACGTTTAAGTATGTGGATGATGATATTCGTAGACTATATAATGTTTTAGCGGGTAGTTTAGTACATGTTTAGTAGTTGAATTGAATTATTAACGTATTTTTAGGTTAGATTTTTGTTATTTAGTTAGATATTTATGTTTCGAATGTTTTGAGGATTAGAGAACACTTTGAGCTTCAATTTTATGTTTTTGAGGTGCCTTGATGTGTTTGCTAGTGTTTTAGGAAAAATATAGAAGAACGGAGGAGACTTGGAGAAAATCTGAAGTAGCAACTAGGCCCATGATCGTGGCCTAAAAGCTACGATCGTGACAGAAGCATCAGGGAGGAGACACGATCGTGGAACAGAAGGTTCATTTAGGGGCTACAATTGTTGCACTATAGGCCAAAATTGTGGCTTGTGCAATAGAACACGTGAACAACCTTCCCGAATTAAGTTTTGGAGGGGCTTTTGGGACCTTTAGGACTAAAAAAAAGCCCTAGAATTGCCCAAATTAGAAAACCTATAAATGAAGAAAACCTAAGAGAGCCTCCAATATGCCATTTTGGGAAACACTCCAAGAGGAGAGAAGAAAAAGAGAGAGAAAGAGGAAGAGAGGAATAAGAAGCGGGTCTTCGTAGTTACTGCTTTCTTGAGGCGTCTCAATCCCCATTCCACGTGTGTTTCTTTCATCTTTATTTTCATTTTCTTGAATTTTAAGATGAATACAAATATGTTTATGGATTTGGGTTTGATTAAGATGTTTTAACTTTCTTTCAGGATTTTAACTTGATTTAATATTAATTTAGTTATTTTTGTGTTATTTTGATTGGGTGTTGTAATTGATTGTTGTATCTTTATGCTTCGGTAATGAATCGAGAGGGTGAGTCAAATACAAAATGATTAGGTCAGGTTAATGGGAGTTAAGCGCTCCAATAGACTATGCAATCAATTTAGTCGGTTATTATATGAAGAGAGATCCCATGTGAGACTCGATTGTTTATTAGAGGGCTTAATAACTAATTATGTTTAAAGCTATTGGTAATTGGGAGATTACCCACTTGGTACTTAACCTAATTAGAGATTATTAATTAGGGTGTGTGATTATAACTCGAGAGGGAGTAATCCTCCCTACGATAGTCTAGAACTGACACCCCATTAATACATAAATGGCTAGGTTAGCATTAATGATAAGAAGAATCCCCTTTATCACAATTTGGTAATTTCTCTTGGTTGATTTCCATTTTGACTTTTGTGTTGCTCAATTTCAATTTCTTTTGTGTTGCATTTACAAATTAAATTCCAGTCAATATTATTCCCGTGTTTACCTTTCTTTTCATTTTATTATTTTCTTAGCCTTAGATAACTTAGGATTAGTCCTTCACATACCACATTTCACGACCCATGCACTTGCAGTATTTGAGGGCTATAAATTATAAAGCTTGTAAAACTATCAACAGTGATATTATTATAATATTATTTTTTGAGAAGTTTATCAAATTATTAAACTCATTATTAAGTAATTTTATAATAACATTTTTTTGATAAGTTTATAATATTATTATTATTATTATTATTGATAAGTTAATTTATATCCACTATTTAAATACTTTAATTTGAAAATTTTGAATTTGTGATAAATTCTATAAATAATTTGATGTGTTTCGTGGTATTTTGTAGTTTCCTTCATTTTTGTTAGATATAACAGATTTTTATCGCTAAACACTCTTTCATCTAACTTCTTTGACTACATGCCCGATCAAAATAAAAAAGATAAGATCATAAGGCCTAGAGGTCCTTCTAGAAGGTTCACATCAACCTTTTGTGCAAGTTTGTTCACTCAGAAGAATAAGGAGGAATGTTGACATAAAATGATATAATTTAAACATCAAGTTCCTAAACATTCTTTTATTATGTGGTTAGCTTAAAAAACAAGCTTCCTATACTAGATATAATGAATTAGGTAGGAGCTAGCATCTGTATTTTTGTCATTATCATTTGGAACTATGGACCATATTTTCTTCATTTGCAATAATCCCTTAGACATTTAGAGAAGAATACTACAAACACTAAAAATTGTAGTATAATCCCACTACGATGGAAGACACTATTGATTGGGTATTAATTTTGGAACTCAATAACCTTAGAGATTCAATGATCATTAAATTGAGCACAAATCTTTTGATATATGAAATTTGGAGGGAGAGGAATTATTGAAGTTTCCAGAATATAAAATAAAAGGCGTAAACACTAGACAATACATTATATAGACCATATATTGATAGTTAACATCTTAGCTATGGTTCCATATCTAGAGCAAGCTAGAACCTTAACTAGCTTAAAGTAATTGAATCAGTTATCCTAAAGGTTCAAATATGCAATCACTCATAGCAAAACCAAGCAAAGGATCATATATAGATGGGAACTTAAAATGGCAGATTAACTGGTTCATAAAGATGAAGGGAGCATAAAGGAGACCAATGGATAAGAGAGTTTTAACTGACATGCAACTATAAAACAAGAAGAGGTAAAAGAGGAACATAAGTAAGAGATCATTAAAGGAGAAGCAAATGAAAAAACAGAAGACCCATGCCTGAATTCTGTTTAATTAGAACAAAGAAAAGCAAAATATGATGATAGGAAAACAAGGAAGCCTTAAATATATAAGCAATATAAACAAAGAAACATGAAATTAATAGCCTAACACTTGTTCAAGAGCCTAATTTGTAACAAGGTTAAAATTTATCCAAGTTTCTGTTTTTTTTATGTAAGCTTGTTTTATAATTAATTTGCCCATAAATTTCAAAATAGGAATTGCTGTTCGTATCAACATTTTGTAAGGTATCTCTTAACTTATTAGAAATATATATTCATTTAATTTCCAAAAAACATCCTTCAAATATCAAAAACAATTGTTGAAAGAAAACAAAAACTCATTCTAAAGTATCCAGGATCAAACTCTCGATATTTTGATGATCGTCACTATTGTGGAATGACTATCTATCTCTCAATATTGAAAATGACTCTCAAGTGTGATTTTGGCCTCTTTGTTTGGTAGGTAGTTGCTAGCACACATTTAAAAAACACAAAAGACTAGGTTTTACATATGTATCTATAATAAATTCTAACAACAAAGATGATCTGGGAAACGATCCTAGACTGTTCATTAATTCTAATATGGGGAATTATACTGGAACAAACACATTCATGTCTTCGACCTTATTATTCATGCAACTTTTTGCACTTAGACATGGGCACATGCTGTGTTATCACTACTTATAATATGGGGAACTACACTGGAACAAACACATTCATGTCCTCGCCCTTATTATTTATATAACTTTTCGCAATTAGGCATGTGCATTGAGATGCCCATATCACAAAACGTGCTTTATACTGACCTTCAATCTGAATTATTATAATTATAGGCACAAACAAGCATCTATCTACGACTATATTTTTCGCTATTTCTCCATCTTTATGTGACGTGACTTCCATCCACCTTGTAATTAGCCATGTTTTTCAACTTAAAATTTTTTAGAAGAACACAAGTTAACATACACTTTTGCAAAAAGTTCATATATTTTTATGAAGATTTAAAAATTAATCATTACTTTACATTTCTTTCATAACTACATACTAATGGGATAACTGAGGTTATAAATAGGAAAATATTATAAGGATTAAAAGTCAAAGTTTAGGATGCTAAAGACATTAAATCTATATAGATCTATAACATATTATGGGCATACTAGACGACACTAAGAACCTCTACTAGAGAAATGCCTTTCAGCTTGGCATTCATAGTCAAAGCTTTAATTCCTAAAGAATAAAAATTACTAAGTCTAAGGGTGTTAGATAATACTATGAAGAAAATTGATTCAACATTTCTTTTAAAAACTCAACCTAGATAAAGATTAAAGGGGTATTACGAGCATATAAAGAAAAATGTTTCAATAAAATGTCAAGTAGTTAAATGCTCACAAGTCAAGGTAATTAGGGGTAGCAATAGGCTTGGGCAAGCTTACTTTTACCCGAGCTTAGGCTTGACCTAAGGCCATCAAGTTTAAGCTTGAGCCTGACTTAGCCCACCGCAATACTATTTTTTATTTTTAAATTAAAAATGGAAAACATCGTCATTTTTCATAAAACAATGTCATTTTCCTTATAATTTTCGAGTTTTGGGTTGGGCTGGGCTTAGGCTGTTTGAGCCTGAGGCCTAAATTTTAAAAACATTGGGCCTAAAATTGATCAAACAGAGCCTAATATATCAAGTTTGGCAAGGTCAGGTTTGACCCAGGTCTGATTGTCAAGCTGAAAGGCACTAAAATCTCCAAACTTGGGATTTAGTCTAAAAAAAGTTAGAATTCTTAGAGAGAAGGAAATATTAAGGGAAGTTATCTCTAAATTATCATGGTCTTATCACATAAAAGATGTTATCAGGCTTAGAAGTTATAAACTCAGGAGGTTCAGTGGCTCGAAGTTATGTTATATTTAGAATGGAACTCCTCTGAGAAAGTATTATCATTATAATAAGTTCTTCAAAACTCACTTGTAAACATACATAATTATCAATAAAATATCTTTACCTTTTAAATTAAAGAAAAGTATAATAACCATGAAGAAAAACTTATATGTTTAAAAGTCTCCAGTCCAAAAGAAGTCATTTAAACTCTTTTGTTAAAATAAATTTACTAAACAAAAATTTAAACGCTAAAAGTCTCAAGTCTTGGAGAAGTCTTTTCAGCTCCCTAAACAAAGAAAAACTTATAAGACTAAAAATTGTAGGCTCAAAAGAAGTTCTTTTTAACTCATTGATAAAAGAAAACTAGATAGGTTTAAAAGCCTTAGGTCTAAGCGAAGTCATTTTAGCTTTATGGCGTAAAAAGTAGAAGACTCATACCTATAATTGCCAAGTTAGTTTCTTTCAAATAGGCATTATAGATGGACTCCATAAGCCTAAGATATTTATTTTTACTTTGAAAATTTGATTAAGGAATTAGAGTCAGACTCTAAAGGCCTACTGTTAGACCCCTAAGTCCTAATAGCAGAATCGTGCTGACATTGGTGAGCCTTGACCAATGTTTGACACTCAGGATGACGGAACAAGGTAAAGAATTATGAGTATGTAAGGAAAAGAGGCAATGTTAGGCATTGGCATGCATTGATGCACATTGGTAAAAATCTTTAACGAGAGGCAAGATTCATATGTGAGACCAAAAAAAGGTTTAAGATGGACATCGTGTCAAAGGTTAGTTGGATCACCTGTATGATGGTGGCATACAAGGGTTTCAAGGTAACTTAGTAAGTTAGATCAAGCTTAGTGCGAGTTTTGGTAGAGTTTCGAACTTTGTACGAGTTTGACTTGGCTAAGATTGGGTTCTTGATAGATTAAGGACTTAGTTTATGCTCAAATTAACAGACCATAGCTAATGGACTTGATACAGGGAAGCATTGGACCAAAATAGTGTGCTATGATAGACTTTGACTTGAATGAGTTATCATCAATGGATAGACATGAGGAGACCTTGGATGATGTGGTGGATAAGATCACAGAGGACAAGCAACAATCTCTAAGAGATAAAGACCATATGGGAGGATCATCTGAAGATAGTTGAGATCTTTATAGATATGGATAGATCATTCCCAGATAGATATAATCTTTTATCCTTTTAGTTATGATGTAGATAATTCCTATCTGATAGAGTCCTAATTAGATGGGGGTGTCATCTTATTAGTTAGTGTGATGTAATTTGATAAGGATAAGATAGGATAAGATGTGATCTTACATAGGTGAGTTCTATTAGGATTCTAACTTGGCCATGCAGAGGTGCCTATCAATAACTCATTTAAGCCTTACTCCGCACAGAGAGTGTGAGACATAGAGATTAACAGAGCATTCATTTGTATACTTTGAGAGAATTAATAAAGGATAGTGTTTGTTGTATCACTTTCGTGCTTATTGTTTCCATAGATATTTTAGTTATTTCATAGTATTCTTGTAACATCCCCTCACTTATGGGAAGGGCATTTTGGTCATTTTGAGCTGGGTTAGAATTATTGAAAGTGTCTTTGGCATATTCATGCATTCATATATGCACATGAATAATAAATAGTGAATTTTTGCACATGAAATGAATGTATATGCATGCATGATATTTTCCCGGTTTTAAATTGTGAATAATTGTGTTATATAGAAAAAGTGTCTTAAGTGATTGATAATTGGAATTGGAGAGGTTCAT